>CM077091.1:126952844-127472844 GCA_039513925.1 Platanthera zijinensis
TCCACTCACCCGGTCCTCAAAGCAACCAGAGCCGATCGTCGCGACCGGATCCTGGAGGAAGAACTCCGATTACCGCCGCGCAAGAGATTCACTTGAGAAAAGATACGAGAAGTGATCGCTGAGGAATACAAACAGGTTGGCCGACAAGATATTCCCACCCGTCGACCACTTCACCAAGGCTCTCCACTTGCACCCCCGGTTTTGGCCCATCCAATCCCTCATGGCTTCAAATTGCCGAATATCGAAACTTTTGACGGGACAGACGACCCGTTAGAACACATCAACCACTTTACTACGATCACGAGGATCTATAATGCGCTAGATCATCTACTCTGCCAAGTATTCCCAACCACTCTTAAAGGTCAGGCTCGGACCTGGTTCCACTTCCTGAGGGAGGGAACTATCGCAAACTTTACGGAATTGACAAGACAATTCGCTGACCAGTTCATCGCCAACCGAAGAATCGTTCGGGACCCTTCACATTTGTCAGGTATTCGACAAAACAAAGGAGAATCCTTGAAAGAATTCTTCCATCAGTTTACCGCAGAAGCTCACCAGATCTCAAGAGTTGACCCAGAACTAATGAAAGGAGTATTTCTTGAAGGGCACCGCCCCAGTGGTTTCTACTCGACTCTGATGAGAGAAACTGTCCCTAGCTACCCAGACCTTGTACATCGCGTAGAAGCGCAAATAGCAGTAGATGAAGCCATTGAAGCACATCATCAGCAGTTCGATGGAGAACAGAAATGTAAGAGGGACAGGGAGCAGTCCTCAAAAACTCAAGAAGGAAGGTTCCAGGAAGAACGCCGGAGTGGCTAGCGACGACGCGACTTTCACAGGGACCAACCACCTCGAGAATACACTCCGTTGAGTACTACTTATACAAATATACTCTACGCTATCCAGAATGAGCCAGCTCTGCATCATCCTAAGCAGCCTGCTCCTAACCCCAGGAATGATCAGTCAAAGTATTGTGAATACCATCGAGCAACCGAGCATACTACTGAGGAATGTACATGACTAAAAGATGAGATTGAACGCTTAATTTGACAAGGACTCCTTGGAAAGTTCTTACAAGGACGTGTGCAGGATCAACAAGTTCCCCCTAGGCAGGTAAGAGATCAGCAGAATGCCCGACAAGGGGGAGCCTGTGGCAGTCATACGATTGGGAACATCGAAACCATCGTTGTATCTCTGATTTTCCCTACCCAGGTACTTTCAGAGAGCGTGAAAAAAGACGTCCATGAAGAGAAGAGGTGCATGCAAGACTCCATCATGGCCTTTGGGGATGAAGATCTTGAGCGAATCTAGATGCCCCGCCAAGACCCTCTCGTGATTAGTACAGAGATCGGCGATCCCTGCTACAAGTTTGTGCGGATACTCATCAATAATGAAAGTTCGGTCGATGTCTTATTCTTCTTCTCTCTTCAAAACATGTAGCTTACCAGACAACATCTCATGCCAGCAGCAGGACCTGTGTACGGCTTCGACAACCATCCAGTCCAAGTGCAAGGGACGATAACTTTACCAGTCACCATGAGAGAGTTTTTAAGGCAAGTTACGCATGAAATCTAGTTCTTCGTGGGGGATTCAAGCTCAGCCTACAATGCGATCTTCATGAGACCCATTCAGTCCATCTTTAAAGTCGTACCTTCAATTCCCCACTGCTGGAGGGACAGGATGTAACACCCTGGTTTTCTAGACCTTGGATCTCTGGAAGCTACTGCGCGGCGATAGTAGTTATCGCCCGGCGGTAGCCTTGTTTCGTCGGGTGTAGACGGCTCGACGAAAGCCCGTTTGTCGAGTGCTGAGAGGGCCATCGCTCGACGATAGTCAGTTACCGCGCAGCGGTAACTCCAGGGTTTGCGCCGAGAGAGTTGAGTTCTCGAAAAAGGAGTTATCGCGCTGCGTTAGCTGTACCGTCGGCGTTAGCGCGATTTTATTTTCTGTCCTGCGGCTCGGGAAGCTATCGCTAGGCGTTAGCTAGCGCTCGGCGGTAGCTTGGCGTTGAGTGTGTTTAGAGTAGGGGTGCAAACGAGTCGAGCTCGAGTCGAGCTTGGCAAAATTTCCAAGCTCGAGCTCGAGCTCGACGAGCTCATTTATCCAAGCTCGAGCTCGAGCTCAATGCCAAATTATCGAGATCGAGCTCGAGTTTCGAGCTCGCGAGCTCGAACTCGAGCTGCTCGCGAGCTTTTTAGCTCATGAGCTTTATTTTCTTTTTATATATATATTTTTTTTTCATATTTTATATATATATATTTTTTATTAAATTGGAATAAAAAGCTCGCGAGCCGGCTCGCGAGCTCATGAACATTAATATTCGAGCTCGAGCTCGACTCGCAATCCAGCTCGAGTTCGTCGATCTCGATCTCGAGCTCCACAGGCTCGAGCTCGAGTCGAGCTTTTTTCGAGCCAGCTCATCGAGCTTTCGAGCCGGCTCAACTCAACTTGCACCCCTAGTTTAGAGGTAGGCGTTGAGTGGAGGCGTTGAGTGGTAGGCGTTGAGTGGTAGGCATTGAGTGAGCTACCGCGTAGCATTAATGCTACCGCTGGCATTAGCGTGGCCTTATTTTCTTGGCCGAACTCTCAGGAAGCTACCGCTCGGCGGTAGGTAGTTACCGCCCGACGATAACGCGCGGAAGAAATTGTGTCGTTTGGCTTTTTAGCCATCCGATTTCACTTAGGATATGATCCTAAGGCCTAAGACTCTCCCTCCAGAGTGCTTATATAGGAATGAGCGGGATTTCTCCCTCATTTTCTTCTCTTTTTGGAGTTGACTTAGGGTTTGGAAGAGAGAGTGGGAGGAGGAAGAAGAGTGCTTTCTTCCGCCATTGACGGAGCTTCGGAGCCCCGATCGTTGATCCGAGTCCAAATCCATTGAGAGTACTTGGAGGCGATCGTTTTCATCCATGCAAGGCAAGGATTCCATGGCGAGAAAGATAGGTCGTAAGATAATGAAATTTCTCCTCTCGATTTTAGGATGCTTGCATGGCATCTATTCTTTTCTTGTTTTCTTTCAAGCATTCTAGGCACCAGATTTCTCAAATGAGAGGGATTTGGGTTGCCTTGGTTCAAAAGAAGCCACCGGGTCAATTGTGTCCGTCCCCGACATGATTTTGCACTAGAAATCCGCTTCGTTAGTGGATTAGACATTGTGGGTGAAGCCATAGTCACGAACGTTAGTCGGACTTAGTGATGTTGTATAGCGAGCCTTAAAGATTTTGTTAGAAATCTATTAGCGGCAAGATGTCATTTGTGATGTTATATGTCCCCCTTATTCCGCATGAGTATGCGTAATCGGAACCGGACAAGGTTAGCTCCATTGTGATGGTAGATGGTTTTCTTGGGGCACGGGAACGTTATGGTATGAATGGTGGATTAGGGTGGGAAAGGCTTGAGATTGTGATGTGTTAAGGCGTGGTATGTCTCTAAGGTTGTCTGGCTAGCCCGTGACGTGCAAGTCATGTGTGGAGAGTGTCCCGGCGAGACAAGTCCTCTTCTGTGAAACTGACGAGGACACCAAGCTTTGGACAAGACTGGACGATACCAGCTGGGTCCCGCTAGGTCACCTTCGGTGGACGTGGTCCCGATATTGGAGTCGGGCCTGGGTCGTCGCGAACGGGTGGGGTCTAGCAAGGGTTCTTAGTATCGATTGTTTTGTGTGTATGGCGGAATCCTGACATGAGAAGTCAAAGCTTGCAGGCAAGCCCGGGTTTTGAGACCCACAAGCGGATGGGGCCGAGGCAAGATTTTTGTGTGGTGGCTTGTATGTCGTTAGGGGAAATTGGAAGTACCCTTGTGTTTACGGCTTGAACGCCGATGGGGAAATTAGAAGTACCCGATTTGATGATGTGTTAGAAGCATATGCTCTATGGTTCCTTGGGTGAAGCCCAGGTGTGCATACATGTTGCATAGTAGGCCCCTTTTATTTCATGCTCAACATAGAAACATGTTTGTTGTATGAGACATCCAAACCTATTTTACTACTTTCAATGTACTTGTATATTTGCATACGAAGTGCTGACCTGCAGGGTGATGGAGTGCCCCGGGGTCTGCTAGGGACAGCCGGGAGGAGATATGTTGGTTACACAGTAGAGGTCAACCTTTGCTGACCCATGTTACTATAATTTTTTATAGAGCAAGGATCGCAAGCAGGAGCGAGCTTGCCGGCAAAAAAGGCCTAAGCCTCATGAAGTGTTTCATGTTGCGCAATAACTCTGTTTTGTGGAATGTGATGATTGATGCACTATATTTCCGACTTGCATGTCGGGGTAGCCTAGAAGTGCTTATGCACATTGATGTTTGAAGATTATTGTTTCAGTTTTGGAACTCTTAATTGTTGTCAGGCCTTAAGGCCGTATTGATACTCATATGTTAGTGAATAACTTCTAGTATTGTTTCTTTATTTCCGCTGTGATTAGTCTGAGTTTTGAGTTGGGTAGTTTATACCATTTTATAATGCTTAATTTGTGGCGTCTGTATGTTGTGGGGCCCCGACCGGACCCATATTATACGGTCATTACAGGGGAGGTGTTACAATTTGGTATCAGAGGGAGGTTTGTGTCCAATGTAAGGATTCATAGTCAAATTTCATAATCGGATCACGTTAAGAAGTTATCCACATAGTAGTATCGCGGGACCGTGAGTGTCCTAGTGTCTAAGTTTTGCGAATCGAGACTGATTATTGTTTTACCTTGCTTTTGCTAAGGGGGCAAGCGATAAGGCAGGGACGTCGAGGTTGCGAGAGGAGCTTTCAGCGAGCAATGCTACTGCTCCAGGTCCGTTGGGCATGGGGGTAACCCCGGCCGATTTCTGTCGCATGCTTGCAGAAGCAATGGACCCAAGCTGTAGTGGCGGTGCAAGCTGTTACCCCTGTCGTATGGGAAACGACTCCTGTTACCTTGAATGCGACACCGACCACATAGGACGGGGGAGCCAGGCAGGCAGAGCCTTTGGCAGAAAGAGTGGTGGTCAGACAGGGAGACCGACAGATGAAATATTTCTTAAGCTTTCACCCTCCAACATTTAAGAGAGTTGGCACGCCGAACGATGCAGAGGACTGGTGGGCAAGAATTCAAGAATTGCTAATGGTGGCGGAGACTCTAGAGGAGAAGCAATCAGAGTTTGCGGCTTTCATGTTAGAAGGAGACGCTAAGCTGTGGTGGGTGAGCCATAGCGGTCACCGGTTCCCTGGATGCACCTCATCCATAGAAGAGTTCGAGAATGCTTTCTTGGATAAGTATATCCCATCGTCGACGAGGTTGGCCCTTCAGAGACAATTTCTACACTTGATGCAGCGAGACAAGACAGTGGATGAGTGCGTCCAGGAGTTCACTCGCTTGGGTCGATATGCTGGGACAACCATGATAGACGATAAGGAGAGGGATAACCTGTTTTATCATGGATTGCGGGAGAATCAGAAACAACCCCTTATAGCTATGAAGAATGCGGGCTTCAATGAGTTGATCGAGGCCGCTAGGATGTTAGAGAGCGATATGGAGCGAACCCACCGTCGGAGGGGTTTTGCAGTCAAATAGGGAGAAGGAAAGCCTTCTCAATCGCAAGGAAATCTGAAGGAAGTGGGTGGAAAAAGAAGCCCCATCCCTACAAGACTTGGGAGAAGAGTAGTACAACGTCGGTGGGGCCTCATTTCAAGGGACCACCATTGTGCTACAAGTGTGGCAAGCCGGTTCACATAGCTCATTTTTGCACTAAAGGTGGCGCTGAGCAGGAGCCAAGGTAAGAGCATTGGGTGCGCTCCGGGACCAGCGCGACTGAGAAGGGAAAAATGGTGAAGTCAAGCGCTTCTCGTTTTCAACCCGTGCAGCAAAGGGCGTACAACCTTGGGCAGCAAGAAGTGATCCGCCAACCCGATGTGGTGACAGGTATGGGAAAGTTTAAGTTTAATCTTTGGCTTTAGACTTTCAAAACCGTTTATGAATATCGCCTGTATTTTAGGCTTTGTGCTAGTTTCCGATTACCCCGCTTGGGTATTGTTCGATAGGGGAGCGTCACACTACTTTCTTGCGGAAAGCTTTATCCGGAGAATTGGAGTTGAGTCATTCTTGGCAGACGCAGAGCTGAAGGTGCGCATGCCCAATGGGTCTTCCATGACCACCAGGGCGAAGAGATGCATTTGTTGGAGTCTAGGGGGAGTTGACTTCATGTTGGTAGCGGCAGTTCTACCGTTAGCTGAGTTTGATGTGATATTGGGGATGGATTGGCTTGCAGAGCAGTGTGCCAGTATTGAACGTTTGTCAAAGATAGTGACCCTAAGAAGCGAGGGAAAGGCAGAAGTTATATTTGCGGGCCTTAATGGAGTGTCTTGTTCTCTAATTTCAGCCATGCAATTGATGCGAGCAGTTAACCAGGAAGGAGTAGCTTTTGTAGCACTGCTAGAAGTTCAACTTCAAAAATTATTAGTTGGAGAAGTGCCGGTAGTGACAGAATTTGAGGATGTGTTTCCTGAGGAGTTACCTGGAGCACCTCCTCGACGGGAGATTGATTTATCGATGGAGTTAGTGACAGAGGCTAAGCCGGTGTCACGTCCTCCTTTTAGGATGACACCAAAGGAGTTGGCCAAACTCAAGGTACAACTGCAGGAACTGTTGGAGCAGGGGTATATTAGACCCAGTTCTTCGCCATGAAGCGCGCTAGTGCTATTTGTGAAGAAGAAAGATGGTAGTATGCGGCTGTGCATGGACTACCGAGAGTTGAATAAACTGACCGTCAAAAATAAGTATCCAATTCCACGAATAGATGACCTGTTCGACCAGTTGGTGGGTTCAGTGGTGTACTCTAAGTTAGACTTGAAATCAGGGTACTATCAGTTGCGTATTCGAGATGATGACATACCAAACACGGATTTTGGTACGAGGTATGATCACTTCGAGTTCTCAGAGATGTCGTTCGGGCTGACGAACGCACCATCTGTATTCATGTATTTGATGAACAGAGTATTTAGGGAGTATTTAGACTCATTTATGGTGGTCTTCATTGACGATATTTTGGTATACTCCAAAACAGAGGAAGGGCATGAGGCTCATCTGAGAGTGGTGTTGCAGACCTTAAGAGAGAACCAGCTCTATGCAAATTTCTCGAAATGCGAGTTCTTGTTAGAAAGGTGTCATTTTTGGGCCATGTGATTAGTGGTGATGGGGTGGCGGTGGATCCGGTGAAAGTTGAAGCCATCAGGGATTGGCCGATTTTGAGAATTATGGCGGAAGTCCGAAGTTTTCTTGGACTAGCCGGGTACTATATAAAGTTCATGGAAAACTTTTTGCGGATAGCTCTACCCATCACTTCCCTGACTCACAAGGACAAAAATTTCGTATGGACTCAAGAGTGCAGTCATGTGTTTGATACCTTGAAGGAAAGGCTGATGATAGATCCGATCCTAAGTCTTCCTAAAGGGACTGAAGGATTTCAGATTTTCAGTGACGCATCAGGAAGTGATTTAGGTTGCATGTTAGTGCAACATGGCAGTGTGATAGCCTTTGGGTCTAGGTAGTTGAAACCTCATGAGAGGAATTACCCGTCCATGACTTGGAGTTGGCGGTGGTAATTTTTGCATTGAAATTATGGCGGCACTATGTGTATGGTGCGAAGGTGGAGATCTTGACGGACCATAAAAGCCTGAAGTATCTTCTAGATCAAAAGGATTTGAAAATGTGGCAGCGCAGATGGGTTGAGTTCCTTGGGGACTATGACGTGGCAATACAATATACGCCAGGCAAAGCCAACGTGGTGGCGAATGCCTTGAGTAGAAAGTTTTCTGGACAAGGAAATTGTATTGAAGCTAATGATGAGCAGTTGGTGTGAAACTTTGAGTCCCTCGACATCGTTTGTATAGCAAGATGCGAGTCTAGTATGGCTCGATTGAACTGGATAGAGTTGCAGATCGACATATCCGATCGTGTTTGGGAAGTGACTAGTTTGGATGTAGAGTTCCAGCCATTTGTGGTGGAAGCCCAAAAGGGCGAAGGTAGCGCCTAGAAGATGATTGATGGGATCCTGAGGAAGTACGGAAGGATATGTTTACCGCAGTTCGGCAAGCTCTGTGAGAAGTTGATGTTTGAGGCTCATTTTACGAAGTACTCCATTCACCCGAAAAGTACAAAGATGTACTTGGATATGAAGAAATCCTTTTGGTGGCCTGGTTTATAGCGGGATGTAGCTTTGTACGTGAGTCAGTGCCAAACTTGTGCCTTAGTGAAGGCCAATTGTCAGAAGTCGGGCGGGTTCCTGAAGACTCTTCCAATCCCTGAGTGAAAATTTGATGACATCTTCATGGACTTTGTCCATGGGTTACCTCGATCGCAGCAGGGTAATGACGTGATTAGGGTTATCATGGATCGCTTGAACAAAGTGGCTCATTTCATCCCAAAGAGGACAGCATGGAGAAGCTGGTAGAGTTGTATGCTCGCAAAATTGTGCGACTGCATGGGATTCCTAAGAGTATCGTTAGTGATCGCGAGGGACGATTCACGTCCAAAGACTGGAGTTTGGTACAGAAGAGTCTGGGCACGAAGCTCAAATTCAGTACGGTGTTCCATCCTCAAACCGATGGACAAACAGAAAGAACGAATTATATAATGGAGGACATGCTGAGGATGTGTACCCTCGATTTTGGAAAGAAGTGGGAAGATCATCTCTTCATGGCGGAGTTTGCCTATAACAAAAGTTACCAGGCAAGTATAAAGATGGCGCCATATGAAGCTTTGTATGGCAGGCGGTGTCGAACACCGATGTCTTGGGCAGAGGCGGGAGACACCAAACTTTTGGGAAAAAAGGTGGTGACTGATGCTTATGAGTTGGTGCAGACCATTCAGGAGCGCATGAAGGTTGCTCAGGATCGGCAAGCGAAGTATTTCAATGCTCGCCACCGGAACGTGGAGTTTGCGGTAGGCGACTAGATCTATCTAAAGATTAAGTCGTTCAAAGGCGTTTCACGGATTCGCCGACTCAAGAAGTTGAGTCCGAGGTTTTTGGGTTCGTTCGAAGCTATGGAACATATTTGTTGGGTATTGCATCCACAATAGACCTGATTTGAAGAAGCCCCTGAACAAGCTAAGTTGAATTGACAATGTATTTGACAATTCTATCAAGTTATGCTTGCAGCTATTCCATGCTAAGTACACACCAATGTCAGGGTGCAGTGGGTCAATATACACAGGTCTGCACAATGTAATCCCTCATTGTGTAGATCAGTGTGTTGATTCACGTGTGCTCTCTCTATTGGAGTATACTTATTTTCAAGTACAGGGTCAAGGTAGATTAAGAGCAGAAGAAGGAGCAAGGATGAGTCAAAGACCAAGTTATCAAAAGAAGAAAGAAGGAAAATTCTTCTAAGTCAAATTCGACGGGAATCGCTAGTGATTCCCACCGACTTCGACGGGAGTCGCTAGTGATTCCCGCCGACTTCGACGAGAATCGTTAGTCAAATTCGACGAGAATCGTTTGTTGTCTACCTAAATCACCTAGAGGGGGTGAATAGGTGAGATGTGCGTCTATTTGCGGAATAAAAAATTAAGGAACTAGCACAGCACAATACCAAGCAATCACAGACGACAAAAGATTTATAGTGGTTCCCCAACCTTGGGTACGTCCACTTTCACCTCACCAATCTAGTAAACCACTAGACTTGGCTACACCACTATCTCGGATCAAAACGATCCTACAACTCGGAACAACATTCCTACAAATCTCGATCCAAACTGGATCTGCACTCGGAAGAAAACCTTCCTACAAATCTCGATCCAAGCCGGATCTACAGAACTCGGAGTCAAGACTCCTACAAGAATAAAAGATGTATACAAAAATATACAAACAGAGATATTCAGATCTGGATCTTCAATCCTTTCCTCCTTCTTTAGAGTTAGGGCTCGGCAAAAAATAGATCGAGGAAGACAAGGCGAAATCTCTTGGATCTGAAAAACTAGAATCAGCAAGATCAAGAATTGGATCTGTCGATTGAGAATAGCTTGATCTTCTGAAACTTCTTGTCTAAATCCTTGGATCGGAGAAGACCGGCGACGAAGAAGATGAACAGGAATATGTCGGCGTGAACTTGACGGCTTCCCGATGCGAGCGATAGAAATTAGATTCAGAAATACTTCTTAGGGTTTGACATTTTGACAAGACCTATTTATAGGATCTCTATAACGGTCAAATCCAACCTTAAACATGTACACGTGGACCAATCATATTAGAGGATATGAAATAATCCCGTATAGTCTGGAATTAGAAAATAATCTGTGAAAAACCAGACTACTCGAGTATGGTATAAACTACTCGAGTATCCTGAGTAACCTACTCGAGTATCTGGAAGAACTGACTCGAGTATCTGGTAAATACATACTCGAGTATATCAGCTGAACTACTCGAGTAAGTCGATCCACTCGAGTAGTTAAACTTAACTACTCGAGTACTTGACTTTGGTCTACTCGAGTATATTAGTTTAACTACTCGAGTATATAGATAACCACTCGTGTAGGAACACTTAGGCAAAATTCCGAGAGAGAAAAACTAGATACTCGAGTAAGTGTAAGCATCTACTCGTGTATCATAGTATCTACTCGAGTATGTTCTTTGGACTACTCGAGTATATCCTTTGAACTACTCGAGTATATGACTTGGAATAATTTCTCCCTTGGAAATCCATTTCTCCTACTAATGATCAGCAACACTTCAAGGTCCCATGAGTCCAAATGCTTGTGAAGTGAAGTGTATCCCAATAGAGAGGCTACACATGGGTCAACACCATGGATCACACAATGAGGGATTACATTGTATGGTCCTGTGCTAGGTGACCCACTGTAGACTGACATTGGTCTACACTTGGCAATAGAGTCCTGCATGCACATCTAAACAAGTACATCAAATACAACTGCAATTCACTTTAGTTTTAGGAGGACTTCTTCAAATTAAGGTCATTGTGGAAACAAGACCCAACAATCTCCCCATATTTGAAGAAGTCAGAACACCATCTACTAAATTGAATTGCCAGAGATATTAAAACAATATGACGTAAAAGAGAATGCATTGACTTACATTTCTTAACTAGAATTGCTTTGCATTTCTCCCCCTTACTGAAATCTTCATTTGGATTTGCATTTTCTTTTCCTTTTTCATCTCTATAAACCATTTCCTTTTGCTCTCCCCCTTTCTGACCTCTTTAAATAGGGGACTACTAAAAACTCCCCCTTAATCTTCTAGTTCCAAGAATTTTCTGGAATAATTACTTGTCCAATTGCCAGATAAGAATTTTATTGGCCTATGGACATACCTGCATAAACAAGATTAGAATCCCTTAGGAGCCCAAACAAGATTGGGTCCTAGGTCTCTTGTTAGTATCCTCCCCCTATGAGAGTTAACATTATGAGTGGTCTTTCTCACATTATCAACTTGAGGAGTTAAAACATAGCTGGGATTAAACCAGCAATCTATGGCGAAGTGACCAACCTTGCCACAACACCAACAGTTAAACCTGTTGTATCTTCTCTTGTTCTCTTGCTTTACCTTATGGATGGGGGGTCTAGCAAGAGCAACTGACTTGGAGGAGGAAGCCTCATGATTACAACAGGTACATGGCTTCCTTGTCTCCTTGGCCTTTATTACACCAGTTTTAGCTTTCGGTGTCTTCTTCTTATTTGGCCCATGATTGTAAGGATCATATTTCAGTAAGGCAACGGTTTGGCTTGGGAAGGCCTTGCCTTTACCTTTGGCTGATTTATGTCCTGTACTGCTATTTTTCCCAAAGGAGGTTTCTCCATTAGTGATTGGAAGCACAGTTGTAGGCATGGTGAGAGTTTCAACCAACTTTCGTTCAATGACTAGCTTTGCTTCCAATTCATCCAGGAGAAAATCTTTATGATTTACTAATTCAGTAAAGTCTTTGATTTCCTCCTTCAAAGATTGAACTTCATCTCTGAGAGGGGTCATTTGGTCAATCTTCTCCCTCAGATTTGATTCCACCTCTTTGAGGGATGCAATCTCTTTTGATTGCGATTCGACTACCTTCCGGCATTTGTCAAATGCAGTCAATAAGACTTGATACTGATTTACCAATTCAAAATTATCCTCCCCAGAAGAGTAGCCATCATGACCATTTGAGTCAGAATCTGAGGCAGAAAGAGGTGTGTGAGAATTTACCTTCCCGGTATATGAGGAGTTACTATTGTCTTTGTCCTCTTGGTCAGAAAAAGCCATAAGCCCGAAGTAGGCTTCTTCATCCGCACTTGACTCAGATGAGTCAGAGTCGCTGAGGGTCTTTGGCTTTTTGGCAATGAAGCTTCTTTCTTTCTTCCTTTTCCCTTGAGGGGAATTCTTTTCTATGCCTCTTCCTTCTTTCTTCTTTAGAGGGCACTCAATGCTTATATGCCCTGGCTTACTGCAGAAATAACAAACAACGTTAGAAGAAACATGTTTGTTCGGTTTAGATTTATACCTGTCATGTCTGCTGTGACGATCACCATCAGGACGTGATCTTCTGGACGAGGAATCATTTTCTCTCATTTGTTTCTTATTGCTAAGAAACTTCTTGAATTGTCGGGAGAGAAGATGAAACTCTTCATCTGATGAATCTGAGCCTGAGGTGCTTGGCTCGGACTCTTCTTCTTCATAGTCTCCTTGAGTGGAAGCAGCTTTGGCCTTCCTTGAGTTGTCTGCCCTTAGAGCAACTGACATATCTTGGGATGAGGGCATGTTGCACTCTTCTTCAGCTTTTCTATTATTGATTTGAAGCTCATATGACATAAGCTTTCCGAAGAGGTTCTGAGGGTCAGTCTCTGCTAATCTTCCAAACTCTCTGATGGCACATATCTTGTTGTCCCAATCCTTTGTCAGGGATCTTAGGAACTTGTCGTTTAGTTCACCATCTGTGAACACTCTGCCGTAGTTCCTTAAACCATTGACAATCTTGAAGAAATTTTCATATGTGTCAGCAATAGCTTCCTTTGGTCCTTGCTTGAAGGCTTCATACTTCTGATTAAGAAGGGATCTTCTATCATCCCTTACTTCTTCTGTACCTTCCATCAAGATAATTAGAGATCTCCACATTTCCTTGGCAGATTGGCAGTGAATGAGGTTTTGCAACATAGAATCATTGACTGCACTTGCGATGATGTTCTTGGCTTTCTTGTCTAAGGAGACAAGTGCAATCTCATTCTTATCAAGATCCATCAACTTCTTTGGCACCTCCTTTGTAGGATCACTAGTGGAGGCAATCATAGGGATATAAGGGCCTTCCTCCACTATCATGAATAAGCGGGGGTCAACAGCTTCCATGTAAAGTTTTATTCTCTCTTTCCACATGGGAAAGTTTGCCTTATTGCACACTGAGAGCTTAGAAAAATCCTTGGCTCTGTCCATGCTTGAAACTTCTCTAAAGACAACTCGGGTAGGATCAGATCAAGGTGTTAACCTTTTAACGATTAACCTCCCTCTGATACCAATTGAGAGACGGTTAGTTGTCTACCTAAATCACCTAGAGGGGGGTGAATAGGTGAGATGTGCGTCTATTTGCGGAATAAAAAATTAAGGAACTAGCACAGCACAATACCAAGCAATCACAGACGACAAAAGATTTATAGTGGTTCCCCAACCTTGGGTACGTCCACTTTCACCTCACCAATCTAGTAAACCACTAGACTTGGCTACACCACTATCTCGGATCAAAACGATCCTACAACTCGGAACAACGTTCCTACAAATCTCGATCCAAACTGGATCTACACTCGGAAGAAAACCTTCCTACAAATCTTGATCCAAGCCGGATCTACAGAACTCGGAGTCAAGACTCCTACAAGAATAAAAGATGTATACAAAAATATACAAACAGAGATATTCAGATCTGGATCTTCAATCCTTTCCTCCTTCTTCAGAGTTAGGGCTCGGCAGAAAATAGATCGAGGAAGACAAGGCGAAATCTCTTGGATCTGAAAAACTAGAATCAGCAAGATCAAGAATTGGATCTGTCGATTGAGAATAGCTTGATCTTCTGAAACTTCTTGTCTGAATCCTTGGATCGGAGAAGACCGGCGACGAAGAAGATGAATAGGAATATGTCGGCGTGAACTTGACGGCTTCCCGATGCGAGCGATAGAAATTAGATTCAGAAATACTTCTTAGGGTTTGACGTTTTGACAAGACCTATTTATAGGATCTCTATAACGGTCAAATCCAACCTTAAACATGTACACGTGGACCAATCATATTAGAGGATATGAAATAATCCCGTATAGTCTGGACTTAGAAAATAATCTGTGAAAAACCAGACTACTCGAGTATGGTATAAACTACTCGAGTATCCCGAGTAACCTACTCGAGTATCTGGAAGAACTGACTCGAGTATCTGGTAAATACATACTCGAGTATATCAGCTGAACTACTCGAGTAAGTCGATCCACTCGAGTAGTTAAACTTAACTACTCGAGTACTTGACTTTGGTCTACTCGAGTATATTAGTTTAACTACTTGAGTATATAGATAACCACTCGTGTAGGAACACTTAGGCAAAATTTCGAGAGAGAAAAACTAGATACTCGAGTAAGTGAAAGCATCTACTCGTGTATCATAGTATCTACTCGAGTATGTTTTGGACTACTCGAGTATATCCTTTGAACTACTCGAGTATATGACTTGGAATAATTTCTCCCTTGGAAATCCATTTCTCCTACTAATGATCAGCAACACTTCAAGGTCCCATGAGTCCAAATGCTTGTGAAGTGAAGTGTATCCCAATAGAGAGGCTACACATGGGTCAACACCATGGATCACACAATGAGGGATTACATTGTATGGTCCTGTGCTAGGTGACCCACTGTAGACTGACATTGGTCTACACTTGGCAATAGAGTCCTGCATGCACATCTAAACAAGTACATCAAATACAACTGCAATTCACTTTAGTTTTAGGAGGACTTCTTCAAATTAAGGTCATTGTGGAAACAAGACCCAACATTAGTGATTCCCGCCGACTTCGACGGGAATCAATTAGTGTCTCCCGCCGACTTATTCCGGCTAGCAAATTTCAAACCGAATTTCTGCCAAGGCAGAATCGACGGGAGTCGAGAGTGATTCCCGCCGACATCGACGGGAATCACCAACGACTCCCGCCGATTTTAACTTAGGAAGAATTTGCCGCTCGCTGGACCGGTCCAGGTTACCGTGCTCTATTCGGCCAGATGTCTGGATTTCCGTGGTGGGCCCCACAACGGTCTTCTAGGGTTTGCCTTTGGGTATATATACAGACTTATCTCCGTTTTCTACAGTACACAAACCGATCAGAATACGAAATACAAAAAGAAGCCGACGTCGTGACCTAGCGCATCGCGGAAACCGCCGATCGCTCGTCGCCGCTCGCAAGGAAGTCACCGCCGCTGATCTCAGTTCATCTCTGATCTTCCGACGACAGAACCGAGGCAAGCAACCGGTCTCACGCATCTCTCTCGAGATCTCTTGTCTTCTGATTCGTTGAACGAGACTTGTTCTCCCTTCCGAATCAGTTGAGACGTTTGATCTGACTGATATCATTCGAAGACCTAGCTTTCTTCGTCAAGAAGTTTGGATCTACAAAGCATCACCGCCACACTTACTTGCCGCCGCCGATCTTGACAAGATCCATTCCAAGTGAGAAATCTGGTAGTGGACTCTTCGTACTTTTCGTGCAAGCTTCAATGAACGAAGAAGGGCATCGGAATCTCCAAAGCATTGTTTGTATTTTTATTTACATTCAATTTTGTTGTAAAGGAATTTTCATTCTTAGTTGTAAGGGTTGGGTGCAACCCGCTGTGGTGGAGTTGTGACTCCATTATAGGAAGGGTTCCTTCCGTGGTTAGGGGAGCGTTGCTCCTAGTGTGAGAATTAGATTTCAATCGTTTGAAGAAGTGACCGAGTCGTCCCTTGGTGGGAGATAGGTTGAAGGGGGAAAGTGGACGTACCCAAATCGGGGAACCACTATAATTCTTTGTGTGTTTTCTGTGTTCTGTTTGCTTACTTGTGCATGTTAGTTTAATTCCGCAAAAGACTGCATGACACCTACTCCCCCCCATAGGCGGATTAGGTTGACACTAGATACTTTCAAGTGGTATCAGAGGGAGGTTACTCATCAATAAGGTTAACACCTTGAGTAAGATCCTGTGTCTAGTGTCAATAAGAAAGAAGATCTCAGGAATGGACGGACTCAAGTATTCAGGAAAGATTCCAGTATGCACCAAGCTGAATTTTCCCATCTGGAAGGAAAGGATTAGGTTCTACATGGAAGCAGTCAATCCCCGACTCTTCATGATAGTGGAGAAGGGCCCTCATATCCGCACTAAGGCCTCCACTATTGATCCGACAAGGATGGTGCCCAAGAGGCTCTCCGAAATGGATAAGGATGAGATGGTGCTTGTCGGCCTAGACAAGAAAGCTCAAAACATTTTAGTGAGCGCCGTCGATGATTCAATGATGCAGAATTTCAATAACTGCAGGACTGCCAAGGACATCTGGCACTGCCTGATCATTCTAATGGAGGGCACAGAGGAAGTAAGGGATGATCGAAGATCTCTTCTGAACCAGAAGTATGAGGCCTTCAGGCAAGGTCCTAAGGAAGAAATCAGAGTGACATTCGAGAACTTCCTGAAGATCATCAATTCCCTGAAGGGTTATGGCAGAGTGTTCACTGATGGTGAACTAAATGACAAATTTCTTCGATCCCTTACTAAGGAATGGGACACCAAGATCTGCGCCATCAGAGAGTTTGGAAAGCTGGCAGAAACTGATCCCCAGATCCTGTTTGGGAAGCTAATGTCCTACGAGCTTCAGCTGAACACCAAAAAAGCTAAAGAGGAGGCCGATAAGGCTGCTGCCAAAGAAAAGACTGTGGCCCTGAAAGCTAATAGCTCACGGAAAGGCAAGGGTGCAGCCTCGTCCTGCTCTCGGAGAAAGGCTGAGGAAGAAGACTCTGAGCCATGCTCATCCGGCTCAGAGCTATCTGAGGAAGAATTCTCCTTCATCACTCGATAGTTCAAGAAGTTCCTCAAGATGAGGAATTAGAGAAAAAAAGACGGCTCCTCCTCCAGACATCAGAAGAAGAATTACTCTTCTGACAGGTATGAGTCTAAACATAACAAACATCATTCTAATGACATTATCTGCTTTGGATGCAATAAGCCAGGCCACGTCATTGCTGACTGCCACCAAAGCAAGAGAGATAAGGGGAAAGGAGAGGAGCACAAGTCCTCTAGAGATAAGAAGAAGGAGAGGAGCTACATTGCTAAAAAACCAAAGACACTGAGTGAATCTGACTCTTCAGACTCCAGTGATGATGAGGAAGCCTACTTCGGGCTAATGGGTCGCTCCGACTCAGATAGATACTGTCCCCTATTTACTGGGAAGGTAAAAGATCGCACCCCCCCTCTCTGACTCTGACTTTGAGTCTCCTGAAGATGATCACGAGGACAGTCCATCTGTCCGTGAAGCTGAACTCCTCGAAAAGTATGAGCTTCTGCTCAATACTTTCGAAGAGTGCCAAAAGAGGTTGAGCGCTCAGAAAAAGGAAGTCAAATTCCTTAAGGCTGAGGGTGTGTCCCTAAGAGAAGAGATCACTAGCTTGATTTCTCTCCGACAGGAACACCTGGACCTGACTTCTGAGCACTCAGATTCTCTAAGGCTCCTTGAACAAAAATAGGAAGAAATCAACAAGCTGGAAGAACAGCTTGCGGCCGAGAGGAAGATTGTCAAAAGCTTCTCTATGCCCAAGACCGTTCTTCCTCTGGTTGATGAATTCTCTGCTCAGGCTAAGGGAGCTGGCTTAGGGCATGTTGCTGAGCCTGGTAAATCATCCAGGAGAAACAGAAATCAGAGAAAAAATAAGGCTACTAAGAAGACCTCTGCTGTAGAAAAGGGAAAGGCCCCACTCGGTCCTATTTAATTCCGAAAGCCTAGCTTTCCATGCAATGAGCATGACTTTGAGTCAACCTATGGCCACCTCTTCCGGCCCTCGGTTGAAAAGCCCAAGAGTGGGTATGATGGTTGGAACTTCTCCCGCAACTACGGTGAGAGTGTCTTCAAGGCACCTTATGAGGAAATCCAAGTGGATAATTATGGCCACTTCTCTAGCAGGCATAATAGGAAGCAGACAACAAAGGCCAAGCCTGTTATATAGAAGGAATAAGAAGTGAAGAAATTGTATGACTGCTGTCATCAAGATGCCTCCACCTTCAGATCCAAGGCCCCGACTGGACCCACCGTTCCAAGGGTGAAGCAGGAGCCTAGGAAATGGTACAACAGGTTTGACTGTTGGTGCTGTGGCAAAGTTGGTCACTTTGTCGTGGATTGCTGGTTTAATTCAAGATACAATGAGACTCCTTATGTTTGCAATACGAGGCCGATCACTCGTAGGGTTAACCAACCGAGGGAGAGTGTGCTAACAAGGAATCTAGGACCCAAGTCCGATTGGGTTCCTAAGGGAAACTAATTCTGTTTTGCAGGTATGTCCAAAGGCCACCAAAATGCCAATCTGGTACTTGGACAGTGGATGTTCCCGGCATATGACCGGGACAAGAAGCCTGTTGCGTGATTACTCCCCAGTCGAAAATGGACCCAAAGTCATCTTTAGAGGATCAGATCGAGGAGTCACCAGGGGTTATGGTATGATATCCAACGGTGTATTCTCTATCACAGACGTGGCCTATGTTGAAGGGTTAAACCATAACCTGATCAGTGTAAGCCAGTTGTGTGATAAAGGATACGACATTAAGTTCTGCAAGGAAAAGTGCTTGATAATATCCTGTGCCTCTTCGGAGACAGTATTAACTGGCATTAGGAGCAGAAATATTTTTTTCTTAGATTTTCTTAGCTTAGACTCTTCTACCCCCGTTCGTCTAGTAGCAAAAGACAATGCATCTCTCTGTGAACAATGACACAAGAGATTAGCACATATTAATTTCAAAACTATTAATATGTTGTTTTCCAAGAATTTAGTAAGGGATGCCCCTACTATTAAATGCATCAAAGATAGCCCTTGTCCTGCATGCCAGAAGGGCAAACAAACTCGGGCTATCTTTAAGGGCATTGCAGACAAAGACTCTTCCAGATGTCTTTATCTTCTGCATATGGACTTGTTTGGTCCAGTACAAGTTCATAGTTTAGGAGGCAAATTGTATACGCTAGTGATTGTTGAGGATCACTCTCGGTTTACGTGTGCTTTCTTCTTGAAACGAAAGTCAGATACATTTGACATCTTCACTAATTTTGTCAAGCAGATTCAGAACGAACTTACCTACTCCGTGGTCAAAATCAGAAGTGACCATGGAACAGAATTCGAGTCTGGGGCTATGACAGAATTCTGTGAAGAACATGGTATCTTTCATGAGTTTTCCTCCCCGCGTACTCCTCAGCAAAACGGAGTTGCGGAGAGGAGGAATAGAACGCTCATTGAGGCATGTACGACAATGTTGAATGACGCTTCTCTTCCAGTGTACTTCTGGGCAGAGGCTGTCAATACAGCCTGTCACGTGCAAAACCGAGCCTTGATCAACAAGAATCATCATAAGACGCCTTATGAGCTATTGAAAGGCAGGAAACCGACCATGTCCTATCTAAGGATTTTTGGCTGCAGATGCTATGTACTCAATAATGGGAAGTACCCATGTACTAAATTCGAAGAAAAATGCTTCGAATGCATCTTCATGGGCTATAGTACCCATAGTCGGGCATATAGGGTTTTCAATAAGAAAACCCTAGTGGTAGAGGAGTCCATTAATATTGTATTTGATGAAGGAAGCCTGCTTCACAAAAATTCTTCCAGTGGCATTCTTGAAGATGCAGGTGCAAGACTTAAACAGTTAAGTCTAGATGAGACTGCTAAAGATGAAACTCCCAAGTACGTCAAGGTCTCCACCTCAACGCCAATTGGAGAAGATGACAATCAGGATGGAGAAATTCTCCCAGAAGAGGGAGGAGCCTGAGAAGCAGTTGGAGCTCCAGATGCCAGACTCTTATAGCTCAGACACGTGAGGGATCACCCAAGAAATCAGATCATAGGAGATCCTCGGGACGGTGTCAGAACTCGTAGAGGTACAATTAACGAGATTCGGCATCTTAGTTTTCAGTCACAGGTTGAGCCAAAGAAGTTCGACGAAGCGAACAAATTAAAGATGCGTCGTGGATATTGGCAATGCAAGATGAACTGCATCAATTCGAACGATGCAACGTATGGACGCTAGTTCCCAGACCAAAGAAACAGAATGTGATCGGCACTAAGTGGATCTACAGAAACAAACTGGATGAACACGGTGTCATCATCAAGAACAAGGCCAGACTGGTGGCTCAAGGTTACAGACAGGAGGAGGGGATTGACTTCGACCAAATCATTGCACCAGTTGCAAGACTCGAGGCGATCAGGTTGTTCCTGGCGTATTCCTCTCACAAAGGATTCACTGTCTATCAGATGGACGTGATGTATGCTTTCCTGAATGGAAATTTAAAAGAGGAAGTATATGTCGCGCAACCCCCAGGTTTTGTTAATCCAACACTCCCTGATCATGTTTACTTTCTTAATAAAGCATTATATGGCTTAAAACAAGCTCCTCGAGCTTGGTATGAGACTCTGTCTAGTTTTCTTCTTGAGAACAAGTTCTCGAGAGGAAAAATAGATAAGACATTATTTCTTAGGGAAGTCAAAGGCAAGATTTTGCTGGTGCAAATCTATGTCGATGACATAATATTCGGTTCAACGGAAAACAACCTGTGCAAGAAGTTTTCTAAACTAATGCAAGGGAAGTTTGAAATGAGCAGCATGAGAGAACTGAAGTACTTCTTGGGACTTCAAGTGAAATAGTTTGAGGATGGAATTTTCATTTCTCAGACGAAGTTCACAAATGAACTCCTCAAGAAATTCGGAATGGAGAGTGCAACCTCTATGAGGACTCCAATGGGATCCACTGTGTCTCTGGACAAGGATAAGAAAGGGAAACCTTTTGATGAAACCAAGTACAGAAGCATAATTGGATCCCTGCTCTACCTTACTTCTAGTAGACCGGATATTATGTTTTCCACATGTGTTTGTGCCAGATATTAGGTGAACACTAAGGAATCTCATTATGTCGCTACAAAGCGGATTTTTAGATACCTTAAAGGTACACCAAATCTTAGCTTGTGGTACCAAAGAAACAATGATGTCGATTTGATAGGCTTTTCAGATGCTGACTTTGCAGGAAGCAGGGATGATAGGAAAAGCACTTCCGGGACGTGTCAATTCTTAGGAAGAAGGCTTATATCGTGGAACAGTAAAAAGCAGAACTGTGTCGCAACCTCTACGGATGAATCTGAGTATATCTCAGCAGGAAGCTGTTGCGCACAACTTCTATGGATCGGAAATAAACTCGAAGATTATGACTTGTAGTTCAGAGAAGTTCCTATGTATTGCGACTCCTCGAGCGCAATTGCAATTGCAAACAATCCAGTGTCACACAACAAAACAAAGCATATTGAAGTGTGCTACCACTTCATTCGGGAGCATGTGGAAAACAAAGATATATCTCTCTGTTATATCCCCACGGATAAGCAGATTGCAGATATCTTCACGAAGCCACTAGACAAGGGCAAGTTCAATTTGTTCAAAACTGAACTCTGCATGCTGAACTTTGAAGATTGAAGACTAAAAGGCTCAAGGCTCTTGAATCAAGAGGAAGCATCTGCTAGACACTCAAGATCGGGCACGGATGAAAGAATTGAGGGGGAGCATTTTACTCCAAGTGAAGTCCCAGATTTGCAGAAGCCGAAAAGGGGGAGATTACCCTCTCGTCCAAGACTAAGGTGGCTGCTAATGCTAAGAAGGCCACAAAGGCTACGATGCTCTCAGGAAAATGGTAATGAATTCCAATCTCAACTGAATTTTCATTTTATGATTTTCATTCCCATCTGTTCTATTCACCTTAGCTTGTAGGGTTTAGGCTTCTTCAAATAGGGGGAGATTGTTGGGTATTGCATCAACAATAGACCTGATTTGAAGAAGCCCCTGAACAAGCTAAGTTGAATTGACAATGTATTTGATAATTCTATCAAGTTGTGCTTGCAGCTATTCCATTCTAAGTACACACCAATGTCAGGGTGCAGTGGGTCAATATACACGGGTCTGCGCAATGTAATCCCTCGTTGTGTAGATCAGTGTGTTGATTCACGTGTGCTCTCTCTATTGGAGTGTACTTATTTTCAAGTACAGGGTCAAGGTAGATTAATAGCAGAAGAAGGATCAAGGATGAGTCATATACCAAGTTATCAAAAGAAGGAATAAGGAAAATTCTTCTAAGTCAAAATCGACGTGAATCGCTAGTGATTCTTGCCGACTTCGACGGGAGTCGTTAGTGATTCCCACCGACTTCGACGGGAATCAATTAGTGTCTCCCGCCGACTTATTCCGGCTGGCAAATTTCAAACCGAATTTCTGCCAAGGCAGAATCGACGGGAGTCGAGAGTGATTCCCGCCGGCATCGACGGGAATCACCAACGACTCCCGCCGATTTTGACTTAGGCAGAATTTGCCGCTCGCTAGACCGATCCAGGTTGCCGTGCTCTGTTCGGCCAGATGTCGGGATTTCCGTGGTGGGCCCCACAACGGTCTTCTAGGGTTTGCCTTTGGGCATATATACAGACTTATCTTCGTTGTCTACCGTACACAAACCGATCGGAATACAAAATACAAAAAGAAGCCGATGTCGTGACCTAGCGCATCGCAGGAACCGCCGATCGCTCGTCGATGCTCGCAAGGAAGTCGTCGCCACTGATCTCAGTTCATCTCTGATCTTCCGACGACAGAACCGAGGCAAGCAGCCGGTCTCACGCATCTCTCTCGAGATCTCTTGTCTTCCGATTCGTTGAACAAGACTTGTTCTCCCTTCCGAATCAGTTGAGACGTTTGATCCGACTGAGATCATTCGAAGACCTAGCTTGCTTCGTCAAGAAGTTTGGATCTACAAAGCATCGCCGCCGCACTTACTTGTCGCCGCCGATCTTGACAATATCCCTTCCAAGTAATAAATCCGGTAGTGGACTCTTCGTACTTTTCGTGCAAGCTTCAACGAACGAAGAAGGGCATCGGAATCTCCAAAGCATTGTTTGTATTTTTATTTACATTCAATTTTGTTGTAAAGGAATTTTCATTCCTAGTTGTAAGGGTTGGGTGCAACCCGCTGTGGTGGAGTTGTGACTCCGTTGTAGGAAGGGTTCCTTCCGTGGTTAGGGGAGCGTTGCTCCTAGTGTGAGGATTGGATTTCAATCCGTTTGAAGAAGTGACTGAGTCGTCCCTTGGTGGGAGATAGGTCGAAGGGGTAAGTGGACGTACCCAAATCGGGGAACCACTATAATTCTTTGTGTGTTTTCTGTATTCTGTTTGCTTACTTGTGCAGGTTAGTTTAATTGCGCAAAAGACTACACGACACATATTCCCCCCCATAGGTGGATTATGTTGACACTAGATACTTTCAATATTGGAGAAACAACTTACCGGTTGGCGTTGTCCATAGAATTGAGTGGATTACACGATGTCTTTCATGTCTCTGTTTTGAGGAAAGCCATGGTGGAGGCAAGCATTGTGGTCGAGTTAGCGGCAGTGCCGATAGAAGAGGACTTAGGGACGAAAGTTCGCCCAGTTATCATAGAGGATTCAGAAGTTCGGCAGTTGCGGAATAAAGAAGTTAAGTTCATAAAAGTGTGATGGGACAACTGCGGGTGAGACGAGTTCTCTTGGGAGCGTGAGCAAGCAATGCGGGAGGACTTCCTAGAACTCTTTGCTTTAGGTATGCTTTTTGTTTGTGTGCATACTAAATTTCGAGGACGAAATTCTTCTTAGGGGGGAGGAGTTGTAACACCCCGGTTTTCCAAACCTTGGATCTCTGGAAGCTACCGTGCGGCGATAGTAGTTATCACCCGGCGGTAGCCTTGCTTCGTCGGGTGTAGATGGCTCGACGAAATCCCATTCGTCGAGTGCTGAGAGGGCTATCGATCGGCGGTAGTTAGTTACCGCGCGACGGTAACTCTAGGGTTTGCATCGAGAGCGTTGAGTTCTCGAGAAAGGAGTTACCGCGCCGTGTTAGCCATACCTCCGGCGTTAGTGCGGCTTTATTTTCTATCATGCGAATCGGGAAGCTATCGCTAGGCGTTAACTAGCTACCGCTCGGTGGTAGCTTGGCGTTGAGTGTGTTTAGAGGCAGGCGTTGAGTGGAGACATTGAGGGGTAGGCGTTGAGTGAGCTACCACGCAGCATTAGTGCTACCGCTGGCGTTAGCGTGGCCTTATTTTCTTTGTTGAACTCTCGGGAAGCTACCGCCCAGTTGTAGGTAGTTACTGCCCGCCGATAGCGCGCGGAAGCAGTTGCGTCGTTTGGCTTTTTAGACATTATGGGTGAAGCCGTAGTCACGACCGTTAGTCCTACTCGGTGATGATGCATAGCGAGCCTTAAGGATTTTGTTAGAAATTTGTTAGCAGCAAGACGCCATTTGTGATGTTGTATGTCCCCTTTATTTTGCGCGAGTATGCGTAATCGGAACCGGACAAGGTTAGCTTCATTGTGACGATAGATGGTTTTCTTGGGGCACGGGAACGTTACAGTACGAATGGTGGATTAAGGCGGGAAAGGCTTGGGATTGTGATGTGTTAAGGCGTGGTTTGTCTCTGTGGTCGACTGGCTAGCCTGTGACGTGCAAGTCATGTGTGGAGAGTGTCCCGACGAGACAAGTCCCCTTCTGTGAAACTGACGAGGACGCTAAGCTTTGGACAAGCCCGAAGGATACCAGCTGTGTCCCGCTGGGTCTCCTTTGGTGGACGTGGTCCTGATATTGGAGCCGGGCCTGGGTCATCGCAAACGGGTGGGGTCTAGCAAGGGTTCTTAGTATCAGTTATTTTGTGTGTATGGTGGAATCCTGATGTGAGAAGTCAGAGCTTGCAGGCAAGCCCGAGTTTTGAGACCCACGAGCGGCTGGGGCCGAGGCAAGAGTTCTGTGTGGCAGCTTGTATACCGTTAGGGGAAATTGGAAGTACCCTTGTGTTTGCGGCTTGAGTGCCGATGGGGAAATTAGAAGTACCCGATTTGATGACGTGTTGGAAGCATACGCTCTAGGGTGCTTGGGTGAAGCCTAGGTGTGTATACATGTTGCATAGTAGGCCCCTTTTATTTCATGCTCAACATAGAAACATGTTTGTTGTATGAGACATCCAAACCTATTTTACTACTTTCAATATACTTGTATATTTGCATACGAAGTGCTGACCTGCAGGGTGATGGAGTGCCCCGGGGTCCGCTAGGGATGCCCGGGAGGAGATGTGTTGGTTACACAGTAGAGGTCAGCCTTTGCTGACCCACATTACTACAATTTTTTACAGGGCAAGGATCGTAAGTAGGAGCGAGCTCGCCGGCCAAAAAGGCCTAAGCCTCATAAAGTGTTTTATGTTGTGCAATAGCTCTGTTTTGTGGAATGTGATAATTGACGCACTATGTTTCTGGCTTGCATGTCGGGGCAACCTAGGAGTGCTTATGCACATTGATGTTTGATGATTATTGTTTCAGTTTTGGAACTCATAATTATTGTAGGGCCTTAAGGCCGTGTTGATACTCATATGTTAGTGGATAACTTCTAGTCTTGTTTCTTTGTTTCCGCTGTGATTAGTTTGAGTTTTGAGTTAAGTAGTTTATATCATCTTATAATTCTTAAGCTGTGGCGTCTGTATGTTGTTGGGCCCCGACCGTACCCATATTATACAGTCATTATAGGGGAGGTGTTACACAGGAGTTGTACGAGGAAACCAAGAAACTTCCAGGATTTGTTATTCTAAGCAAGTCTAGCCAGTAAAAGCCGCAGCCCTGAATATTAGTGACTCTTTATTTTAAAATTCCAAAAAGTATTTTTATCATGTTTGAACTTTATGGCATATAAGAACTGCAAGCCCGAACATATGTACACAATCAATTATCCAAGTACAATTTTTCTTTTTCAACAAAGTCTGGCTAGTTTCAAGAGAATTAAGCCGCGGGCGATCCCCGTGCAAATTAAGCCGCTGTCGTTCCCCATGCAAATTAAGTCGCGGACGATCTTCATGTAAATTAAGCCGCGAGTGATTCTCGTGCAAAAGGTAAGACTGTGCATGCGGTTTGAATACAAAAGTTATTCACCGAACCTGCCTTTCTATGCCAGGACATCGTCAGGGCCTGCCCTCTCACGTATAAGTCGCGAGCGATCCTCATGCAAACTGATAAGACGGTGCATGCGGTTTGAATATCAAAGCTATTCACCGAACCTTCCTTTTTACGCCACAACATCATCAGGGCCTGCCCCCTCACGACTAAGCCGCGAGCGATCCTCGTGCAAATTAAGCCGCGAGTGATTCTCGTGCAAACTAGGTAACCAACCAGCCACAAACATAATTATAGCCCACACAAAGCAACACCACGAGTCAAACAGTGCTCGAGAAAAAAGAAAAAAAAAAAACGCAGTCATCACAGTAACATGCAAATATATGCGCAAACGCGCCAATCAGAACCGTCAAACAATAAAGACGACATACAAGATACCATACTAGAAAAGCAAAAGGTGCAAACACACTAATACAGGAATATAATGATGCTACAAGTCATTCGCATCAACATCAAAACTCTCGGCGTTAGAGATATCATCAAAGCTAAGGTCAGATACATCGCATCCCAAGAGGCCAACAAGACAAAAAGCTTTCGAAACTCCACGCCTAAGGGCCAGCTCCCGAACGTCTTCCATTTGAGGCTCCACCTCCTTACTTCAGATCTCATCACGAACCTCCTCGCTAATCAAACAGCGATCACGCATATAATCCAAATACTACATGTACTTCGTAAGTCCAGCAACCTTCAACTCCAACACACGGCTATCAGAAGACAACACCTCCACTTGGGCCTTCATCGCACAAAGCTCCGTCTATAAGCGAGAAGTCTCCTCTTGGGCATGCTTCAACATTTATGTAGTTATTTCCACCGGAGATTTCTCCACCTCCAAAGACGTTCGAGTCTCTTCCAATTCCGCCTTCAGCTTCGATCCAATCCGACAAAATTAGGAAATGTCCCGATCATGATCATCCCTCAGAGTAAATAGCGAGCCCACCGCCGCTCGAAACTCCTTCTGAAGAGCGAGATACCCGTCCTTCAAGCTCACGTAATGATCATTCCAAGTAACGACAATTTGGACATGATCCTCAATCTACAAGAGAAAAGATAGAAAAGTTATTACAACACAATAAAAAAAAGAACCAAGACTAAGAAAGCATGTTTACCACTTCATTCATCGCCTTCAAATAAGAAGATAGCCTCGGAGCCGCCGCCTCCACAGGGGAAGCCTGGGGGGCAAAAAATCCAATCACCTGTACCTCGGGATTTGAACTACCATGGCCACCAGAAGGAGTGTCGCTACCCAGAGAAACCGAACAAGGCGCCGCACTATTGCTACCACGGGAAACTACAGTGGTCTTCCGCTTCCGACCACAATCCGAAGATGTATCAGTAATCCAATGAGAGTCTGAAGAAATGTCGCACCGCAATAAGCATTTCTCCTCCACAAACAAAGAAGTACTGAACATCCGGTTCACCATCTCACGGGGCTCCGAAAACCCTAACACAGGAGAAAACTCCCGCTCTCTCCCCTTTTAACGACAGAAACGATCAGGCAATGCATTCCATAGCTCCGGTAAGCCCCAAGAGTTCCTGACATATCCAAATAAAGTATTTCCATGACGACAATCCGTCTGAGTCTCAAAATCAAGCCAGCTCTTGTTACTATGAATGTCCACGCGCTCACCACCATCAGAGCGAATATCGCACCAATCTCGGAAGCAGTTCAAAGAGAATTTTTTGTCATGTTCGTGAAAGAAGACAACCAATACTATGAGCCGTACTACCCCAAAGGGAGTAAACTGAGAAATCAGCACGCCACAAAACTTCAGAATCTCGATCACTTCCTCGCATGGGAGGAATCGGAAACCCGATCTCAAAGTATTCTCACAGATCGTCAACCAACCACGAGGAGGATTTTGAACCCTCTCCTCAATATGCAGTATCTTCACTTCAACATCGGCAGGCAGACCGAACCTTCTCCTCCAAATTACAACCTGATTATCGGTAAGGGAGGAGAGAAGACGCATCGGCCTCGCAGTATGCTTCGAGCCCTAACATAAAAATTAAGAATAAATTTAGATGAAAAGTCTGCAAATCAAAAATAAACTGCCCCGGTCATGCGCATAAAAGGCACGTCGCCTAGAAAAATCAGAACCATACGACGCGCCCAAGCACGCACGGCAACCAGGGCGTGCAGTCGTGCAAGCGCTCGAAGGCGGTTAGGAGCGCGCGCGTTCTGGCGCGCTCGCGCCCACACACGACAGGCTCCTGTGCACGCGCCCGCGAGCGGCCGGGCACGCGCGCGCGTGCGCACCCGGGCACGACAAGGCGCGCGCACCCATGCGCGGCAAGGCGCGCGCCCAATCAAACCCGTGCACGCACGCCCGCGCGCGACCGCACTAGCACGCCTGCGCGCAACCATGAGCACGTCCGCGCTTGCGCGCGACCAAGCCCACGCACGCCCATGCGTGAGCCGGCACACGCACCCACACACACCCCTATTAGCGCGATTGTGTCGGCTTCCTTCTCCGGGAACGTTCGTCGCCTCTCCTCCACCATAACATATTCTAACATTTTTACTCGAGTTTGCAGGGTGCCGCAACTCGCCATCTCAAGTCCTTTGTTGTTCTCCATCGTCGCCACCGTAAAAAATGAGCAAAGAAAGACCCTTGTTTTTCTTCGTCTGAGCTGGTCTCTTGCATCAAGGATCTGGGAGGCAATTGTTAGGGATGAGACCCATTTTATAAGCATAGGTGTGCACATAACCGCACACTCATGATCTCCACCTCAAAAGTAGGGGATCATGAGTTTGACCACACACGCGATTACCGCGCCCGATACCCCCGCACAATGATCCCATCACGTGTAAGTGATGAACCGCCGCGTGCGCCGCCTCGCCGGCGGCATGCAGACAACCTTTTCCCTGGACGTCAGCCGCCCCCTTCCCTCGCCGCACCGGCCGCCGACGCGCGGACTAGGGGGAGGCCCCGTCCGATGCTTCCCTCAGCCACCGACCGCGGCCGGGGGAGCGACCGCCCGAGCCACTCTCCCTCGGCCATCAGCCGTGGCGGAGGGAGCGGCCGCGAGGGCCGCTCCCCTTCAACCTCCTGCCGCGGCTGGAAGAGCGGCCGCATGGGTCGCTCTCTCCCGGCTCACGGCCGCGGCCCCGGGAGCGGCCGCGCAGGCTGCTCTCCCTCGGTCGAGCCAGAGGCCGCGCCGACCGGGGCCGAGGGAGCGGTCGCCCGGGCCGCTCCCTCCCTCGGCTACCGGCCGTGACCGAGGAAGCAGCCGTCTAGGCCGCTCCCTCCCTCGGCCACCGTCCATGGCCGGGTGAACGGCTGCACGGGCCGCTCCTACCTGGCCGCCATCGGCGATCCTCTCCGGGCTGGCAAATTCGGCAGTAAGTTAGCTGGCCACCCATGGAGTTCCGCCCCCGCCGTTCGAGCATTTGGAGTCGTCTCCCGCCATCCGTTTCGCTTGTAACTACCCACTAACCATCAAGTTAGTGAGAGAGAATTAATTAATAATTTAATTATTTGTTTATGGTATAAATAGAGGGATTGATCATTATTAATGTGCATCTTTAAACAATGGGGAAATATTAATTTTGGGTGGTTACGGTGTGCGGATAGCCGCGTAACCACCGTAACCATCCACTGAAGCCTGTAAAAGGAGCCTCATGCCTCATTTCTCATCTTTTTCCTCCGAGTCTTTTTCTTCCTCAGGTCGAAGCTCTGCCGGATTCCTCCTACAAGCAGCACCCGAGCCACACTCAAGCTGCACCCGAGCCACACCTGAGCCACGTACGGGCCAAGTTGAAGCTGTCTGACGAAGCTCAATCTCTCTATTTCCAAGTGGCATCCACAACCGCAAGTTTAGGCACTCCGCTCCCACGTCTAGAATCAGCAAGACGCTCAGCGAAGTCCATCAATGCAAAGTGCACTATGGAAGGTTTTTTGTTGACAGAGAAGTCAAAATGGGCTGCAACTTTGCTGCTTTGCTGCTCTCCAGTCTCGTATAAATATTTTCTGCACATTTTAACACACCTAAGAATACATTGTAATGCATATTCAACGTCAATAGCAGAGAGGAGCAAAAAGTTCACAACAGAAGAGAGGCAATGATGCTCTAGATGAGCAGCAGAAGAGGCGGAATGCAAAGAATTTCGGCGATGAACAAAAAAGAGGTGAAGGCTATCCGACGATGATGGAGAAGGCAAATATGTTGTCGATCATGAAAGGGAAGCTTAGAACCTCGTCGATCCTGAAAGGAAAAATAAGAATAATGTCGATCCTAGAAGCAAAGTTTGGAACAACATCAATGACAGTGAGTCGATTTTGAAAACAAAGATGATAAGAATGTCAATCCTGAAAGCAAAGCTCAGAACAACGTCAATGACAGCGATTGCGAGTAGAGAACCAGAGATTTAAGGTCTGCCCTAAGCGACGGAGGCAGATAAAATGTATAAAAAACATTGGATACCTCAGTTTCGGTACCAAACTGCAGGACATCGGCGGAGAAGGTTAAAGACGAAGAACAATCAACGCTGGATGAGTAGTCATTGCAACGGGGAGGAGGATAGAAGGATGAGAATTTTGGGGGAAATTTTTTTTCCAGTCCATGATCTTATGATCTAACGGTTTTCAGATTAATTTCATGAATTTATAATTGATCGTTATTGGCGGGTCTTCTATTTTTTCTTAATATAGTATATATATACATACTGTTGAATTTTCTCAAAAAGCTCAGCAAGATAGTCTAAACATCAAATTAATATCTTTAGAACTATCCAGATCACAACTTGACCAAACGAAAACCAGGAAGAAACTAAATCAACAAAATGCAAAGACAGAGACAAGCAGATCATGTATATATCAATTTTCTTTATAGAGCAAGGTATACATGGCGAGACATGATTTCGCCAGTACACTAGGGAAAACAGAAAAAATACAAGTTACAATTCGGGCAGACAGAACACTGGAGATCGCCGAGACTGCCTGTCCATAGAAGTCGCAGAGACCGCCCGAACTGCTGCTGAAGCCGAACTGTACAATGAAGTTCGCCGAGACCGCGAGGTCGCGCGGACACACCGTTATTCGCTGAAGTACTGCTGCTGCCGAACTGGAGAACAGATCGCCTAACCGCCGAGTCCGACGGATAGGTTATTAAACTTGGAAAATTGAAGCAGAGAGAAAACTGGTAAGCCGCCGAAAACAGTCCGCAAACTTCACCGATCCTGACCGAAGTTAAAACCAAACTCCTGGCTTCACAGTGCTAGCCGCGCCACCTGCACACAACAACCAGTTAAGGCTGCTCAAACCGCGCGAATAGGAAAAACGAGTCCGCAGCACTTAATCCGAGTTTAACTTACTGTTCACTCTGTTACAAATGAAGTGTTGGAGGTCCTATTTATAGGCGGGGTGAGGAGTGTGGTCACCGCCCTATGAGATAGGCTAACCGCCCCTTGATCACAGCTAGCACCGCCAGTCCGCCGAGTCCGCATTGTTCGCATCACTAATGCCAGACTCGCGAACAGACCGCCAATGCAGACCTGCTAGCCAGAGGCCAACCCACACATAACAGTCTGCACAGTCCACAAGGACAAGGCCATATAAGCCACAGCCGCCAAGTACCAAGGAGAGATGTCAGTCCGCACACGGTAGTCCGCCCAGTCCGTAAAGACAAGGCCGGATCAGCCAAAACCGCCAAGCACCAAAGTGATAAGCCAGTCCGCACAGAGAAGCGGACACTGTACCAGTCCGCAAAACACAAGTCTACGACTAACAGGCCAACCGCCTGGTCACAACGGATTTAGCGGACTCTGCGAACACCGAAGCAGTCCGCAATATGTCCACGACCAACAGGCAGACCGATCGGTCACAACGAACAATGCGGACACCCTGGACTTGTCACAGTGTGTGACCAAGTCCAGCAACCCGCCAAACATTTGGCGCGAGCACATCGAACACCAAGTCAGGTCGCCAGCTCCAAAGCCAGTCCGCCACAAAGAATGCGGCTCACCACCGCAACTCGAGACATGACCAACGCCTATCTCTCGGACTCCATAACAACAGTTCGCGCAGTCCGCAAAGACCGCGGACTCCAACCTTGAAACCGCCAACAGCAACCAACTGCCGAACTCATAATCAGTCCGCACAGTCCGCGGATTTCAACCCGCACAGCAGTCACCAGAACTCCCCAGGACGCCAACACCAGAGCGCCAGACTGCATCATCAGTCCGCGCGGTCAGTTCGCCCAAGCCGCCCCAGACTGCATCATCAGTCCGCGCGGTCAGTTCGCCCAGGCCGCCCAGACTGTCCGATCACCCACTTTCACTTCACAAATTTCAACACACATTATATTAAAAAGAAATATAATGACCGTCCAATAAAAATAAGTTCAAAATTCCAAGAATAAATTTAAAGGGTTAGATATTGAAAACCTTCCTCCCCCAAAACCAAACAAAAAAGCGCGATACCCCATTTTTCCTCACCCTGTGCTCAAGGATCCCACCGCCGCCGGCCTGCCCGAAGCCCACCAGTGGGATCATCGAATTCCGACGAATCCGTCGAGAGTTGTCCGGCGGCGAGCGGGCTGGGCCCATGAGACCCAGCATCTTTTTCCTGCGCTCTTCTAGGTCACCTCGTTTCTCTCCCCAGACCTCGGTGAAGGCAATTGCTGAGATGACATCGCTCCTATATGCCACGAACCAAGGAAGAAGGCTGATGAATGGATGAATCCTCAATGAAATCAGCAGAAATCGTTCCGGGCGACACTCTGGCGGTCCGACAAAACTCATGACTCCCTCTCGCTCAGTGCAGCATGCTTCTTCTCAGGTTAGCTTCTTCCATGCTAGCTTCTTCTTAGTTCTTCATAAGATTTCTTCGTAGGCTCCTCCCCTTGGACAGGTCGCAAACAATGATTTCTTTGGATTTCTTCTCAAGAACAGTCACAAGCAAGAATTTTGTTGCAAGGAAATGAGAAAAACAGGTTGTGCTCCTGCGTCCAGATCTCTGCCAACAAAGGCCATTTTCCTCAGACATACCTCATCACCGGATCAGATATTTACCGGCAAAGTGAATTGCTCATATTTCTTCCTCTTCAGTGCCACTTTGTCACAACAAAAGTGAGTTCAACACTACTACTAAGGTGAGGATATTATAGATTCATCAATGTCGTTTCTTGATGGAGCAGGAAGCAGGTGAAAGGATGAATTCCTGCACTATTTTTTTATTTATTTTTGGGGGTCATCAGTTTATGCTTTTTTTTTTATTTTTTCCCCCAGCTCTTTGCATTAATACATGGCATCCATCCATCACCTTTGTTTCTCCCTTGGGTGCACTTTTACTAATTAAGCTTCTTAATTATAGAGTTTTTGACACTTCCTTTTTGACCTTTTGGGTGTGATCACTAAGGGTCTGTTTGTTTTAGCGATTGCGGTTGTAAAAGGAGCTGTTGTAAAGGTAGGTATGTAAAAGGAGCTGTTAGAAACTGGATGCTGGAAATGGAGTTCTGTTTGGCTAGTCTGCATTTGCAGAGCTGTTCCAAACAGAGAACTGTTTGGTAAAACTGTGTTTGGAAATGAAGATCCGTGGTTAAAATTTTTTTTCTTCTAATTATTATATATATTTTAATAAACTATTAACATATACTCAAATTGAAATAAACAAAAATTATTTAAACCAATCCTCGGCGTCAGCCGTTACAGTAGTTCAAACATATACAGATACTCGACGTTACATGCAAACTCTTCGAAATCATGAGAAATTATTTCAAGCTCGGTGCAATTGGTCGGCAATTGAATCACACAATGTCACCATCTCATCCACTCCTACCCGAATTCCTCTAACATCGTCTCCACTTGAGCCAACATTTCTTTGACTAGTTCTGTTCTGAAGACCCGCTGGATAAATGAAATTTTCGTCTATATCACAAGCTCGAAAGTGAATGTCTGTGCGGGATGGATGTCTGCGAATGTAGTTATGCAATGTCATTGTTGCAATCATAACGTACCGCTGCTTTGCCAAACTGTATGACGGCATATCCCTAAGTATCTTCCATTTTTTTTCCAGCACGCCGAATGAACGTCCGATAATACTGCGCAACGACGAATGAGTCTGGTTGAATATTTCCTGACGCCCTTGTACGGGTCTACTGCCTCTTCTAAAATCTGGTAAGTGATACCGTGTACATGAATATGGTTTTAGAAAACCGCATTGTAATGGATATCCGGCATCTACTACGTAATATTTGCCTGCAAAATGTGTATTGCGTGTGAATAAAATACACAATTCAATATTGCTTATAAAAAAATTATTCAAGATGCAAAAGACTCACCAGGTGGCGGGTACGGAAAATTATAACTGGAGTCCATGAGAGCACGCTGAAAAATACGGCTATCATGAGTAGAACCTTCCCAACCTGCTAGTGCAAAGGTGTAACACATGTTAAAATCACAAACAGCCATGACATTCTGCGTCGTTTTGCCATGCCGACCAACGTAAGTAACTTGCTGATCAGCAGGAACTCGAGCGTCCACATGTGTTCCATCAATAGCTCCTATGCAGTCCTTAAAAAATGGCATGTATCGTACGTCATTTAAAATTTGCGGGGGAATATCATTGAAATGTGGATCTATCGGCCTAATGACATCAGCAGATAGTCTCTTAATTGCAGTTATTCCCCTTGCAAAGAATTTACTAATTGTTTCTGTGGAGTGTTGAAATCGTTCGCTCGCAATTAGCATTGATAAATTATGGCCCAAAATTTGCAAAGTAATTGCAAGTACTTCGCGCGGTAGAGTCCTCCTAGATCCTTGCAATTCATATTCTTGTGTGAGAAGTGTCAGCAAATCAATAAATATTACCTTCGACATTCGAAAGACACTGAAAAATCTATGAGGGTGTCCATCCATAAGTTCACCAATCCATTTAGCACCAGTTTGGCGTGATGTCATACATGGTGTACTGGATCCACCTTCCAAGGATAACTGATGCTTCGATGCAAGTACAAATTGCCGTCCCCCGATTGCTCTATTACGATTATACCTAGCAGCTACCTCCCGTTGAGTGTCCTCTTCCGAACTGTAACTGTGCTCCGGGCTTAGCATTGTAAATCTGTGTAAAATACATTGAAATAAATATTAATAGCCGGTCACATGAAAGTCATTGCTGTACAGCAAACAACGTAGCACATCATATAGACAAAAACATTGCAACATCTAATAAGCATAAACATAATAGTACTCGATTCAAGTGTACATCAAACAACATTGCACATCATATAAGCAAAAACATCTAATAAGCATAAAAATAATAGTAAATGTCCAACAAACAACGTTGCACAACACATGAAATAGATAAAGCATAGAGTCTAGTGATCTGATCAAAGGAAAAAAAAATTATTGCATATTTTTGGCATAACAAGACTGCAGCCACGATAGACGCCGATCCTGCCGCATACTCATAAATGTCTCCCGATTCTGTTTTTGTCGCAGAAAGCTGAGGCAGTAGTGGTAGAAGTCCATGTTAGAGTCAGTCATAACATCTGTCATTGTTTCTAGCTCGGTAATAGTCTCGGGAATGGTGAACAAGGATGAAGATATGTGCATGGTAGGCGGCTCCTGCATACAACGACCAATAATGCGCGATGTCTCGACTAACTCATCCATTGCAGAAGTCCTTGCCTTTTTTACAGAAATCCTTTTTCCCTTGGCTACCCTTTTATGTTTAACTATTGTATCTTCAGTGTCGTTAATTTCCTGTGTTTCATGCTCAGGAGAGCCGTCATGTTCGTCGACTGACTCTTGCTCAAAGTTTTTTGAATTTGGCGCCCATGCAAGATCTCCATTTGCAACAACCTGGCTAAACATCATATGCAGCTTCTCTTCCAACTCTGGTGATATGCCAGCAAACTGAAACTTCCTTGCACTCGGAAGTACCTGAGAGTCATGGAGGTATTAGACATATCATACACTATTATATATTACCAACCAATAAAGGCTTAAATAAATAAAATATCATACCTTGATGCGTTCTTTCCACCAATCTTCTGATGCAAGGATCGTTTTGCCAATAGGATCCCACCCCAGCCCCGTCTCACGACCCTTAAGCTCCCTCCATGTCTTCCAATCCTTTTTTAGCTGATCCCACTTGTTCTTCATTTGGGTTCGATCATACGCCTTCCCCGTGCGAGCATGGAAATTTGTTGTCAGGTTAATCCAACCATCCCTACTAAAGTGGGTGGTTGGGCGATTACCCAACTCGATTTCTTTCAAACACAGGTCACAAAATATTACTACATCACCGGCCTCCCAACTCGCACTTACACCGCCTTCTTTGTGTTTACCCATAAGCCTATATTGAAATCTACACAAATCAGTTACAGACAAAGAAAAATTTCATTGGACCCGCACACACATTCATTGGACACACATACAACACATTCACACACACAGCACACAGCACAGTTTGCAACACACTCACACACACAACACATTCACACTCACACATCACAAACACATACACAACACATACAAACTCACACACACAATACATACACACTCACACACACATCACAAACACAGCACACTTACACACACATCACATACAAACTCACACACACATCACATACAAACTCACACACACATCACATTCAAACTCTCACACACACTCACACACACAGCACACAGCACAATTTGCAACACACTCACACACACAACACACACACAACACACACACAACACACACACAACACATTCACACTCACACACATCACAAACACATACACAACACATACAAACTCACACACACAGCACATACACACTCACTTTACCTACCACACACATTTTACAGCACACACACACACACATTCACATGCACACACTCTTTACATCACAACAAAACACTCTTTACATCACACGCACACACACACATTCACAAACACAGTGGAAAAACACAAACACAAAAAAACATGGTGTACTGGATCGAAAATCCAGCATACACACAGCAAATGGAGCAATGGATCAACAAAAAAAAACTATATACCTGCGGCAAGTTTGTAGGAGCAGTGGATCAAGACTCTCACAACAAAGGTTGCAGATGATCGGCACTCTCACTGCTGCAAGACATGGAGAAGATGCATATCAGAGAAGCCATATCGATGGAGAAGAGAGGAGTAAGAAGTGATCGGCAAGAGAGGAGGAAGAAACATACCCGGCTATTCCTTCGGAGAAGATGCGGGATGTCGTCTGATCCCGTGGCAGAAGATGCGACAGGAAGCGATGTTCGGGCGACGATGCCGAAGATCCTCGCGTGGCGACGATGCGGCGACGAGGCGGAGACGATGCGGCGACGAACGCAATTTTATGGGCGGCGACGAGGCGGCGGCGATGAAGCAGCAGCGGGGAAGAGGCGATGAAGCAGCAGCGGGGAAAACGCGACAGACCGGAGGAATGTCACAGGGTTTCGGCCCGCTGTTTTTTCAGAAGGGATAAAACGGGGCGCGGCTCAAACCTAAAGCGGAAAAACAAACGAAAAAAAATGCTGCGTTTTTTGAAAACGAAAAGCCATAAAACGCTAAAACAAACAGACCCTAAATTTATTAGTTTCAACAGTCATTCCATCTTGAAAATGCGTCAAGGATATGTTGAATAAGTTGTCTGTGTGTATTAGAAGGTCTTATTTTTCTTTACAATGGAATGGTTTATGACATTGCTATAGACAAATTTGATTTGTGGAAGTTTTAAATTTGATTGAATTTGTCTTTTTCTTTAGAAATTAGATGAACTCATTGTGCTTTTGTAGAAAATTAAATCTTTTGGCATTAATATAAGGAAGTTTGATTCAGTGTATAGATTTTTAGAATAAAATTATTAGGGTTCAACCTTAGAAAGAAAGGCACTATGACATGATAAGGAAGCTTCAAGTAAACCCAAAGGAAGGACCACAGTATGCATGCAGTCCATCAATCCTAAATCTCCACCTTATATGCATATCCTCAACATCTTCAATAGTGCCACCCATTTTTTCAACAAGTTGTGCAATCTTTTACACCAAACCGCTACCTATTGGTCATGTTTCTATTGCTTTTCATTTTGGAGCAATGAGAAAAGCTTTCCCCTTTAATTGTAGTAACGCACTATCCACACTTCACATCCTACTGTCTCCGAAACTGATGATCCTAGGAGATCCACCAAAGAAGGCATTTTCAATCATTGTTAAAGATGAATGACGCTTGGGGCTGGCTAAAAAATTATTTAATTAAAATTATTTTATAATAAGAAAATATATGGACATAATTTTTTTAAAGAACCGCCGGGGGGGGGGGGGGAGCCCGCCAAGGGAGGGCAGGCGAAGCCCTCCTCCATGGGCCAGGTACTGTTGCGCGGGGAACGCCGCCGGGGAGGGGGAAGCCCGCCACTGCAGGCCAGGTACTGTCGTGTGGGGCACGCTGTCGGGGGAGGGCGAATCGTTGCGGGCCGGGTATTGTCGCACAAGGCATGGGCCCCCCCGTGCACTGTCACTTGTGTGTACGTGTGTGTGTGTGAAGCCAATCCACACAAATCACAAGATAACCATCACCAATTCAGACCAACCTGTCTAGATGAGCTTCTCACAGCATGCTTATTCCGTACTTCGATTCGAGATTCTATATGCAAGTTTATTATCGGGGATACCACTGATCAACCCGTTGGAAACTCCACGTTCTTCACCAATTGGTGGGGGTTTCCATGCATATGCCAAAATAAGAACTTCAGATATCCAAGAAGAAAGATCGTTATCCTTGTAGATCGTTTAAGAGCCATGATTAAGGATTTTTTTGGGTGGAAAGGATCACCTTGCCTTTCTCTTCGTGGATCTAGCCTCAGCTCGCAAATCTAACCGTATGAACTCCTTCAGCAGCTCTCCAAAGATCTGCCTCCAGCCATCTTCCTTTCTTATTTTCTTCCAAGGTTTGAAGAGGGAGAGAGTGAGAGAAAGAGAAATGAGTTTCTTTTCCCCACCCCTCTGACTAAGTGGACACGAGATTAGACCCAACCACATAATCATTTCATCAAAAGGAACGAATGACCATGATTTCATCCACAAAACTTATTTAAATAGCTACCTCCACGCAGTAACTCGCTACAGCCGCGCGGTAGCTTAGGCGGCGGCGGCGGTCCTATCCAACACCGCTCTGCTGCTCAACGACCACCTCAACACGTCATGACACGTAGCATATTACTACCAGCGATACCTCTACCGTCGCACGTTAAGTGTCAGAGACATGAATTATTTCATTGGCTACCGCTGCACTGTACACCACTACCGTGGAGCGGTACCTTCCAGAGATGCTGGTATTTTAAATCAGCTGGATACCACCAACGCTTACTCTACTGCCTGACAGTAACCTCCAGTGACCATCTTTCTGTTGTTTTTAGAAAATTTGAAACATTACAAATCTCCCCTCCTTTAAGAAATTTCATCTAGAAATTACACTTAACAGGAAACAACATAGAAGTACCAAAACATAAATAATGTACCCCAACAGAACAACTCAGGGAACTCTTATTGCATGATCTGTTCGTTCTCCCATGATAGTTCCTCACGACCACAATTGTCTCAATGGACTTTGATCATTTTGATCTCTTTGTTCCACAACCGTTTGATCTCTGTGTCCTCGATTAGAATGAGCTTGACTTTCGTCATCAACTCACTATCGACCGACACTTAATCCGCAGCAACAACTTATGCAGGTTCTTGCACAACTTTCCGCACCACCGATATGCGAAACATATCGTGCAAACCACTGAGTTCAGCTGAAAGATTCAGCCGATAGACAATTTCACCAATCCGCTCAACGATTTCAAACAGCTCAAGGTATCTCGGACTCAGCTTTTTCAAGCGTCAAATCCTAGATATGCCCTTGAACGACTTTATCTTGAGATACATGCAATCACCCACCGCAAATTACACGTTTCGGTGTTTGGCGTTGTAGTACTTTGCTTGCCTATCTTGAGTAATAAGTAACCGCTCTCGAATCAAACGTATCGTCAAAGTCGCATCTTCGACGTCTTTACGTTTAAATAACTTTAATTCACCGGTTTCTACCCAAACCAATGGAGTATGACACTTCCTACCGTATAAGGCCTCAAAGGGAAACATTTGAATACTTACTTGGTAGCTAATGTTGTAGGCAAATTCTATCATATAGAGATGGTCTTTCCACCTCTTCCTGAAATCCAGGCCGCACATGCGAAACTTATATTCCATCGTTCAATTTATCCTCTCGGTCTGACCATCCGTTTGGGGATGAAAGGTCATGCTGAACTTCAGCTTGGTACCAAACAGTTGATGAATAAGTCTCCAGTCTTATGACGTGAAATGCCCATCTCGGTCACTAACGTTGTCACGGGACACACCGTGCAATCGTATGTTCTATTCAACATAAAGTTTTGCCAACTTTTACTCTAAATCATCCCTCTGATTTGGAATGAAGTCTGACACTTTTGTCAACCGGTCCACGATCACCCAAATGACATCGTTTTCGCGTTGCGATCTCGGTAAACTATGCATAAAATTCATAGATATGTTGTCAAACTTCCACTCCGATATTGGTAACGACTTCAGGAAATCATCGGGTTTTTGACGTTCAACCTTTACTAGGGCATAAGTATGACAGTTCGCCACATAATGAGCTATATCCTTCTTCAACCCTAACCACCAAAATAGCTTTCTCATATTCTTGAACATTTTTGTGCTCTCGGGGTGGATTGAGTATTTTGTAAAGTGTGCCTCGTACAATAATTTCTCTCGTAATTTGCCCACATTTGGGACGCACAACTGACTGTCCTTCCACAAAAGATCGTCGTCAAATAGAGAACTGGAAATTTGACCCATCCCTAGACTCATCCAAAAAGGGTTTCATGCTGCCAACCAGCTCCAACACTTGATGAGTCCTGTCCGTGAGGTTATATAGCACCTCCGCCTAGTTTAAATATGCATTTGCACTAGAGCTCCTAACAACACAAGTGATCTCCAAAGCCTCCAAGTCTCGAATAAGACACTCATTATGCATCTATATCTAGTTGGCCTATGCCGGAGACCTGCGACTCAACTCATCTACGACAATATTTTTCTTCTCGGAAACATAGTGAATCTCAAACGTATAGTCCCAAAGGAACTCCATCCACCTCCTTTGTCGTATAATCAAATCCTTTTGGTTCAATAAGTATTTTAGTCTCTTATGATCCGTAAATATGTCAACTTAGCCAGCAAGTCCAAGAAAGCTTCTGACTTCCGCTACAGTAGACAACACATGTCACTCCTTTATCATAGTTATCTTCACCGGATTCACGATAATACCCTATCCACTAACCATATGATCAAGAAAAGCCACTGACGATAGACAAAACTCACACTTAGAGAACATGACATGGGCTCAATTTCTCCTCAGGGTATGCAGAACCAATATCAAATGATTTGCATGATCCTCTTCTGATTGAGAGTATACCAGTATGTCGTCAATAAAGACAATCACAAACATGTCCAAATACTCTCTAAAGGTCATGTGCATTAAGTCCATAAACACCAATGACGCATTAGTGAGCCCAAAAGGCATCATAAAAAATTCATAATACCCGTAGCGTGCGTGTACCAAATGCTGCCTTGAGAATATCACTTTCTCGAATCCTCAACTGCCAATAGCCGGACTTCAAATCCAACTTCAAATAGACAGTCGATCCAATTAGTTGTTCAAACAAATCATTTATTCGCGGAATCAGATACTTGTTCTTCTCCGTCAGCTTGTTCAGTTCACGATAGTCAATGCATAGATGCAAGCTTTCGTCCTTCTTCTTTACAAAGAGGACCGACGCACTCCATGGAGACATACTTGGACGTATAAAGCCTTACTTTAGCAATTCCTGTAACTGTACCTTCAACTCCGTCATCTCCTTTGGTGCTACTCGGTACGGTGAACGTGACACAGGTTTCATACCTAACACTAACTCAATAGTGAAGTCAATCTTTCGCTTAGGTGGAAGTCCAGGGAGATTCTTAGGAAATACATTCACAAACTCCGACACAATAGGAACGTCACTCAAATTGGACTTCGGCTCTACAACCTCTAATAGCATGAGGAATAACTCTGCGCCCTTCTCAACTGCCTTGAACACTTGGAGAGCAAACATCAATATCTTGCTTGATCCTCGCATACCAGCGAATTTAGTCTCGCGTTCGGTGTTTTGTCCCATTATGACTTCCTTTGAGTTGCAATCAATGCAGACACGCTGCTCTGAGAACCAGTCTATGCCAAAGATCATGCCAAACTCCGATATCGGCAGCACAGATGCTTCCAATCCAAAATCATGACTTTCTATCTGCACCTTAACACAACAGGCTTTATCCGCGCGCATCAAGCACCCGTTAGGTAGCAACACATTCACTCTATCCGTCGATACAAAAGAAGACACTCTGATACACACAACAAAGTCCTCAGACATAAATGAATGAGAGGCTCCTGTATCGAACAGTGCTCTCGCCGGATGATCCAAATTTAGGATAAAGCCTGTCACCATACCACTTTGTTTAATGGCCTCTTGTTGGTCAAGATTATATACCCAGGGCTGCGCTAAGGATGTAGTTTACTCCATTGCTTTTCCCTTTTCAGCACGATGCACCCATCTTTTTCTCCACCTTTGGACTACCACTCCAACCTTGTAAACTCATGCAAGTAGTCATTCACATAACTCTCGTCCTGAGTTAATCTCTTGAACTAATTTTCCATTGCAATACACTGCACAGATAGAAGACACCTTGCCAGAAAAAGCCTCGAGAACTCCTCTATCGAGATCTTAATCAACGGCCTACCAGCAAACTGGTGCAACTCTAACTTATCCCACCATAGCCTCACTTCTCCATCTAACAAGAAGGTAGCTATAGTGACTTTCTGCCACTCCTCCGTCTCCACTTCCATCATGGTTCTCTTAATGCGAGAGAGCCAATCTTCGGCTTGTGTTGAATCTCGTCACATGTTTCAACCGCTTTTCCATTGCTCATCTTGGGGCCACTGGCTCCACGACCACTTATCTCACTGCCACAAGCTCAACTACATCAACCGGCTCCTGGGCCACCCTAAGGGTGTGAGGCTGTACTTGCCCTCATGGTTGTATAATGATTAACGCGAACACGGCTTCAGCAACTAATCTTATAGTTTCAGTAGAAGGAGGAGGTGTAGGCACCTCAGCTGGTGCACTACTTTTTACAAAACGCTGGGATTCAGACTGCCCCACATCACTTCTAGTCCCCTATAATTGTGAAACACACAATTAAGCAACCAATAATATTGCAAAAAACAATTATAGGAGCACACAAGTTTCTTAAATGTGTATTTTCATTCCTAAGCGGACATTCATGAATTCTTTCATGTTGTAACGGTAGTCCACATACACGTGCTCACCACCCCTTAAAAGAATTTGACCACGAATTCGAAGAAGGAAGACCGACACTAGAAGTTGATACCAAATTATAACACCCCTATCCGTCACGAGAAATATAACAGAAGGTCTGATCGGGGCCCCACGTTATATTCCACGAACAGATCAGCGGAGTTACGCATTGAAACCAATTCATTAACGTATCCTAACCTAGAGTTGCATTCTAGCTGAAATATTTAAATGCTACTTAGAACCCAAACATAGGAATGCCCACTAATACATTATAGGAATGATATTCCAAATACATAAAGCGTTTTGGCCTTAAGGCCTTACAATTATTCTCTTCACAATAGTATATTACATCGGCACATAGGCCGGTCACACATGGAAATAATAAAAGATTCGCCTTTGGGCCTTCGAGGGGCGAAATAGCTCAAAGGGGCTTCAACTCGCTACTTCCTGCTCAGCTATTTAACACCTGTTTAAGAACAATCCACCAAGATGTGGTAAACAAGACAACGGTCTTCTTTAGCATACCAAATTATAATGACTCCACCCCTCACTCGGGGCGGCGGTGCTCCTTTCATGCAGGTACACAACATATATATACATAATGGTATCAGAACGTGCAATTTATGCACAATTTACAACAAACGTTGGTATGCACGGCCACACGCCCCGTGCACTCATGACACATTTTCAGTGTTTTGGACTTTCCCAGACCCACCACCGTACTCAGTGATGGTTCACCATTTGTTTGAGCATTACTAGTCTTTACGGGCCGAAGCCTAAGACTCTCACATATGGCTACGACAAAGTCAAAGACGTTCTCCAAGATTCACTTCAGCGACTCACTCAAAGTCGATTGGCATAGGGTGGCTACAGTTCATCCACAACCCGCTGCTCAAATCATCGGGCGCAACAAACTACGACGCGGGTCAGCCTTCCCTTGCTTATTCATAAAATACATATTCACGTTATAATTCAAGGCTAGCACTTACGACCACCATAACTGGGCAATCAAAGCTCACAACTCAACATATTGGCCTCTTAGTCTCCAAGAGATAGGCCTCACAAACATGGCTCTCTGGGAGCTACTGCCTGTACAACCCCATATTCGCTGAGTGGGACATAAAAACACCCAGGGCCAGGTTTGGGCTAGCCCCAGGTGAAGAAACTACTCTCGCCCAATCAGGGTTAAGCTTGACTTTCGTCGAGCTCAACTCAGGTCTCGTCGAGCTGGGCTCGACGTTCGTTGAATAGGTTCAGAACAGGAGAGCTCTCACATAGGGACAGGCGAGAACGTTTGCGCTCAGGTAAGCAGTTCGTCAAGCAGAGCTTGACACCCGCTAAGGCAGGACGAGCTTCGGTCGAGACATACTCTTGCCCAGAGGCGGGCGAGAAGGATCGCACTTCGCGGGGGGCGGGAGCAGGCATAACCTGTGGCACTCTTCAACAGTTCTATATCCTTTTAGCTCCCGCCAGGTGAGGGTGGGAGAGCTCGGCAAGGCGTAAGCACCTTCGGTTCTCAGCAGGAAGGCTCCCATCGGGTAGGGCCCAGGGTGAAATTACATGGATGCCCTCAGGTAAAATTACCTATATACCCCCAGAGTCTGCGTTTAGCTCCTCAGAATAGCGGAGTTTGGTTGTTGGCAGACCAATCAAGGGTAATTTAGTAATTTTAGGCCAGCAAAATCTATAAACAGACCCACAAGGGCTCCTCAAAAAGCCAGCTTTCATATTTTCTTAAGATCTTCTAGTGCTTGCTGAGGAGCTCCTAGTCCAGCATTTGGCTTTGGAGGGGAAGCGCTTAACGATCTTTCGGGTTAGAGATGAGACCTCCCAGCTGAGGCTTTGGGTCGGTTTCTGGTCCTTTACTTCTAGTCAGAGGTCGGAGCTTGGGAGAAGTAGGTGTTGGCTACACCCCTGTTTTCTAACTTTTGTTGAGGTCAAATTTTGGCTTCAACAGTTCTGGTGCGGTGAGCATGGATGGTAGCAAGTGCAAGAAAATCTTGAGTTGTGTCCCATGGCCGGAGGTGAAGGCAAAGGATCAGGCTCAGGAGGTTCCCCTTCTCAGGGAGAGGAGGCGACAAGGAAGATGCTGGAGGACTTCATATGAGAGGTCTTGCAGACCATCAACCTGGCCTTCTCGGCAAGGAACGAGTGGGCTACGCCTCAGGCTCCAATTGAGGCGGTCCCTCTCTTGGGCGAGAACGCTCCCAGGCAGCGCCCCAGGAAGGAAGTGCAGGCAGAGGCCAGCGAGAGCGATGTAGCTGCGCGAGAGCTCTTCCCCGGGCAGGGCAGTGCAGACCGAGCCAGCCAGCCGAGGCCGCGAGACGTGCCTTCTCGGAAGGCAGGGGGCGAGAGCCCTTTTAGTGAGCTCATCATCTCGGTTTTAGTTCCGGAGGGGTTCTGGGAGCCCGACATGTCCTACTACTCGGTGAAGGATGATCCTGTGCAGCATGTGCAGTGGTTCGAGGATGTTGTTTCGATTAGACAGATGACAGACGTCTTCAAGTGTCGGCTCTTTGCCATCACGTTGAAGGAGAAGGCCCGGGATCGGTTCCACCAGTTGCCGACAAGCTCAATCTACAACTTTGAGGATCTGCGTCGAGGGTTCCTGTTGAGATTCTCGACATCGAAGAAGCGGAAGAAGGAGGCGGAGTGCCTTCTTGCTGTGAGGTTGAAGCAAGTCGAGATACTGGGTCACTATGTTGACCGGTTTCAGGAGAAGATCCTCCTAGTCCAGGAGGTCCCAGGGTATGCGCTGATGCTCGCCTTCATCCTGGGGCTGAGGCTAGGGTTCTTTAGCATGGAGCTGAAGAGAATGCCCCCTCTCTTTTGAGGAGCTCATGGAGAGGGCGTCGAAGGAGATAGACTTCGAAAGAGCCAATCCAGCTTTCGCCAGGAAGCTGACTAGGTTGGCAGAGGATGACGTGAAAGAGACGGGAGAAAAAAGATAGAGAGAGCAGAGGGAAGAGAGAAGGAGAGAAGAGCCCCGAGGGAAGCAGGGGCAGCATCAAGGCTGGGCGGCCCGGGAGCCAAACAACCGGTTGGGTTGGATGCCCCCAAGAGGGTCGCCGCTAGGGACATGGTGGAGGCTTCCAAGGAAGAGACAACTTCCGTAAGCCAAGAAGGTTTGATCAACCGGCGTGGAGGCAGGGGCAGAGGGGTCACTTCCCGCCACAACAAGAAGCAATGGAGGTCGGCCGAGGTAGAGGAGCTCGGGGAGGAGTTGGAAGAAGAGGAGGCGGAGAAGGAAGAGGGGGCAGGGTGGCGTTGCCTTTCTGTGACTTCCAACAGGAAGAGGGTCACGCGACGGCCACCTGCCAAGAGTTCTTAGAGATGAGAGAGGCCAGGGTGCTAGGGAGGCAGGATCCACCGATAAGGATCGTGAAAGTTTAGCAGGGAGAAGAGGAAGACAGATGTGAGGACCGGGCGGACGCAGGAACCCGGGGAGGGATCAGGGTGATCCATAACGGAGTTGGAATTGAGGCAACCCGCAAGGAGAGCCTTCAGACCATGTTCTGAAGGGGGTCACCTCGAACTCCCAGGCTCCTCCTCCGGAGGAGAAAATTACTTTCTCATCAGCGGACATGCAAGACTTTGAGGACCCGTTCTGTGACGCCTTGGTGATCTAGACGGCGGTAGAGAATTTCACGGTCTCCAGGATCCTGGTCGACAACAGGAGCTCCGTGAATGTGATCTTTAAGAAGGCCTTCGACGAGATGAAGGTCAAGGCCAAGAGGGTCTTAGCTTCGGGCGGACCATTGTTTGGGTTTTCAGGAGAGAGGAAGGAGGTAGAAGGAGGAGTAGGGCTGCATGTGAAGTTGGGGGGCGTGTCACGGAACTGTAGGTTTGTTATAGTTGACGCCCCAAGCAGTTGTAACGCCATCTTTGGGCGCCCCCTCATCAGCGGCTTTTGCTGCGTCCCCTCCTCGTTTTACTAATGCCTCAAGTTCAACAACAGAGGGGTGCAAGTTTGGATCAGGGGGAACCCGAAGGTGGCGAGACAGTGTTTCGTGACGGCGGTCAACACCATATCTTGGATGGCAGAGGCGGGAGAGTTGGAGAGGGAGATGACAGTGCGGGAAGAGGTTGTCGGGGGATAGGAGGCGAGCCTGGAGGAGGCGAGCAAGGAGATGGAAGAGGAGCAAAGAGGAGTTGTGCATGAGGTACAGAGGGACGGAGAGTCGGAGCCGTAAGAGGGTCGTCAGGAGGAAGGAGTAGAGGAAGGGCGAGGAGGAGTTGAGATGGAGGACCTAAGGGGCGTGGAAGTTAAGCAGCATGAGAGCCTGGAGGAGGCGAGCGAGGAGATGGCGGAGGAGCAAAGAGGAGTTATGCATGAGGTCCAGAGGGACGGAGAGTCGGAGCCGCAAGAGGGTCGGCAGGAGGGAGTAGAGGAAGAGCGAGGAGGAGAAGGAGTTTAGATGGAGGCCCTAAGGGGCGTAGAGGTTGAGCAACATGAGAGCCTGGGGGAGGCGATGGAAGTTGAGGAAGTAGGAGGGGAGGAAGAGTTTGGGTAGGAAGAGGAGGCAAGGGCCTGCTGGGAGCAGTCGCAGCTGGAGCCGACTAAGGAAGTGGTGGAGATGGAAGTCTTCACCAGCGCCGACCAGGTGCAAATGGTGTGGATTAGCGGGGGCTTAGGTCCCGAGGATCAGGAGCGGATGCGGGCTTGCATCCTGATCAACGTGACATCTTTTCTTGGAGAGCGGCAAACATGTCGGGCATCGATGCAGATGTAGCCTGCCACCGCCTGAACCTGGACCCCCCGGACGCGCCCCATTCGCCAGAAGATGAGGACCATCGCTACCAAGCTGGAGGAGCTCATCCGCGAGGAGGTCAAGAAGCTTCTGGAGGCCGGCTTCCTCTCAGAGATCCAGTATCCGGGCTGGATCTCCAATGTGGTAATGATAAAGAAAGGGGGTGGAAAATGGCGAATGTGTATAGACTTTTCTTTATTAAATAAATTATGCCCCAAGGATTGCTACCCCCTGCCTTGGATCGACGCGCTAGTTGATTCAGCCGTTGGTTTTTCTATTATGAGTTTTTTAGATGCTTTTTCAGGTTATCACCAGATCCGAATGCATCCTCCTGATGTCAAGGATGTCTCCTTCATCACCAGGGAAGGATGCTTCAGCTATAAAATGATGCCCTTTGGTTTGAAGAATGCAGGGGCTACCTACCAGCGCATGATGGATCGATTCTTCCAGGGCCAAAGGGGGAGGAACCTTGAGGTCTATGTTGAAGATCTTATGGTCAAAAGCAAGGGTATGGACTCGCACCTACGTGATCTGGAGGAGACGTTCGCTACCCTGCGGAAGTTCTAGATGAGGCTGAACCCCCTGAAGTGTGTCTTCGGGGCAAGTCGAGGGAAGTTCCTTGGACATCTTCTGACCCCGGCAGGGGTAGAACCTAACCCAGATAAGGTGAAGGACATCCTAGAGCTGGAGTCACCACACAACGCTAAGGAGGTCTAGCGCTTGACAAACAAGCTGGCCGGGCTAAGAAGGTTCCTCTCCAGGTCGGGAGAGAAATGCTCATCATTCTTCAAGGTGCTGAGGGGTAATCAAAAATTTGAATGGACCGCCGAGTGTGAAGGGGGTTTCCAAAGGCTGAAGATGCAGCTCTCACAGGCTCCGCTACTTCAAAGCTTAAAGGAGGGGGACGATCTAGCCTTGTTTCTTGGGGTGGGAGCAGAGGCCGTAAGCTCCGTTCTGGTCAGGGAAGAGGGGAAGAAACAATTGTCTATCTACTATGTTAGCAGGATCCTGAAGAAGGCAGAGCTCCGCTACCCCATTTTAGAAAAGCTGGCGTATGCTTTAATCATTTCGGCCAAGAAGCTTCAGACGTACTTCCAAGCCCATTTAATCAGGGTGGTGACAGACCATCTCCTTCGCAAGATTTTTGAAGGAGTGGAGCACTCGGGACGGTTGGCCAAATTGTCTATTGAACTAAGTGTGTTTGATATCTCGTTTGTGCGAAGGCTCTCCATTAAGGCACAAGTGGTGGCGGACTTCTTAGCCGACTACGTTGTTGAGGTTGGGGCCGAGGAGCCGCGACCACTGGGGGCATGAAAGATGATGGTTGACGGGGCTTCAGGAAAACATTCCCTTTGGGGGGGGGGGGAGTAGTGTTGATAAGTCCTCAGGGGGTCACCATAGAACAAGCTACGGTCTTGCACTTTCCGGTCACTAATAACCAAGCGGAGTACGAGGTCGTGATAGCCAGCCTTCATCTGGAAAAGGAGCTTGGGATCCAAGATGTGGAGGCTTTTACAGACTCGTTGGTGGTGGCATCGAAGATCCGAGGAGAGTTCAAAGCCCGGAAGCCCACCCTTGTGAAATACTTATCCAAGGTAAGGGTGATCATTGGAGGGTTCCAGACGTTCTCAATCCAACACGTTCCCAGGGAAGAGAGTGTTGTAGTCGATTGGTTGGCTAAGTTTAGACCTTGGGGGGAGGAACCCTGATCGAGCTATTTCGACCGGCAATCGAGGAAGGGGAGTTGATGGAAGTGGATCGGCGACCCTCGTGGGTGGATCCATTCGTGATCTTTCTGACCAACGACAAGCTCCCGGAAGGGACCAAGGATGCGAAGAGCTTCAGGCACAAAGCGACTCATTACCTAATGCTTAAAGCGGGGTTGCATCGGAAGATGTTGTCAGGGCTCCTGGCAAGGTGCGTGACGGAGGAAGAGATCCCAAGGATCCTGGAGGAAGTACACTCCGACGAATGCGACAGTCATTCGGGGGGTAGGACGTTGGAAGCAAGGGTGGTCAGGCAAGGGTATTTCTTGCAGACCCTAAGGAAGGATGCGTCCGAGTTTGCGAGGAGATGTCGAAGGTGTCAACTGAATGCCCCTCCAGCTCTTGCCTGCTAAAAGGCTCCGAAGCATCACGACACCTTGGCCTTTCACCATCTGGGGGATGGATCTAGTTGGGCCTTTACCTCCGGCTAGTTGGCAGAGAAGGTTTCTTCTGGTAATGATTGAGTACTTCTCAAAGTGGCTGGAGGTCAAGGCATTGGCCAAGGTCACCTCCAAAGTCATCAGGAACTTCGTTTGGGGGGAGATCATATGCAGGCACGGGTTGCCCCAGGCGATAGTGACAGACAATGGCCCCCCAGTTCGCTAGTGAGGAGTTCATCAGCTTCTACACCCAATTGGGGATAGACCTCAGATTTGCCTCCGTCCACCACCCCAGGAGCAACGACTAGGTGGAGGCGGCAAACAAGATCATCGTAAACTTGCTCAAGAAGAAAGTGGAGAACTTGAGGGGGAATTGGGTGGAACAGCTTTCCTCAGTATTCTGGGCCTTGCAGACAACCCCAAATACGGCCACCGGAGAGACCCCCCTTCAAACTTTCCCATGAGTGTGAGGCGGTCCTTCCAGTGGAGTTCGAGGTTCGATTCCCGCAGGTTGCGGCCGCGGGAGAAGGAGATGAGGTTTGGAGGTTGGAGAATGAGGAGGAGTTGCGCCTCTTATTGGATATGGTGGAGGAGCTGCACGATGTCGCATCTATCGGGCAGGAAGAGATCAAACGACGAATGGAAAAATACTTTGAAAAGCATATCAGGATCAAACAGTTCGCGGAAGGATATCTGGTGCTAAAGAAAGTTGATGCTGCGGGGAGATCAGCCCCCGTGGGCAAGCTCAACCCAAACTAGGAAGGACCTTACATTGTTGAAAGGGTCCTGAGAACGGGAGGTTACCACCTCCAGGACGTGGAGGGGAGTTCCACGAGCCACACCTGGAGTGGTGACAATTTAAAATGCTTCTAATCATGAGGGGGGGGGGGGGTGGGTGGAAGGTGAAATTGTATATTCAAAGTCAAGTTATTATATTACATTCACTCACTTATTTTTGCTTTGGCTTTACTTATTGTGAAATTCTGATGGTAAGGAGATTAGATGTTTGCACTACCCCGAGCCTGGCTTGGCCCCAGGTAGACCCGCTGCGCAGGCTCTCATTAGCTGGCAGGTCCGAAGGCTCGCCTGTGGGGGTAAGGGACCCCGAGTGCTGCTCGGCCCCGGGTAGGCTCGCTGCTTCGACTCTCATTAGCTGGGCAGGGCGGTAAGCACACCTGGGGGGGATTGGTTCTTGGAGACTTTTGCACTACCCCGAGCCTGGCTCGGCCCCAGGTAGACCCGCTGTGCGGGCTCTCATTTGCTGGCAGGTCCAAAGGCTCGCCTGTGGGGTTAAGGGATACCCCGAGCCTGGCTCGGCCCTAGGTAGACCCGCTGCGCAGGCTCTCACTAGCTGGCAGGCTCGAAGGCTCGCCTGTGGGGGTAAGGGATACCCCGAGTGCTTCTCGGCCCCGGGTAGACTCGCTGTTCAGGCTCTCATTAGCTGGGCAGGGCGGTAGGCACACCTAGGGGGAAAGGATTGGTTCTTTGAGACTTTTGCACTACCCCGAGCCTGGCTCGGCCCCAGGTAGACCCGCTGCGCAGGCTCTCATTAGCTGGCAGGTCCGAAGGCTCTCCTGTGGGGGTAAGGGAACCCGAGTGCTGCTCGGCCCCGGGTAGACTCGCTGCGCAGGCTCTCATTAGTTGGGCAGGGCGGTAGGCACACCTGGGGGGAAAGGACTTGGTCTTGGAAATTCTTCAGTATGGAAACTTTTGCACTACCCCGAGCCTGGCTCGGCCCCAGGTAGATCTACTACGTAGGCTCTCACTAGCTGGCAGGTCCGAAGGCTTGCCTGTGTGGGTAAGGGATACCCCGAGTGCTGCTCGGCCCCGGGTAGGCTCGCTGCTCAAGCTCTCATTAACTGGGCAGGGCAGAAGGCACACCTGGGGGAAAGGACTTGATCTTGGATATGCTCTTGGAAATTCTTCAGTATGAAAACTTTTGCACTACCCCGAGCCTAGCTCGGGCCCAGGTAGACCCGCTGCGCAGGCTCTCATTAGCTGGCAGGCCCGAAGGCTCGCCTGTGGGGGTAAGGGACCCGAGTGCTGCTTGGCCCCAGGTAGACCCGCTGCACAGGCTCTCACTAGCTGGCAGGTCCAAAGGCTCGCATGTTGGGGTAAGGGATACCCCGAGTGCTGCTCGGCCCCAGGTAGACTCTCTACTCATGCTCTCATTAGCTGGGCAGGGCGGAAGGCACACCTGGGAGGAAAGGACTTGACCTTGGAAATGTTCTTGGAAATTCTTCGGCTTGGTAACTTTTGCACCATCCCGAGCGAGGATCGACTCCGGGTAGACTCGCTGTCCGGGCTCTCGTTTAACCGGGCAAGACAGGAGGCACACCTGAGAGGCAGAGAAAAGAGTTTGAGAACCTCTTTGAGGAGGAAGGTCTCGACAAGAGGGTCTCGGCAGGAAGTTCTCAACAAAGAGAGTCCTCGACAGGGGGAAGCTCACGACATGACAGTAGGAAGTTCTCGGAGAAACTCCGTTTGTTCGCGTACTGCAAAGGGGCGACGACTCTCTTAAAAACCTACGGTCGACGCTTTCGGCAAAAGGTTCTCGGCGGAAGGCACTTGGCAAAAACACGCTGGACCTTGAACTCTCGGCAGGTTTCCACCTGCTAATCTATCACTAAGGGGTGCGACTCTCCTAAGGAGGCCGAGGGCCTCGGCGAGAACGTACTTGAGAAGCATTAGACAGAAACATAATTCGCTTTTATAAGGAGTAGAAAACCGATCATTTATATATATGTGCGAATGTGTTTATAGAAAAATAAAATGATTACAAGCGAGAACATCTCGCGCATTCAATAAGAAAAAAAGAGAGGGGCGACAAAAATCTTCAGGGGGTTTTGCCGGATTCCCCGATCCAGCTCTCGCCGGATGTCTCGCAAGCTACAACGGGAGACTTCGGGACATCCGAGGGCGGGGAATTGGGCGCTCCCGGGGCTTGGGGGACAGGCTCCAAAAGCCACGGGAGAAGCCTGCGGCAACGATGGTCTCTCCGCCCTCATTCAGACACCCCACATCTCGCAGAGTCTTTATCGTCAGCCTGGCCGTTGCCTGGGCGCTGACCTGCAGCAGCTTGTCGATGTCGTACTCGGAGTAGTGACGGCTCCTCAGCCTCTCGTCCAGCGAGGGAGGGGGCGGGATCGCAGCCACAGCCGCTTCCGCGTGCTGGAGCTGGGCCTTCAGCAGGACGTTCTCACATTCCAGGCCGGCCAGCTTTGCGCGAAGCAGCATGCTTTGGGTGGAATCCTGTGCGCGAAAGAAAGCTCGTCAGCACATAAAGAAGGAAAGGGAAAGCGGATTATGAACTAAGGGGGAAGTGAGAAGCCTTGGAGTATCTCGCTTACCTCAACCGCCGGGCGCAGAGATAGAAGCCGCTGGGCATCCGCCAGCTCGATCTTTAGGGTGGCCGCGTTGGCCACCGCCTCGTCTCTCGCCTTGTGCATGTCGACGAAGTTGCGGTCGATGGTATTGCTTCGGCGCGCACACATAAGCGCGAGCTCAATCCCGCGCATCAAGGCCCGGATGGAAATGAAGGCCAAGAGCCGGGTGGGCGACTGGTCAAACACGTCGGCGTCTTCTCAGCTATAAAGGCCATAGCCCAGCGTGAAAGCATCGTCGGTGACCTCGTCTTTCTCATTCCAGCTGGGAAGGAGGGTGGAGATCGAGGTCTGGTTGGCTTCAGGATCCCACTGGATCAAGGGCTTCCCCTCCGCATCCAAGAACTTGTCGACGAATCCAAAGTTCCGATGCCCTCTCGGCATCGGCTTGGGGGGGGGGGGGACTTGGGCAGAAGTCTCAGCGGCCGCCTTCTCACCATCAGCTCCACCTACGGCCGGCAGGTTTCGGCAGGGGCATGGGCGGTAGCCTCGGCGGTAGTGTTTGCCTCGCCTGTTATTAGCAAGTTCTTGGTAGAAGATCGGGCATAAGACCCCAGCGCAGACTTACCCTTGTCCGCGACAGTTAGCCTGGGTCTTTTGAGAGAGGCAGAGGAGATGACGCTGGGCTTTCGCTTCCTGACACCGGTCTTGGGGAGAGGATCCGGCTTATCTCGGCAGGCGAGAGCTGCGGACTTCGCGAGGGCCAAGGGGTTGGTCGCAACCCTGGTCACGTCGAACGGCTAGTGCAGAGGGATTTCTCGCTCACCTGCGAGATCAACATCAATTAACTCTACATCTTAAAGTACAGAATCACATGGTAAAGGCGAGATCATACCTTCGCCGAGAAGTACGGGCTGAAGGGAGTCGACGTCCCTCCTGAGGAACTGGACGTCGAAGTCCTTGGTCCCAAAGAACTCCAGGATGGCGTTCTCGCGCGACCCAAGAGCGGGCGGCTTGTAGGCGACGACGTCATAATGGACGGACGTGAGAGGAACATTGTCGAAGTCGCCTGAGACATAGACGAACTTCTCGCTCCAATGATGGTTCTTATTGGCGAGGCCGCAGGTCTTGAGTAGCTGCCCTGAGAAGAAGACCACCCTGCCGCTCTTGGCCCGGAAGATGAAGAGCTTCCGGAAAATGGGTAGGCTGAACTCTATCCGCTCGGCCCACATGTAGCAGATGAACGCCACCAGGATGGAGACCGAGTTGGGATTAAGTTGTGCAGGAACCACCCCGTAGTATCGGAGGGCTTGGCGCATCTCAGGCTAGAAGGGGAGGCGGAAGCCCACCTCAAAATGTTCTAGGGGGATGGCGAGCTCCCCCTCTCACGCGAGATTGACCCTATCGTCGTTTCCCGGGTTTCTTGCGGTGAATCCAGCGCGGATGAAGTTGGTAGTTATCAGTTGGTATTCGTCTAGGGTCAGGCGGCAGGGAGGAAACTTGTGCTTTAGGAAGGATTGCACGCATTTGGAGAGGCCTTCGCTCTCGCCCGACATCGTGATTAAGGGGTTCAAGGCGAGAACTATTTGGAAGAGGGCGAGAGCGAGAGAAAGTGGCAAAATCAAGCAAAGTCGCGGAGAGGCGCGAGAGCGGCAAGAAAGGAGGCAAGGGTTTCAGATCAGAGAAATAAATGTGGTAGGTGGACCAGCCTATTTATAGAAAAATTGTGGTAATGATGTTTTTTCCAAAAAGACGGCGGGGGTGTGATTAATAAGTCCCGAGGAGTCGGCGCCTCGCTTTCCGTTCTGACACGCTCCGACTGCCTAAGCCAGCGTTGGGGGGGGGGGGGGAGAAACTCCGAGGCGAGACCCCGGCCCAGAGATAAAACGGTGACTAATAAATAGGAAGCTAGTGCTCGCGCAAGTACCACAAAAATAAAGCGTGAAACAAAAAAGCAGAGAGCAAAGCAGAAACAAAAGAGAGGCTCTCGCCGAGCGAGAGCCACATAATAAACAAATGATAATAATAATAATAGTTCAACATCAGTTATTATCCGAATTCAAGAAGGGGTACATCGGGGGAAGGGTAGGCCGAGAGATGGGGGAGGCGAGACGTCGTTGTTCAGTATTGATCCCAGCGCCATCGTCCTCGGTCCCGCCTTCCCGTCCTCGGAGGAACCCGCGGGTTGAAATAAGACGCAAGGGCGGTGCACCCAAGGTTAATCAGGCGTGCTTGATCCTGAATCCACGCAACATACCGCCCTGGGGACGTCTCGGCGGTAAGTGTATCCTGCCGCTCCGTCTCGCCAAGGAGGTGGGTATAGTCCCGCTCGATGACCACCATTCGCCGCTCCACCATCTTGTGGAGGCTCATCAGTGCAGAGGAGTTGGCCCGGTCCCATCGCGCGAGCTTCGAGAAGAGCGTCGCCACCCTCTTCCGTCGTTTCCTGCCGTTCCCGGAAGCATCCAGTAACTCTTCCATCTCGTTAGAAGAAGGGAAGGGGGAGCTCTCGGCGTCTTCCCTTTCCTCTTTATCTTCGTCTTCGTCTACATCTTCCTCCTCTTCAGCTCCCGCCCGGGGCTCCGAACCCCCTGGAAAGAGAGAGAGTTCCAGTCATATCAAGGGAAAAAATAGAGGGAGTGGTGATTTCTCGCATACCTGCAACATGGCGAGAGCCATCGACCGACGGCAGGCGAGAAGGCCCGGGCTCCCCCTCGGGTTCCTTTCTAAAGAGGAGGTGGAGCGGCTTTCCTCGCCCCGGGCAAAATGTCTTGCGCGTGACGATCCCGACCTAGCCAGGAGCATGGGCGGAGACGTCCTCCCTTGCGGGAAGGCAAAACTCCTGTGAAGGCGCAGAGGGTTCGATGGCCACTCCTCCCGCCGGTAGGGCGAGATCAGCTGCCCGTGTGTCCTGGTTGGCGAGTACGATTTCGTTCTCCCGGGTGGCGAGACCCGGGCTAGCGGGAGCTGGTGCTGAGGGAAGTCAATTTAGCAGCAGTGGAACACATTGACTGGAATGAAAAATTAGACAAAATGGGGGTAAAAGGTTACTTGGGGTTCTCAGAGGGTCAGCCGGAGGAGTGGCCTCCGGGACCCGTGGTGGATCCCTGGGGAGGAGAGGCGCCGACTCAGGGGGCACCAGCGGGGACCCGACGCCGGCATCTTAAACCGTCTCCTGTGAGAAGTACGACATATCAGTCATCGATCTTTCTTTTTCTACATCAGTTCACAGTTCTCGATAGTCAGCGAATCAGAGAGACATACCTTCCGCGAAGGAGAAGGATTACCCGTGCGACTTGGGATCGGGGTAGGCAAGCCCCGGTTCTCGTTCAAAAGGTCTCGCTTGACCGATTTCGCCTTCTTCTTTTTCTTCTTCTTAAGCTGTGGGGGCTCAGCAGCCGACGCCTTTCTCGCCAGCCAAGGGGCCACTAGGGAACTGTTGGCACGGGCTCGCTGATGAGAGTGATTTATATAGCATATTTGCTATCATTGTCTACCTAACTTTAAATGAAAGCCTCACCCATAACATGCTTTTATTGTATTTTATCTAACCATATTATGTCGGTGATTATTTTGAGATTATGTTGTAGAAATGATGTAGTTTTCTAATCAATACTGCAAGTTAGTCATGAGATGCAGGAGTAGGGACAACTTGGGCATGATTCGGGCAAAGAACCAAGTACCAGAGAAGAACACGACCTTGAACACGATCATGTTAGAAGCCGTGTGCATCTATAGAAGATCCAAAAGCGTAGAACAAATGGCAGAGAGAACACGGCCATGCACACGACCATGTATACCACACGGCTAGGCACACGGCCATTCACACGACCATGTCTACCACATGGCCAGACACACGGCCATGCACACAGCCATGTCTACCATACGAACAGGAACACGGTCATGTCAATGGTCGTGTCTACCACACGGCCATACACACGGCCATGTCAATCGTGTCTACCACACGACCATGAACACAACCGTGTCCCCCTCGGGAAGTTGCTGAAGTGATGTTTTCGTGCACTGTAACCGTCAGATCCAGATCCATACGGCCATGTACACGACCGTGTCTGAAGCCGTGTCAACCCATTTTTGCTCCAAATCTATAAATACGTCCAGAGTACTTTGTTGGAGGGGGTGGAGGATTTGGGCTTGTCTTGGGACAAAGTAAAGGCGAATACTTTGCTGGAGAAGACTCATTCGAAGGTGGATTGAAGGATACGATTTGTAAAGTCTTTTATCTTTCAATTCTTCTTTCCCCTTTGATGTTTTTATCGATTATATCTGAGTATATCTCTTATTTGGTGTGTATGGAATATGAGAACAATGTCTAGATTTGAGTTTATTTAATCATTCCTTTTCCTTGATCTTTACTTTGATTCATCTAAGTTTTATAACTCTATAAGATCTTCTGTGATCCGGATTACTCTACTTTAACATCAAGCCTTTGGATCGAGAGATTAAAGGCTTGACAATCTCATTATTAAATGAAGAATAACCCAGATAATCTTATTTGATTTTAAGTCTTGAGATCGAGAGATGAAAGACTTGATAAGATCATATTTAGATGATAGGATTTGCATGTGATTATAGAGATAGAAGAACATAAGTTCTCCATATTAGTGTCTTCACTAAAGAGTCAAGTTCATAAAGATTAAATCAAGTTTTATGTTACGAAAGAGATTTCTAACATTCAACCTAGGCTTAGTCATTAAGTTGGTCGAGAGAGAACTAGATGAATTTCGAAGGCTCTACGGTCATTAAGATCATATGAAATGATGGAAAGAAAATATTCAAATTATCAAATCTATTTTAGAAACCGTGTATTTTTTACTTATGTAATTATCACCAAAGCATTGTATCACCATTCTACCCTTCTACAAACCCTAAATCATTTTATCTTTAGAATAGCTATTTTAATTAGAGTAACAACCAATTTTAAGTATATGTACGATAATAGAGTAAGAGTGAGTACAAGTACTTGAAAAGACCATGTGGAATACAACAAGAGATGTAGATTTCTCCTATACTATGATTGATAAGTGCACTTGCCTGAGATTCAAATCAATTTAGCGTATACATTTCTACATGGTTTATATTAGAGCTAAAATATCGCATCACTCGCGCTTGTGCCGCATCGATGCGGTCTTGCAGGCCTTGCGAGAGCGGCTTCTCGGCACGTTTAGGGCGCATGGCGAGATCGCGCGAAGACTCGATAGGGGGGTGACAGCGGCAAGAATGAAATTTTGACTATCAGTAGATATATATATATATATATATATATATATATATATATATATATATATATATATATATATATATATATATATAGCCGTGGGATGACCCACCAAAAGATTCCTTTTCAAGACAACACGTGCTCAGCGAATATAATGGGTTGGACGTGTCTTTTCAAGCACAGAGCTAGCTCGAAAAGAGTGGGGATTGTGTACAACCCCATATTCGCTGAGTCGGACCCAAAAACACCCAGGGCCAGGTTTGGGCCAGCTTTGGGATAGCCCCAGGTGAAGAAAACTACTCTCGCCCAATCAGGGTTAAGCTCGACTTTCGTCAAGCTCAACTAAGGTCTCGTTTAGTTGGGCTCGGCGTTCGTTGAAAAGGTTTAGAACAGGAGAGCTCTCCCATAGGGACAGTCGAGAACGTTCGCGCTCAGGTAAGCAGTTCGTCGAGCAGAGCTCGACGCCCGCCATGGCAGGATGGGCTTCGGCTAAGACATACTCCCGCCCAGAGGCGGGCGAGAAGGCTCGCGCCTCTCGGGGGGCGGGAGCAGGCATAACCGGTGGCACTCTTCAACAGTTCTATATCCTTTTAGCTCCCGCCAAGTGAGGGCGGGAGAGTTCTCAGCAAGGCGTAAGCACCTTCAGTTCTCGGCAGGAAGGCTCCCGCCGGGTAGGGCCCAGGGTGAAATTACCTGGATGCCCTCAGGTAAAATTACCTATATACCCCCAGGGTCTGCGTTTAGCTTCTCAGAACAACAGAATTTGGTTGTTGGCAGACCAATCAGGGGTAATTTAGTAATTTCAGGTAAGCAAAATCTATAAATAGACCCACAAGGGCTCCTCAGAAAGCAAGCTTTCATATTTTCTTAAGATCTTCTAGTGCTTGCTGAGGAGCTCTTAGCCCAGCATTTGGCTTTGGAGGGGAAGCGCTCAGAGATCTTTCGAGTTAGAGGTGGGACCTCCCAGTTGAGGCTTTGGGTCGGTTTCTGGTCCTTTATTGCCAGTCAGAGGTCGGAGCTTGGGAGAAGTAGGTGTTGACTACACCCCTATTTTTGAACTTTCGTTGAGGTCAAATTTTGGCTTCAACACCGCCAACAGTAGCACTACCGTTGCGTGTTAGGGGACAGAACACCATTTCTTCCCCAAAATTTGGGTGTTTTCCTGGAGACCAACTCCAGTACTCTCACTGCAACAACCTGCACACCCCATAACTCCGTAAACTACACGTTTAACCACAGTCTTCTCCGACACGCAAATCAATAAGATAACCATCACCAATCTAGACCAACCTGTCCGGATGGGCTTCTCACAACTTGGCTATTCCGTACTTCGATTCTGGATTCTCTATACAAGTTTATTACTAGTGATACCACTGATCATCCCGTTGGAAACTCCGCCTTCTCCACTAATTGGCGGGGGTTTTTAAGTACATGCCAAAATAAGGACTACACATGTTCAAGAAGGAAGATCGTTACCCTTGTAGTTCGCTTAGGAGCCATGATCAAGGATTTATCCGGGTGGAAAGGATCGTCTTGCCTTTCATTTCGTGTATCTAGCCTCGGCTTGCAAATCCAACCGTAGGAGCTCCTTCAGCAGCTCTCCAAAGATCTGCCTCCAACCCTCTTCTTCCTTTCTTCCAAGGTTTGAAGAGAGAGAGAGAGTGTGTGTGAGAGAAAGAAAAATGTCTTTCTTTCCCCCACTCCTCTGACTAAGTGGACATGAGATTAAACCCAGCCACATGATCATTTCATCAAAAGGAATGAAGGATCACGATTTCAGCCACAAAACTTATTTAAATAGCTATCGCCACACTCTAACTCGCTACCGCCACGCTGTAACTTAGGTGGTGGCGGTGGTCCTATCCAGCATCGCTTTGCCACTCAACGATTGCCTCAACACGTCATGACACATGACATACTACCGCCAGCGATATCTCTACCACCAAGCGTTTAGTGCCATAGAAAATAGTTGAATTATTTCATTGGCTACCGCCACACAGTGCTACACTACCTCCGAGCAGTACCTTCTAGAGACACTGGTATTTTAAATCAGTTGGATACCGCCAAAGCTAGCTCTGCTGCCTAGCAATAACCTCCAATGACCATCTTTCTATTGTTTTCAGGAAATTTGAGGCATTACATGCATACAGGCTCCTGATAAGGGTGCTCTACGCAAATGTGCTCACCCTACTAGGAAACTTGAGGGCTCATCGTGCTCCCAACGTGGATAATGCTCTGGGAGGTCAACCATCACTAGTCTAAAGTCAGATAATTCCTGAAAATGCTAACCACTCAAGGATCCCATCATAGAAGAATCATCTGGCACTGACAACTTTACGCACCCCTCAATACCTTACGGGCTTCCCAGGCACGGGTGTAAAAACTTTTATGCAATTGAGGAAGCTGCTACTCTGACCGATAGCAAACTCACTCACGAGGAAGTGAGACGCATGATCAAGGAAGAATATAATCATGAGGGGGGCAACGAGACACAAATGTGCAACGTCCCGTCAACCGCATCTCCCCATTAACTCCACCGGTCTTAGCATATTCCTTTTGCCTGGGATCTAGCTACACGACTTCGAGACATTTGATGGGACAGACGATCCTCTGGAGCACATTAGGATCTTCGCAACCATCATGCGCATGTACAATGCTCTCGACCCGCTCCTGTGTCCAGTGTTCCTGGAGACTCTGAAAGGAGAAGCTCACGCCTGATTCCACTCCCTGAAGGTGAGGTGTCAGAACTTGTGTAGTCCTGGTGGTCTGGTGAACAGGACTGGCGGACAGGTCTGGAGGTCTGGCGAATGGGAGAGGCGGACAGGTTTGGCGGTTTGTCTATCTGGTAGTTCTAGCAGTGTTACCGCACGTGTGGTTAAGCTGAAGTCTTGGCAGTCTGGCGACCTGGCTTGATGGTCTAGCTGTCATCCTTTGTAAACTGCACTGGTTAACCGCAATGTGGTCTGGTGATCAGGGGTAATGACAGCGCAGTCTGCTGAGGTATGTTATAGTTGACGGTTAGGCGGTAAGTGCATGCCTAACCACCCGAGATGCTCTTATATTCTTCCCGCAGCTGTGCCATGTGACGATCAGCAGAGGTTAGACCGCAGTTGATTTTTGTCAATTCTCAAGCATGATCATTGGTGCGGTCTGGCGGTTAGACTCGGTCTAACCGCAACTATTTCTGCTAGAGTTGTTCACTGGATACTGTCAGATAGAGCCCAGAGCAACTATGTTGGTGTCTTTTCAAGCTCTGTATAGTTGTGCGGTTAGCTTGTCTAACCGCATAACCCATATGGCTAGTTTTTTATCTATTTGCCTAGATGCATGTAACATGCGTTGTATATTCTCTCTCTTATTTTTTTCTTTCTTCCCTCTTTTTCTATAAATAGGGGGCACACCCATGCATTATGTAACTTTTTGGAGCAATAAAATTCTATTATTTAGCTCTTTTCTCATAAGGTATCAAAGCTCTCAGTCTATTTGCTCTGGTTTCTGGTTTTTGGTCGTGCGGCAGATCAGACGCTCTCTTGTTTTTTTAACCACTTGTTATTCTTTTTTCACGGTCTCTCTTTTCTTTTCGGTATGAATTCTTACTGCCTTCTCTTGTGGTGGTGGTCCCTCAGTTTTTCTTTATTAACTGTAATCTTCTCTCATTTGCGGTTTCTTCTATACTGCAGTTTTCTTGCCACCCTCCCGCCCTCCCTTTGCTCTGTTCACGCAGTCTTCTTTTCTCAGTCCGCGCTGTTTTCTCCTTTCCTCTATTCGCGCAGTCTTCTTTGCTCAGTCTGAGCGGTTTGCTCTCTATGGATACTCCCGCTTTCTCTTCCTATACTTTGTCTGCCCAACCAGTTCCGACCATTGCTTCTGTTTCCACTTCATCCAACAATCTTAGAACTGCTTCCAAGTTGACTGGTCCCAATTATCCGGACTGGAGTGTTTCTTTCACTTTTTTGTTATGGTATCACGCAAGCGTCATCATCTTACTGATGACCCTCCTCCAAGTGGATCTGCTGCCTTTGATGACTGAGATGCAAATGATGCTCTAGTCTGTATGTGGCTTGCAAATAGCCTTTCTGATGAATGCATCCTGTCATACGACATGATGAGACAGTTAAGGATGCTTAGACGGATCTAGCTGCTTTATATTACAAGGGAGCTCATACTTCACGCATATACACGTTATATACTGATCTATTTGCTCATCCCATCATGACTCGTGCTGCTGCTTACTAGGAGGTGCAAGCTCTTGGTGCTGAACTTCTTCAATATCGTTCTTTCTCTGCTGATCTTGTTGAACAACACAAGCACTTTCAGGAATTTCTGGTAGTGTGTTATCTGCATCATTTGCTAGAATCTTATGATATGATTCAACAAAAGATTCTTGGCGAGGCTGACACTTTTACTCTGGATGCCACTACTGCGCATATTTTAGCTGTTACTACTCTTCTTCAGCGTCCTCTTCTTGCCTCTCCGCCTCCTACCACTATTACTCATCTAGCTCGTAATGACATACCTAGTGGTCGTGGTGGTCGCTCCGGTGGGCGTGCTTCCTCTAGAGATCTTTGCTCTCACTATGACAAGATTGGTCATCTTGTTGATCATTGTCGGGTCAAATATCCTCATCTTTGACCTGCTGTGGGTATTACTACCTCGAAGAGGTCCACTTCTCTTGCGACCTCTTGGAGTGTTGTTCATGTGGTCACAACGGGTAAGTGGCTCATTGATTCTTGTGATACTAGTCATATGACGGACAATCCTTTCCTTTTCTCTCCTCTGCACAAACATAACTAGTTACCTATGGTTTTTATTGCAGATGGTTCTCCATCCCTTGTGTATAGATTTAGAGCAGTGCATGTTACTACGTCTCTCCATCTTGAGGACACTCTCTATATCCCAATATTTTTGTGCAGCTTACTTTTTGTTACTTCTCTGTGCAAGCAATTAAATTGCACGACTACATTTACCTCGGCTACTTGTATTTTTCAGGATCCTTACTCTATGAAGACGATTGCTACTGGGACTGAAAGAAGTGGCTTATTCTACCTTGACAATGTGTCTGTTATTTGTATTTCTTCTTCCCTTCTACAGTGACATATTCTCCTTGGGCATCCTCCTCCTCGCATTATTTACCAGCTTCTACCTGATCTACCTCAAGGAGATTCTTTTCTATACTGCGAAGCTCGCCAACTTGGCAAACAACACTGTTCGACCTTTCCAGCAAAACAAAGATATAGTTCTTCTTATCTTTTAGGCCTTGTTCATTCTGATACTTGTGGTCCTTCTCCTACTAAAACTGTTAGTAAAGGTAGTTTGTATTTTACCACGTTTATTGATGATTTTTTGAGGTGTACTTGGTTGTACTTGTTAAAAGAACGCATTGATTTTTTTTCTATTTTCAATGCGTTCTATAATGAGATACGTACTCAGTTTGCTGTCCCGATTGAAGTGTTTCACACTGATAAAGCCAAAGTGTACCTTAGTCATCAATTATCTGTCTTTTGTATGCACCGTGACATTATACTTCAAACTAGTTGTCCTTGCATCTCTCAACAAAATGAGGTTGCTGAACGCAAAAACTGTCATCTCCTTGATGTGGCTCACACTCTTCTCACTCAAATGAGTGTTACTCTATCCTATTAAGGTCATGTCATTCTTCTTTCTTGTTACCTCATCAATTGAATTCCTTCTTCGGTTCTCAACGGCAAAACCCATTTCTCCATTTTGTATCCTGCTGTGACATCATTTCTTTTACCTCCGCGTGTCTTTGGATGCACGACATTTGTTCACTCTCCTTCTCCTAGTCGTGACAAACTCTCTCCTCACTCAGTTAAGTACATCTTTCTGGGGGTACTATCTGACATAAAAATGATATCGGTGATATGATGCTCTTCTACAAAAATAGTATGTTTTTGTGGATGGTACTTTCTTTGAAGATGCTCCTTACGTTTCTCGCACCTCAACCCTTCTACCTTATGATGGCCCCTCTTCTCTACCTATTATCTTCGCACCTCAACCTGAACCTGTGTTTCTTCCTTCTATACCAGTCTCTGATTCTACTTCCTTTTCACCTAATTTTGCTTCTCTCCCTGAGTCGCTGCTGATAGTTCCCGGGTCAGCAGTCTCTCCGACAGATGGATCTGATACTACAGACAAGTCCGACCTTAATCTTCTGATTTCCCTTCAGAAGGGAGTTCACACATGCACTCAACATACTATTCATAATGTTATTTCTTATGCTCAGCTATCTCCTTCCTGCAAGAGCCTTGCTCTCGCCCTCTCGGCCAATGTCATCCCGATTACCTATCAAGAAGCTCTTGTTATTCCTTATTAGAAAGTCACCACTGATGAAAAAATGAAAACTCTGATTGAACGGGGTACTTGGACTATTATCCTTACCCTTCTAAGAGCTGATATGGTTGACTGTCGTTGGGTATTTGTGATCAAGTTTCTTCCTGATGGTACCATCGATTGCTATATGACTCAACTTGTTGCTAAAGGTTTTACTCAGGCCTATGGTGTGGAATTCTTTGACACCATTTATATCCAGTTGCTCGGATTTCAATGATCCGTGTTCTCTTTTCAATAGTTGTTAATAGAGACTGGAAGATGTCTCAGTTAGATGTTAAAAATTACTTCATTTATGGAGATCTACAGGAGATAGTCTATATGGAGCAACCTACTGGGTATGTTGCTCAGGGGGAGTCTGAGGTGTGTAAATTGAGAAAGATAATCTATGGACTTAAGAAAAGCCCGCGGGTCTGGTTTGAGAAGTTCAGTGAAGTTATTTCTGTTATTGGGTTTGCTCGAAGTACTATAAATCATTTTCTATTCATACATAAGATTTCTACAAGGCTTGTTGTTCTTGCTGTTTATGTGAATGACATTTTTCTTATAGGGATGATAATAAGAAAATTGACCTAACAAAGAAGCATTTTCTTCAACATTTTGTTACAAAAGATATGGGGTCTCTTAAGTGCTTCTTAGGAGTTTAGATCTCCCAGAAGCCTAATTTTGTAGTGCTCTCACAACAGAAGTATGTCTTGGATCTTTTAAAAGAGATAGGTCTTCTTGGGGATTAACCTGCTCGGTGTCCAATGGTTGTTGATGATGGCAATGGTTGGAATGAGGATTCACCTCTCCTTGCAAATGTCACCAGGTACAGACGGTTTGTGGGAAAACTCATTTATTTGACAGTCACAAGACCAGATATTTATTATGCGGTAGGAAGGGTGAGCCAGTGTATGTAAGCTTTCAAGGAGTGTCATCTACAATCAACTCTAAAGATCTTAGAATCTGTAAACAGATCTCGAGGAAAGGAACTTCTATTTAAGAAGAATAATCATTTGAGCATTGAAGCCCATTCTGATGTCAGCTATGTAGATGACAAGGAGGATAGAAAATCTACGTCCGGTTTTTGTACCTTCATAGGAGGAAATCTGGTCAGCTGGAAGAGCAAGAAATATTCTTTAGTCTCCAAATCAACTGATCGAGTGTTGAAGCTGAATACATCATCATGGTTTTAACTACCTATGAGCTAAAGTGGTTATGAGCACTGATGTTTGATTTGAGAGAAGTTTATGATCATCCACTATCAATGTTCAGTGACAATAAGGCAGCTATATACATTTTAAAGAATCTAGTGTTTTATGAAAGGACCAAGCATATTGAAGTAGACTGCCACTTTATCAGAAAAGTGGTATTGAAGAATCAGATTTGCACTCCATTTGTCACCTCTGAAAAAGTGCTTGCCAATATTTTTACCAAACTAGTGTCCTCCTTTTCAGATGTCTATGACAAGTTGGGGATGGTTGACATATACACTCCAACTTGAGGGGGAGTGTTAGAACCTGTGCAGTCCTGGCGGTCTGCTGAACAGGGCTGAAGGACAGGTCTGATGGTTTGGCGGACAGGAGAGGTGGACAGGTTTGGTTGTATGCCTATCTGGTAATCCTAGTAGTGTTACCGCACGAGTGGTTAAGCTTAAGTCTTGGCGGTCTACCGGCCAAGCTTGGGGGTCTAGCGACCTAGCTTGGCGTTCTAGCAATCGTTCTTTGTAAACCACACCGGTTAACCGCGGTGCGGTCTGGTGATCAGGGGTAATGACAATGCGGTCTGTGGAGGTCTGTTATAGTTGAAGGTTAGGCGGTTAGTTCCGGCCTAACTGCTCTAGATGCTCCTATATTCTTCCCGCAGCTATGCTATATGACGATCAGCAGAGGCTAGACCGCAGTTGGTGTTCGACAGTTCTCAAACATGATCACTGGTGCGGTCTACCGGTTAGACTCAGTCTAATCGCAGTAATTTTTCCTAGAGCTGTTCGCTGGATATTGACCGATAGAGACTAGAGAAACCCTTTTGTTGTCTTTTCAAGCAATATATTGTCGTGTGGTTAGCTTGTCTAACAACACAGCCCGCGTGACTAGTTTTTTTATCTATCCAGCTAGTTGAATGTGATAGGCTTTGTATATTCTCTCTTTTTTTCTCTTCCCTCCTTTTCTATAAATAAGGGACATACCCATGTATCATGTAAATTTTTAAAGCAATAAAGTTATATTATTTAGCTTTTTTTCACATGTGGGAAATTAAGAACTACACAGAGTTAACTCAACTTTTCAGGGATCAGTTTATCGCCAAACAACGAATTGTTCGAGAACCATCACACCTCTTGGGGATCCGGTAGATCGATGGAGAATCACTTAGGGATTTCCTTCTCCGCTTCACTATAGAGGCACGATAGATCCCATGGGTCAACAACAATTTCCTACGCGATGTTTTCCTTGGGGGACTCCAACTAGGAAAATTCCACTCCATGATGATGCACGAAACGGTGCCCAACTACCTTGATCTCATCTGCTGAGTCAAGGCCAAATTGTGGCAAATGAGGCAATTAGAGCATATAGACAATAATTTGATGGAAGCTCAAAGAGGCAAAGGAATCCAGAGCCACTACGAGATCCCAGGGGAAGCGTCAAGCATCTTAAGAATCCCTGTCGAGAACGAGGAACTAATACGATCAGGACAACACTCCCTTGAATACCACCCGAATCAACGTGCTCCTTGCCATCCAAGACATCGATGAGCATCGCAGGCCCGAGCCGCTTGCGCCAATTATAGAAATCCATTCACAATATTACCACTTCCAGCACGAATACGACCACAGGACAGAGGGTTGCAACCGGTTGAATGACGAGATCAAGAGCCTCATCCGGCAAGGTCTCCTCGAAAGATTTGTGCAGGACTCCGCCCCAAACAAGCTCGTGCCACAGAGCAACAATCCAGCTAAGGGTCGCACGACAACCTGACACAAATTAACAGAAAATCACGAGCAGGGGTTCCTCCCTCTAATAGCGCGCGTAGAGCCCGCATCTTAACTTTCTGCTTTTTTCTTTAACATAATAAGCCACAAGATGGAACTTGCGCCACTCACGTGTCCCTCTTTTTTCCCCAACATTGTAACTGCTTTCTGAGTTTTGTCGGCCATACTGGTCTCCCCAAATAAAGATTTTGAGGTGAATACTACAAGGCTTGACGTTGACCCTAAGTAACAAGAAATGTGTTTGGTCTATGAAGAAATCATTTCACTCCCACGCTGCAAGGCATCCCGCCACTGCATTGCAGGGCATATCGCTCCCACATTGTAGGGCATCTCACCCCCGCGTTGCAGGGAATATCACTTTTACACTGCAGGGCATCTCGTCCCGCGTTGTCGGACATCTCGTCTTGCGTTGTCGGGCATCTCACTCCCGTGTTGCAGGGCATCTCGCTCCCACACTACAAAACATCTCTAAGCTGTATTATCGGGCATCTCTCCCTTGCGTTGTAGGGCATTTTGATCCCACGTTTCATGACATCTTGCCCCCACATTACAGGGCATCTCGCTCCCATACTATAGGGCATCTCGTCCCCACGTTGCAGGGAATCTTGCTCGTGTATTGCAGGGCTTCTTGCTCCGACGTTGCTGGGAATCCCGCCCCCGTGCTGCATGGCATCTCGATATGACAGATCCTCCAAAGGTGAGATTAATAAAAGCCATTTTGTACCTCTTAGGCAAGATCAGCGAAAGCACTTCTGCACCTCTCAGTCGAGATTGGCGGAAGCCCTTCTACACCTCTCATGCGAGATCGACAGAAGCCCTTCTGCACCTTTCAGGAGAGATTGGCGAAAGCCCTTCTACATCTCTCCGGTGAGACGACCGAAAGTCTTTTTGCTCCTCTAAGGCGAGATGGACAAAGGTGCACCTGCAACTCTCAACTGAGATCGACAAAGGTCCATCTTCAACTTCACCTGAACAGATCCTGGTCTTCATGAGGCATGAACGAACAAAATTTTTTTTCCACCTCCACCCAGATGAACTCTGGTCCTCCTGAGGAGCGAATGAATAAAGGTTCTTTGCTACATCCACCTAGACGGACTCTGGTTGTCTTGAAGTGCGAACGAACAAAGGTTTTTTGCCACCTCCACCCGGGCGGATCCCGGTCCTCCTGAGGCGTGAACGAACAAAGGTTCTTCACTTCCTCCACCCAGAAGGACCTCAATCCTCCTGTATCGCGAACAAATAATGGTTTTTCTCCACCTCCACCTGGACAAACCCTAGTGTAACATCCCAACTTTTATTGGGTCACTAGAACCCTAGTGGACCCAATAAATGTGACTCGAACCCCTGCCCAAGACCCAAAAGAGGTAGGAGGTGACCCTAATTGGGATATTGAGCTTGAGAACTTCAATTTAAGTTATGTTAGTTTCTATGGACTTGTATAGTCAATATGTGTGCGACAGAACTCATTTCATTTTTCAATCTGAGGTCATATGGAGAATATGACTGTTCCTCCTAATGCATCACGACTACGAGAAATTTGGATAAAATGCTTGAGAACTCCGTTTTGAGTTCTTTCTCTTCCAATGAACTTGTATAGTTAATACGAGTGCGATGAGACTCGTTTCGTTTTAATCTGGAGTCATATGATGAATATGATCATTTTGGGTTTCAACGTGCGCCACAATACACAAATTTGAATATTGAGCAAATAAAATCTGATTTGACCCTGAACAGTGACATTGGAATTGTATGATCAAACATGGTCAACGGAGTCCGTTGGGGTCAACCTCATTGACAGGTGGTTAAACTATGATTAAATAAAGTCGTATTGTGCACTTTAAAGCATGCACACACTAATTTTACCATAATATCCCAACATTTACCCGTCCTCCGACAACTTGGACTTGCTTTGATTTTTACCCATATGGGGGGACCCACCCTAGAGTTGATTTTGGTCCAACCCACTAAAATCTCAATTTTTGTAAAAATTCTGAATGAAGGGCCTCACTTACCCAAGCCATTTGGGCGTGGCCCCAGGCCGTCGGTCTACCGCCGGTGGAGTGTCTGACCCCCAGCCAGCCAGCCTGGGGTGGTGGTGTGGCTGTATAATGACAGGAGAAATAGGGTGGCGGGGAACTGTCGGGAGCAGGGTCGGCTTCGCCACCCTGGTCTCTGTTTGGGGGTTTTCCGATGGTGGCCGACAACGCCTGGCCACCGGACCACCGCTAGATGATTGTAGTCCCCAAGTGAGTCAGTCGGGGGAGGAAGCACAACTGTATGATGGCCGTACGCAGGCGATAGAAGCCTAGAAGGCTCTGCCATAGGAGGGTGCACATTTGTCGTCTGATCTCCACCACGAGATTGGACGGCTCTATTAACATAAAATTATGTGCCCCCACAATGGATCCACACCCGATCCACTGTAGGGCATGGTGTTTCAATTCCAGAAAGCGGCTCAATCTCAGTCGCATATTACCAGGCCGATCTGCTATTTGCAGACTAGTTAAATACAGAGGAAATGGTGGATTTTTCTGAGGGCAAATTAGCCTCCTAGGAGAAAATTATTACCCACTATGAGAGCTATCATTACAATTTTTTGGGGGAGAATTTTATAAATTCATTTGTTATTTTTAAGAGCTTAAATAAGATTTAGTTGGACAAAATAAATGCTCAAAATTGGTTGAAAGTTTTTGGAAAATTTCCTAGGCTCAAAAGAGACCCTCTTTGATGTCATATTAAAATTTGAGAATATTTGGGTAAAAATTCATAATTTTCCGATCTCTCAGAATAATGGTTCGTGCTTGTAAATTTTTTGACCGTTCAATTATTTTTAGAAGAAAAGAATCGTAGCGCACGATCATTGTGTAAGTCAAGTTTTTTTTTTTTCAAATTATAACGACGAGATTTTTAGATGTGAAATCACAAGCAAAAAGCGATATGGAGCTATTGTGAAATAACGAGTTTTTTTAATATGTAGCTATAATAAAAGTATTTTTCGGAAAATTTATTTGAGTATTTACGTGTATCAGAAAATGATTGATACGAGCGATAAGTAGAATGATTCCCAACCTCAACTCGAAAATTTAAAATTTTCAATTACTTTAAAAAGATATTTTAAAATTCCTGTGATTGGTGTTCGAGGATAATTATGCTCTCGATTATTAAATCATTTAATATATGTATCGATAAATGAGGAACTTATAATAAGCATCTAACCCTCAAGTCTGATTAAGCCAAATTTTAGAGGTGCAACTAAAATATTTATCGGGGCTAAATAAAGGGTGAAATCCTCCTAAGAGCAGAGATGAAACTAAAGGCTCCTATGAACGGAGTGTTGAACTTACCTTCTGAATGGAGATGGAACCTTAAGGACTACTAGCTTTCTTATTTTTATTTTAGATTTTTGGACTTTCCTTCAGTACTACTTTTACTCCAGTTCAGTGCTAGTCCAATTTTCTCAGTACTTTATTACAGTTCATTTCAGTTCATCTCTTTTACAGTTCAATATTTTATTACTACAGTTCATTTCAGTAATTTATTCGAGTACTCATTTCTGCTGTTTATTTCAACAATTTTTTTCTACACTTAATTATTGCAGTTTACTCGTTTTTCATTTTTAGCTCAGGTCCTGCTCTGATGTGTGCTTGGCTTTTTGGTAGTGCATTAGTTGAGGATAACCACGAGTTGAGTCATTGCTCTAAGGTTAGCCCCAAATAAAGTGTTCGTACGCTCGTCACGCTTCTTATCTAAAGTTGAACTGCACGCTGATGTTGTACGGTCGTCTGCTTGAATAATTTTATGTGAAGTAGGGCAAGCCACCGTAGACCTGAAGGTGCCCTTTAACTACTATATAAAATGCTTGTATTGTAAATTGCATGCGGGAAAGTGGCTGGTCGATCACGCCCGCAGGGCGTTCGTACCGGTGTGGGAAGGTTGATGACTTATGACGACTGAGAGATGTGTACCACGGGTGATCGATCGTTTTATACCTCGTTGGATTCCTCTGCTGGTCGGCTTAAATTTCAGAAATTTTTCGGATGTTGCTCACATTTATGAGTACACCTGGATGTACGTTGGGGCCTAGGTAGTACGGTACAACCACACATAGAAGTTGCAGGACTGACCACTATCACCGACGACCATATCAGAGAGGCCTCCAAGGTTCGCTATCCTGCTGGATGAGATGCGGTCCAAACTATGTCGATATAGGGTGTGTTGGTGGATTATGAACACCTGCGGTGTGATTATAGGTTGTGAATACTTATTATTTTTAGGCGATTGTTAACCGCAACCCGGTTTTAGCTATTCACACCCCATTATTAATCACAATCCGAAAATATAATCGCACCCCATTTTTTTTCTTGTCGCACCCGGATATTTTTTTTTTCGCACCCGAAAATATCCCATACTGATGTGTATGTGACATCTAATAGAGTAAGATGGCGTGAGGAATATTCCGGAGACGGGAGCAGATCGATGAATATGAAGACAGAGTGCGGCTTTCGCAAAATGAGGGAGATGGGGTGCGAGTAAAGTTTTAGAAAGAAGATTTTTAAAACAAAAATGATGTGCGGATAACCATATGAGAGGTGAGGTTACAATCACCTATTTTATGACTGCTAGTTAAGCTTCTTTTAAATAACTGATATTTATACAACTGCTTTCTAGTTATTTATATGTTACACTCTTTCAATTTGCTGCTCCTAGCATATTATTTGATAATGCAATTATATAGGAATGTTGCTGCTAACTTTCTTATTGCTTCGACTATTTAGTTAGTTTTTAGTACTCATGCTCGTCCCCAGGATATGGATCCGGGGAGGAGATTTGTTTTCACTTAGTACTGTGACTAACGGTTATTTAAATAACCATTCACATGAGACAGAGCTCCGCAAAGCCCAGCTGTCGCGTGACGACATACCTGCAGTAGAGATCACCCGAGTAGAAGCACCCCCTTCATCTCCAAACTTTCGAGACGTGAGTTCCTAGAGCATGAGGAGGGAGATTCTAGTAGTAGTTTTTTTGAGCCCACGAGGCATACATGTATAAACAGTGGATATGACCTGAGAAGGTGACCAACTAGTGCTTATGAGAGTGGGTTGATGCCACTTGGGAAGCACTGGATGACTGTCTTGGACAGTAAGACTCGTCTCCGACCAGACCCGGGCTAAGGTTGGGGGAGGGCGTCTTACAAATAGATCATGGCGATTCACGATCCGTCCATGTGGGGGAATCTCAGGATCCTTCCCTCCGTCGTTCCGTTCCTTCGATCAGGACCAACCATGTAGCAGAAGCTTGACAGACTCCCTTAGGATTGAGGGTTAAGGATTCTAGACTGTACGGTAGCACATTCGCACGCTTTTTGTTTCCATTTTGTCAGTCTTTTGCAAATCCCCCTTATTTTTACAAATTAATGATTTCTTTCATGTTACTATTCCAGATACAGGAGTCCAGTAACATGAGGTTATCCTTTAGAGGATACCAACCCTCCACTCCTCCAGACCCATTCGCTCCTGCTGTTGTTTTGTTCGCTGAGACAGATTTGGGGCCGACGTTGATGGCTCTACTCACTACCTTTCAGACTGCTATTACACAGCCACCGCAGTAGTTCACTGTAACCACGGATCTCTTGACAACATTTCAAGGGCTGAGGACTCCCACTTTTAGAGGGATAGAGTCCACCATGCAGGTAGGGGAGTTGGTGGAGCGGGTCGAGGAGTTGTTAGTGGGCATGATCTGCCATGTAGTCGTCTTGGTAGTGAAACTGTTGGAGGGATATGATAGAGATTGGTGGAGGACGGCTAGCCGCCACACGTTCACGGGACGACCGCTTAGTGCCATTCTATGAGGAGAGTTCTCTGACGCCTTTCGCAAGCACTTTATCTCCAACGCTAACCAAGCAGCGCTATAGGAGAGGTTTCTGTATATAAGGCAGGGCGATATCACTGTACCCTAGTACGAACACGAGTCCATTTGGCTCGCTTCGCAGGGACACTTGCGGCTATGGTCAGAAATAAAGCTGCCCAATTTTACCGAGGCCTGTACGATGATTTGCAATAAACGTTGATTATGACCTCCCAGTCCACCTTCCATACCATAGTTAAACATACTGCAACTTCAGAGCTGAACCAAAGGATGGTGGCCCATTAGGGTAGAGGGAAGATGAAGGCCCTGCGGGTCCAGGGACGATAGAGATGGAAGGATCCCCGACAACAGGATAGATACAGGAGGCAGCGTTAGTGTCAATAGCCATACAGATGGCCACCCCAACCTCGACTATCACCTCCACCCCCAATACCCCGACTGGTTCCACAACCAACACCTCGACCAGCTCCAGTACCCAAGCCCACGCCTGTAATTAAGCGAGATGTTCCCTTTGTAGGGAACTACTTTCTTTACCAACATCCAGACCATATTAGTGCATTCTGTCCTCAGGTCGTTGGGAGACTAGGGTTGAGGGCAGTATAGGGAAGAGCAGTAATGAGAGATCAGGGATGGAGAGGCCACAAAGGTAGGCCCTAATATGAGAGACCAGCAGGGCAGAGCAGTACCCCTCGAGGCTTACGCATTGTACCTTCAGCATGGACCCGCGTCAGATGTGTTCATAGGTATTTACTTTCGGCATCAGTGATGTGATGATGAGTCCTAGGACGGGATATATGTTATAGCGTATATGCATATATATATATATATATATATATATATATATATCTTATGTATATTATATAGACTTATGATCTTTATATATATACATTTATATCATCAGGCTTACTCTTGGTGGATGGACATCCGACAAAAATTTTTTTTTGATATCGGAGCAACACATTCCTTCATCCTCACATGACTTCATCGCATCTAAGAAGAATGTCGTCCGGTCGACCGGGATGTCGATACGGATTCGACTCCCATATTGATCAGACATAATGTCCACGAAAAAAATTCTCATTCCAGGCTATGCTAGGAGATGTGGAAATTGAGATCAACATGACTATCTGTTGGGTACATTGAGAATTGTGTACCTGATTTGAAGAAGTCATTTCAACTCAATGATATATACAAATTCGTATTTGATGTATGTTGAGCTTACTTGTGCAGGTTCTATGTTGAAGAAAATAAACTAAGTACAAAAGTGTCGAGACACTAGACAAGTGTCGACACCTTTGTAAAAGCAGTGCTGAGACAAGGAATCAAGTCGTGTCGACACTCAGGACTAGTGTCAACACCCTTATTCAAGTAGTGCTGAGACAGGAAGCAAGCTGTGTCGACACCCAGGACTTGGATCGACACCGTTAATCAAGAAACCAGTAGTGTCGACACTCAGGACTAGTGTCGACACCTTTTATACAAGTTGTTTTGAGATAAGAAACCAACAGTGTCGACACTCAGGACTAGTGTCGACATCTTTTATACAAGTTGTGTTGAGACAAAAAATCAGCAGTGTCGACACTTAGGACTAGTGTCTACACCTTTTATACAAGTTGTGTTGAGACTAGAAGCTAGCAATGTAGACACACTCGATTGTTGTCGACACCCCTATAAGAGAAGTGTTGACACCCAGGATTGGTGTCAACAGAATCTAAGTACAGAAGTATCAATACCCAGAACTGGTGTCAACACCTTTATGCAGAAGCTCTCAAGACAGAAATTTTTCTAAGTCCAGAATTCGAAGCCTGAAGTTTTGACAACTGTCAAAACTATTAGATGTTCGTGGATTAACTGGGGCAGTCAGTCACTCTTGCTTAAGCCTATATAAGGAGACTAACACAACAGAAACCATATAGATTTTCTCATTCTTCTCATCTCAATTTGTGAGATCAATTCAACAGAATTCTGAAGGTAGAGAGGAGGAAGATCGTGGATCAACTCCAATCTTCTCCAGCCAAGTTCAACCCTACCTTCTCCTTCAAGAAGCTTTGAACTATTTCTTCTCAATCAAGTTCAAAGAAGAAGATTACTCATCAAGATCTGATCAAGAAGAAGTCACCTGTTTCTTTTCTGCTGGGTGATTTATCAAATCTCAAATTCTAGTCTACTTTAATTCTTATTTTGTAAGATCTTGTAGCAGATCTAAGGGGTAGGAGATATATATATCTCTGAGCTGTAAGCCTAAATTATAAAGGATGAGGTAGGGCTAAGAGCCTGAGGTAGGAGAAGGACTTTCTCTGAGTTGTAGGAACAGTTGTGTTCTAAGGGTGTAAGGCAAGGGTTTGCCTGATGTGTAGGAGTGAAGGTGCACTCTGAGGTAGGATTCTTGAAGGGAATCTGAGTTGTAGGAGCCAGCTAGGCTCTGAGGTGTAAGATTTGAGGATCTGAGGAAAAGAAAGGAGGAGTTTGACCGAATCTAGTTCATTGCTAAATAGGCAAAGGGGAAAGTTGATGTACCCATAATTTGGGGAACCACTATAAAATTTATGTGTGTTGTGCCGTATTTTGTGCTGTGAATGTTAGATTAGATCTGTGTTGATCTTAGTTTATCTGTTTTCTATATTGTTGTGGCTGTGTTAACTTTCTCACTAAAGAAATTTTTGTGTCCATAAGTAGCCAAGATTAAAATAAATTCGAATTGGACCTATTCACCCCTCTCTAGGTCAATCAGTTTCCTAAAACAAACACTTTACACTATCCTATCAATAACTAGGTTCGACATCATTCTTGGAATGGACTAGCTGACCGAGCATAAAGCTTAGATAAACTGCGTGAGAGCATATTATTTGGGGCTAATCCTAGTGAAATAACTCAACTTTCGGTTATCCCCAACTAACGCTCTAACAGAAAGTCAATCGCTCGTCAGAGCATGACTCGAGCTAGAAATGCAGAAATAGTAAATTGCAATAATTAAGTGTCGTAAGGAAAAATGCTGTTGAAATAAACTGTAGAAATAAGTACTAAAATGAAATATTGAAATGAACTTCAATAGTGAATGTTGAACTATAAAATTACTGAATTGAACGATCAGAAATAATGTACTTAAAAGAACTGGACCATTATGAGACTGAAGAAAAGTACTAGAAAAAAAACTAAACGAAAAGAACTGTAAATAAAGCGCTGAAAAAAACTTGACCAGTGCTGAACTAGAGTAGTACTAAAAGAAAATAATGAAAAGAGGAACTGAAAATAAAGTACTGAAAAGAACTGGACCAGTATAGAACTAGAGTAAAAGTAGAACCGAAAGAAAGTGCAGTAAAATAAAAGGTTGGTAGTCCATTACTCTGTTCATAGGAGACTTCAGTTTCATCTTCATTCATATGAGGCAAATTCAGTTCCATCTCTGTTCATAGGAGGAATGTTTAGTTCCCTCTCCATTCATAGGAGGAATGCTCAGTTCCATCTCCGTTTATAGGAGACAAATTCAGTTTTATCTCTGTTCATAAGAGAATTGTTCAGTTCCATCTCCGTTCATAGGAGGCAAATTCAGTCCATCTCCGTTCATAAGAGGCAAATTTAGTCCATCTTCGTTCATAGGAGGAATGTTCAGTTTCATATCCGTTTACAGGAAGAATGTTCAGTTTCATATCCGTTTACAGGAGGAATGTTCTGTTCCATCTCCGTTCATAAGAGTCTTCTTATTGGATTTCATCCATTATTAAAGTCCGATAAAAAGTTCAGTTGTGGCTCTTAAATTTGGCTTAATCGGACCTGAGGAGCTTATTATGAGTTCCTTATTTTCTCGATACATATATTAAACAGATTTAATTATTGAGAGCATAATCATTCATTCAAGGATAGAAGCCAACTTGGTTGATCAAATCGGGATGTTCCCAATTACTATAGAGAGCCTGATTTTTTCTCGAAAACTAACCTCATGAATCTTTTCAAAATAAAGGAAAATTTTGAACATCCAAATCGTGGTTGGGAGTCGCTCCAATTATCGCTTGTATCATTTGTTTTTCGATACACTCAAAACGCTCGAGAATTATTTAAATAAAGAGCTCGATAATTCGCCAAAACCCTCGCATCGCTTCGTACTTGAGATTTCACCTCCATAATCTCGTTATCATTTATTTGAAAAATAATTCATAAATTATATCGCGATCGCGCACAACGATTCTTTCCCCAAAATATTTGAACTATCAAAATTTAAAGCGCGGCCCTATATTATGAAAAATCTGAGAATCATCAATTTTTACCCAAATATCCCCAAATTTTAATATGACACCAGAGAGGGCTTTATTTAATCCTAGGAATTTTTCCAAATATTTTCATCCAATTTTTGGTATTTAATTTGACCAATCAAATCTTAATTAGACTTTTAAAAACACTAAATTAATTTATAAAAATTTCAAAAAATTGTGGAGATAACACTCATAATGGGGAACAACTTTCACATTCAAACATTTTTCCCTATGAGCCTAGATTCTCCTCAAAAAATTTCTCAAATTCTCTATTTAAAATTTGGTCTGCATATAACAATTTTTCGTTGTTGAGATTGTGCCGGATGCTCATTTTATTCTGATAGTTTTACCTTCAAGACTACCTAAACACCTAGAGGGGGGGGGGGTGAATAGGTTCTAATTCTTTTTTTAAAATTAAGACAAAATATCACTACAATGCTGTAATATAAAACAGACAATTCTGCAGCAAACTCAGCACACACAATCACAGATTCTACAGCTACACAATTCACAGATTGCACACAGTATTTATAGTGGTTCCCCAAGGTCTGGGTATATCCACTTTCCCCCTTCACCTATCCAGCAGTATGCTAGATTCGGCCTAACTTCTTCCTTTATCTCAGATCCTCAGATCCTACAGCTCAGAATCCAGAAGGATTCCTACAACTCAGAATGTTTCCACATTCCTACAACTCAGGCTAACAAGCCCTACCTCAGCCTTGCCACAAGGCCTACAACTCAGAGAATACCTTCTCCTACAACTCAGGCATAAACAACTCTACCACTTAGAGAACAAATCTCCTACACTCAGCCTTTATAAACAGGCTTACAACTCAGATCTATGAATAGATCCTACAGAATTTGATAAGGAATTTTATAATCTCTTACCCCCTGTTGAGAGAGAAGGGATAAAAACTTTCTTGATCAGCTTCTTGAAGAGGCTGATGGCTGAAATCAACTTGATCTTAGCTTTCTTCAAAGATTCTTGAATCTGAATTTAGTTGGGTTGATTTCTTTTGAATATAACTGACTGACAGCTTCCTTCTTAGACTCAAGAAATAGATCTGAATCTTCTTGACAGATTAGTTCAGTATCTGCTTCTTGAGAGACCTGTGCTTGTCTCCTTCTTGACTTCAAATAGTTGTATCTCTCTCTATCCAAACCTCTTGAAGATACTTCTGAATTCTTGATTGAATTCAACTTTGACAGAATCTGAATAGAAAACTACTTCAGAACGTCTTCTTAGATCTTCTCACGAAGATCTTCTTCTTTGTGACTTGTACTTTCTTGATCAGAGATCAATCTCACAATAGATGTGTTAGTTGTGTGTATTATCAACTCCTTTCTTCTTCTGAATCCATCTATATATAGACTTCATCCATGGTAACCGACTGATCCAGTTTCTAACTAACTTCCGACAAGTCTGACAGCTTCAGTAAATTTGTTGTAACTCACAGCTATCAAGTCATCAAACAGATCTTGAGCCTTTGTCTTTGTCAGCAAAGCGTCGAGACTGACTGACATAAAGTGTCGAGATCATATGTTAATATGTGTCGACACAAGTGACTTAAGTGTCGATACAGATTTTGGTGTTGTCGACATAGCTGCCTTGATGTCGACACAGATTCTTGACACTGCATCTTGAGAATGTGTCGACACTGATTATTTGTGTCGACACAATCACTTCTTCACTTTTCAGCACTCGACATTGTTGAAACACTGCTGAGTGTCGACACAAGTCCTGTGTGTCGACACAGTTGACGTAGACTAAGAATTTTGTGTGTCGACACTGCCTTCAGGTATCGACACAGTTGATGTCGACTCTGCCTCTGTGTGTCGACACTGCCTCCCGGTGTCGACACAAACTCACTGAAGTGTCGACACAGCCATTTCCAAGTGTCGACACAATCTTATTGAAGTGTCGACACATCTTCCTCAGGTGTCAACATATGAACTTAGAGTTTTTTTCCTACATTCTAGCACATTCTTAACCTGCACATATAAACTCAAAATAACATCAAATACACCTTGATGTATATCATTGAGCTAAGTGAGGCTTCTCCAAATCAGGTGCACATTTTCCAATGTACCCAACAATCTCCACCTATTTGGAGAAGTCATAACCCTTTAGCCAATGATATACACCACTTCGAAAATAAACATGATGATGTACATAAGCATTATATTACAGGGTACTTTATAAACAAAACACATATCATAGTTACATCACAGAATAAAGATGTAAAAGAAAATGATCACAGAACAATGTTTTGTTTATTAACTCAAAAATGTTTGTTACAAGTTGTTTACATTGATTTCTTTAACAAACTAACAATTACATAGTTCTTGGACAAAAACTAGTAAAACTAAACTAAGGCTGGGCTGGCTCCTTTATGACTATTCCTTTCCCTGGTTTAATTTTAGCCTGCACAGAAGGTTCTGTATCTTCAATGAGCTTCTTGCCTTTCAACTCAGCTTTCTTTTGTGCTTCAGCCTTGATCCTTTGTCTTTCAAAGTAATGAAAAGGCTTAGGGAAATACTTGCTAGGCTCCTGAGCATCAGGAGGTAGCTTCCCCATCTTAGCCTTCCTTCTGTATTGAACTATAGCTTCTTGCCTTACCTCATACTTCTGCCACTCCTGCTCATTATACCATTTACCCCTTTCATGTACTTGGTCTTTGACAGCTTTCCAGGCAGTTAATATGATATTTCTAGAAGTGGGGCTCCATTGTTCAAAGTCAGGTTTTAACTCTGCCTGCTCTCTAAATCTTTTCTTTGATAATTGAGCATCTTACTGAGCTTTCAAACCAGCTTCAGGCATATCTACCTTTTCAATAATAACATTAGTAACTGGTAGAGGAGGGATGTATATAGACTGAACTTGTTGATGTATCATTTCAATATCTGCAGGGGGTAAATGACTTGGGCAACCTCAGGTTGATCACCTTCAAGTAGAGCTGTTTGCACACCTGACTCAGCCATATTATCATCATCACATAAGGGTGGATATCCCAGAGTGGCTCTAATGCTGTTGGTTACCCATCTGGCATTATCAGAGCCAGCAAATACTAACACCCTCTCCCCCTTTATGACTTCTCTGGTCATATGATCTCTTAAGTCCTCTTTTTTAAATCTGATTTGCCCATCCAAGTAATTGATTCTATTTTTAAAGAATGGATTTAACTTTTGAAGCTTGTCATTAATTAACTTTTGAGATGAAGTGATGACAGTTTTAACTGAATCTAGGGCAGCCTGTAGCTTCTTATCATAGTCTTCCATTTCTTTAACCCTTGCAGCAGTCATTCCAGTAACAACATTTTTAACTCAGTGACTATCTCATTGTGAGATTCAGTCAGATTGTCATTCATTCTTATTTGATTTTCAAGGACATAGCCTTGTTTGACAGCAATCTCATCCACTTGCTTCTTTATTTCTGCTTGTTGCTTGGCAAGATTATACCACAGCATTGCCTATCTTGTGGAAGCAATCTGTCATCTCTTTTTTATTCTGGTTGACTTCAAACCTGATAGATTTTATGTCTTGTGCCAGATCAAATTGAAGAGACTTATGACTTTCATCTACATATTTTTCCATGGCCAGTCTTTGCTCATCCAGCTTCATTTGTAAAGTCACCATAAGCTTGCTATAATCAAAATCAGAAGTAGATTGTGAAGTAGTTGTTTGGAGAGCCTTCTTATAGCTTTGACTTCTTCTCTTAAAGACCATTAGTTTTCTTTTCTTGGCCTCCCTGACCTTTTCATGCTCAGACTCTGAAGAACTTTCAATATTAACTCTCTCTTGAGGAGTGGAAGAAATTTCTTTCTCAGCACCATGTTGCTCCTCCTCAATATTAACCTGCTCCCCCTCAAACCTTACTTGCTCCCCCTCAAATCTTAGGGTCTCCATTTTATCTGCTGCTCCTTCAAGATCAGGAAACAACTCTTCTAGAGTGAATTCTTGTTGAGTGTGAGCAGGAGATAGTACTTTCTCAGCAGCAGCAACTCCAGAAATATCAAGACCAGTTTGAGAAACTATGTCTTCTGATAAATTGATTCTTTCTTCCTCCTGCACCTGTTCAGAATGTGGCTCCCCCTGCAACTGTGCAGAAATTTGCTCCCCCTACACCTGTGCAGATATAGTCTCTTCATGGACTTAGGTAGTCCCAGTCTGATCCTGAACTTGTTCTTTAACTTGTGCTTCCTGTTCTTGTGCATCTTCATGACCATGCTCAGAAAGGTCATGTGCTGGTGTTTTTGCTGTTAGCTCTTGCCTGTCCACATCAGGCATCTCCTTTGAAAGAATTCTATCCCATCTGGAGAATAACCTTATGTCCATTCTCCTCATGTGATTTATCTTTGATCCAGAAATCTGTTGCATCACCTTTGGAATTATTCCAGCCAGGTATAGACTCATGATCCTAGCCAAGTTTGGCTTCTTGATTCCTTCTTTTATCTTATCAAACAGTACTGCAGACCAATTGGTGTGAATCTTAAAGATTATCCTTGTCAGCAGGCTGAACATATAGGCTGATATTCTATCATGGCCACCTAGTTTACATAAGATCACTTTTCCTACTATTTCAGACAGGAATTTCCCTTGAGGATTCATGCCATTTCTGTTGATGGTTGCTCCTATCTTTAAGGTTGGATCCAATCCACACCATTGAAGCGCCTCCCTGGTCCTTGAGGCTGGGACCTCTTCCTCATCATGTATCCTCATCAACCTCTTCTGAGACAGCTTGACTTTTTCTCCATGTACAGTGGATTTGATCTTCAATCCTGTTGAGTCCATTGATGCAGCAGTATAGAACTCGAATACTTCTTTCTTCCATATCTTTGTAGGTTCAGAGACAAGATATTCTAATCCGTTGTCTGCAAGAAGAGAAATGACCTGTTTGATCTCTGTTGCGGCATCGGCGAATGCATGCCTAACCAACTCATACCCTTCATTGATGTTGTCTTCAACCTTGGGCGCCATTGGAATGAAGAGAAAGCTTGGTTGGAGAGAAGAGAGTTTGTTGACACAAGGTTTTTTTCTCGAAACCCTTGTGAGCGTGTCGACATAATATTTTCTTGACCTATTTATACCCTTCTAATCAAAGAAGGTCAAAAGGCGGGCAAAAACAGTCTAAATGTGTCAACACAGTTGTAATGTGTCGACACAAACTCCTAATGTCTCGACAACAAAGTTGACCTCTATGTGTCGACACAAATTGATGATGTGTCGACACTTGACTTACGAAGACGAGGAACAGAAATTCTGTGTCGACACTTATTCGAAGTGTCGACACAAAGTCTGAATGTGAGGACACCACTTCTCTGGATGTGTCGACACAACCCTTCTGGATGTGTCGACACCACTTGTTTGGATGTGTCGACATATAGTCCCTTAGGTGTCGACACTCTTACTCTGTGTCGACACAATTTTCCTGAATTGTCGACATAATTTCTCGGTGTCAACATTTATTACTGAATGTGTCGACACCATTTTACTTAGCCAATTTTTTGGTAAACTAATCTATGGTCAGCATTCCTAATTCAATTTTAAATCTATTGAATTTAGTTTCATCCAGAGGCTTAGTAAATACATCTGCAATTTGATAATCAGTTTTAACAAATTCTAATGAGATGTCTTCTTTTTTTACATGTTCTCTAAGAAAATGGTATCTTATCTCTATATGCTTAGTCTTACTATGTGAAATAGGATTGTTTGCAATAGAAATGACACTTTTAGAATCACACAATAAAGGTGTTTTACTTACTTGAATACCATATTCCCTTAGCTGATGCTGAATCCACAATAGCTGTGCACAGCAACTTCCTGCTGCCACATATTCAGACTCGGCTATGGATATTGCCACACTAGCCTGCTTCTTACTGCTCCAGGATATCAACCTTCCTCCCAAGAATTGGCATGTACCTGTAGTACTTTTTCTATCTTCTCTACAGCCTGCAAAATCTGCATCTGAATAACCTGTTAGTAGAAAATCTCCATTCCTAGGGTACCAAAGGCCTAGATTAGGTGTGCCCTTTAGATATCTCAAAATCCTCTTGACTGCAGTATAATGTGATTCTTTAGGGCATGCTTGGTTACCTTGCACAGACACATGTATCATACATAATGTCTGGTCTACTAGCAGTGAGATATAATAGAGAGCCAATTATGCCTCTATATAAAGACTCATCTATAGGATTACCTGCATCATCTTTGCATATATGCATACTTGTTCTCATAGGAGTTCTCATGGTGGAGGATGATTCCATACCATACTTCTCAATTAACTCCTTGGTAAACTTAGACTGGAATATGGACAAGCCATCTTCAGTCTGTCTTATTTGGAGTCCCAAGAAGAACTTAAGTTCCCTCATACTGCTTATTTCAAACTTCCCTTGCATAAGTTTGGCAAAGTTCTTGCAAAGGTTGTTCTCTGTAGACCCAAAAATTATGTCATCTACATAGATCTGAACTAAGATTATCTTACCTTTAGATTCCCTTAGGAATAGAGTTTTGTCTATTTTACCTCTTGAGAATTTGTTCTCAATAAGGAAAGTAGACAGAGTTTCATACCAAGCCCTTGGGGCTTGCTTTAACCCATACAATGTTTTCCTAAGTCTATAGACATAACCAGGTTTAAGAGAATCTACAAAATCTGATGGCTGCTCTACATAGACTTTTTCTTTTAGATCACCATTCAGGAATGCTGATTTCACATCCATTTGATATACCTTGAATCCTTGATATGCTGCATAGGCAAGGAACATCCTGATTGCTTCCAGTCTTTCTACTGGGGCAAATGTTTGATCAAAGTTTATTCCCTCTTCTTGCATGTATCCTTTTGCAACCAATCTTGCTTTGTTCTTCACAATAACTCCACTCTCATCCAACTTGTTCCTAAAAATCCACTTTGTACCAATGATGTTGGTGTCTTTTGGTTTAGGAACTAACTCTCAGACCTTGCATCTTCTAAACTGATTAAGCTCCTCTTGCATAGCATTAATCCAGTGTTGGTCTCGGATAGCTTCTTCAAATTTCTTTGGCTCCAGTTGAGATAGAAAACTTGAGTGCAAGACTGTATTCAGATTTTTGCTTCTGGTTTGCACTCCATGTCTTGGATCACCAATTATCTGATTTGCTGGATGATCCTTTAGATGTCTTACAGCTGGAGGTAGACTTCTTTCTGGCTGAACACCTCTAGTTTCTTCATTATGCTGCACCTCTTGGTTGTCATCAGCTTCTAGAGAATCTTGTACTCCCCCCTGGACAGTAGCCATTATTTTCCAATTCTTCATCTACAGTTGAGCCTTCTACAATGGAAAGCTTGTCCATTCTATTGCTTATACCTGTTGGACTGCATGAACTACAAGGCAACTCACTGTTGATTAATCTAGTTTCATCAAATACAACATGTACAGATTCTTCTACAACCTGTGTAATCAAGTTGTAGACCCTATAAGCCCTACTATTGATGTTGTACCCAACAAATATCCATCTTGAGATTTGGTAGCAAACTTAGTTAGATAAGACTTGTCATTGTTAAGGATATAACACTTGCAACCAAAGATTCTAAAATAGGATAAATTTGGTTTTCTACCTTTCATGATCTCATAGGGTGTCTTTTGTGGCTTTTGGTAATAGAGGCCTTATTGATCACATGACATGCAGTACTAAGTGCTTCAGCCCAGAAGTATTCTGGGAGAGAAGTGTCACTCAATAGAGTTCTACCAGCTTCAATCAATGTCCTATTCTTCCTTTCAGCAATACCATTTTGCTGTGGTGTTCTAGGTGAGGAGAATTCTTGAAAAATCCCAAACTCTTCACACAATCTTGTCATACTTTCAGATTGAAATTCAGTGCCATGGTCACGTCTGATTTTGACCACTTTATTATCCAGTTCATTCTGAATTTGTCTGACAAAACTATGTAAAATACTTGGGGTTTCTGATTTTTGTCTCAGAAAGAACACCCAGAAATATCTAGAATAATCATCTACCACCACAAAAGTGTAGACCTTCCTACCTAGACTATGAACTAACATAGGACCAAAAAGATCCATATGTAAGAGGTATAGACACCTCACTGAATCCTTGTTTTCAAGGCTATGAAAGGATGATTTTGTCTGCTTGTCCTTTTGACAAGCTGAACATATCCCTTCCTTTATACACCTAACTTGAGGATCATTCCTCACTAACTCTTTGCTAAAGAGTTGACCAATTGTTTTGTAGTTAAGATGGGTCAGCCTCTTATGCCATTTGACACAATGAGAGGCTTTCTCATCAGCTATAAGACAAATAGGAGAAACCTTGTTCTCACACACAAAGTCAAGACAATAAACATTTCTTTTTCTATACCCAGTCAATATGACCTTTTGATCACTTAATCTTTTGATATGACATTCATTTTTAACAAATGAAATGTCATATCCTAAATCACTCAGCTGACTTATGCTTATCGGGTTATGTTTCAAACCTTTTGCATAAGCCACTTGAGTGATGGTAATTTGGTTTGAAGAAATGTTACCAAATCTTTTGATGATTCCTCTTTCAGATCCACCAAAGATTACTTTAGGCCCATCCTTGATAGGTGAGTACTCCTTCAGTAGCCCCTTTGTTTCAGTCATGTGCCTGGAACATCCACTGTCCAAGTACCATATAGGGGCATGACAACTTGGACTTTCTTGCAATAAAGAATTATTTTCCCTTAGAACCCAAGTAAGTCTTGGGTCCTTTGTTCAAGTTAGCACCATTCATATCAAATCTATCAGCAGCTCTTCTAACTGGTAGACTGTTGTTCTTACTGACACTTATGTTATGCCAACAGTCTAAGGCAAAATGATCTGTCTTGCCACAGCACCAGCATTCATACTTGGTGTATCTAGGTCTAGATACATTTTTGGCAGAAAAATTTCTGTTCTGTGCTGGTGCTGCTGCAGCTACACCTACTGTTTTCCTTGGAACATGGGGTTTATTGACATGGGCTGACTTATTGGCATTAACACTCTTGTTATTCAGAACATCAGTCTTATTATGATCATAAATGTTTTCAAGATCATATTTGTTAGAAGACACTTGTACCTTTCTAAACATTACAGGAACTTTTAAATTTACTGGCTGGACTGGTGCTTTTCCTTTTCTCTTGAATTGGACAGCCCTGGTGTTACCTTTAAAGCCTAATCTTGCCTGACCCTTTTGAGCCACAAACTCATCTATTAAGGGTAAGACTGATTTTGGCTTAGAGTAACAAGCCAATAGATCTTTCTCCTTTTGAAGTCTGACTTCCAGACTTTTAATTAGATCATTTTTATATGTGATTGTACCCATCTGAATAACAGTTATAATTTTCAGCTTGGCAACCTCATTCATTTTTTGATCCAATTCTTTCTCTTAACTAGATGCAGTCATCTTAAGATCTGCAATTTCCTTAGCCTGAGTTTTGGCCAGGTTTTTGCTTTTCTTAAGTGCCTGCAATAAGTCCTCATATTCATCTATCAACTGATGAATATCTCCTTCAGATTCAGATCCATCCTCATCACTTGATGCAGATGAATCTGACTCTTAACAAGTACTGTAATCAGAAATTCTAGAATTACTTTGTACCTTACTGGGACCAGGCTGATCCTGACACTTGTTGTCTTCTGATTCAACCATCAGTCCCATGCACTGATGGTATTCTTGTTCATAGATGGAGTTCAGCAATTGCATAAACTCATCTTCTTCACTAGCTGCATACAGTCTAATGTATGCTTCAGCTTCAGATTCTGACTCTGAGGAGGATTGATCTGTAAGACTCTTTTCCTTCTTAGCAACAAAGGATTTCTCCTTCTTGCCCTTTTGTTGAGTCTTCTTTTTGTCTGCCGACTCCTTCCTCTTTTCTGGACACTCAGCCACCACATCTCTAAGCCTATTGCAGCAATAACAAACAATTTTTGATGTTGTAGCTTTGCTGGGCTTAGACCTGCTCCTTTCCTTTCTTGATGATTTTCTCTTTTGATAGTAGTCATCAACTGGCTGTGATGTGGAGGGTCTTGACTTCCACTGCTTCTTCTTCAAGAACCTCTGAAACTGCCTTGTAAAGGCAGCAAAATTTGCATTTGAATCACTACTATCTGAGTTCTGATTATCTGAATTCTCTGAGATAACTTCATCAACTTCCTTAGGAGGTGATGGAGATATCCTTCTATTCTTTCTAGTGGCTTCAACCTTGAAGGACACAGACCTTTCTCTATGCTCTCTTTTTGTATTTCTTTCTTCCTCCTTCCTAGCCATTAGTTGCATTTCATATGATAGCAACTTTCCAAATAAGGTTGGAGGAGAAATGTCTGCTAGTTTGGCCACTTCTCTAATGGCACAAATCTTGGTATTCCAATCCTTTGTCAATGATCTTAGGAATTTGTCATTCAGCTCATAAGTACTGAAGACCCTTCCATAGGACATCAGTTCATTCACTATCATGTTTCTAACTAACTTCTGACAAGTCTGACAGCTTCAGTAAACCTGTTGTAACTCACAGCTGTCAAGTCATTAAACATATCTTGAGCCTTGTCTTTGTCAACAAAGTGTCGAGACTGACTAACATAAAGTGTCGAGATCATCTGTCAATATGTGTCGACACAAGTGATTTCAGTATCGACACAGACTTTGGTGTTGTCGACATAGCTGCCTTGATGTCGACACAGCTTCTTGACACTGCATCTTGAGAATGTGTCGACACTGATTATTTGTGTCGACACAATCACTTCTTCACTTTTCAACACTCGACATTGTTGAAACACTACTGAGTGTCGACACAAGTCCCGTGTGTCGACACAGTTGATGTAGACTAAGAATTCTGTGTGTCGACACTGCCTTCAGGTGTCGACACAGTTGATGTCGACTCTGCCTCTGTGTGTCGACACTGCCTCCCGGTGTCGACACAAACTCACTGAAGTGTCGAAACAGCCATTTCCAAGTGTCGACACAATCTTACTGAAGTGTCGACACAACTTCCTCAGGTGTCGACATATGGACTTAGAGTCTTTTTCCTACATTCTAGCACATTCTTAACCTGCACATATAAACTCAAAATAACATCAAATACACTTTGATGTATATCATTGAGCTAAGTGAGGCTTCTCCAAATCTGGTACATATTTTCCAATATACCCAACATATTCTTTTGTCCGCTATGGGGGGGGGGGGGGAAGGGGCGCTGATGCTGAGGTAGGGGGAGGGAATACAGAAAATCCTGGTCGTCCTATCTCATCGTGGAGATCGGACGAAAACTGCTGTTCCCCGGTGGTGTAGAGGGTGGCGGCCCCTGCCGTCGCCAGCCAGCAGCCGCCGGTCGCTGACGCCGCCCCCGGTCGACTCGTCGGGGGCCGACAATTTATTTGGCAATGGTCCGATGGCTTGGCGTCGCCGACCATCGCCGTATATCTTCAACCTGAGAGTAGTTTAGCCCGACCGACTCTACTTCCAGGGTGTCGCGCCACCCGCATATCTGGTAGCTTACACGCCACTACCACCACCACCCCCGACCGGGGCACAGGGGTCGAGCTTTCCCCCGGTAGTGGCCTTGCGGCCTGGCGCCGACGGCCGCCGCCGGAAAAATAAAGAAGTAGATCCTCTGCGCAAAATAACATTCACGGGTGCCGTCGGAGACGCACTCTCTGAAGGCACCACCACCTTCCACTATCGAGGACGTGGTCCTCCAGTGGAGTACCACCCTCATAGCACCACCACCAGTGCTGGGTGGGGCTCATCACGTGCGACCACTACCCAAGCTTGGAGCTTGGCTCGAGTTACTCTGGCGGCGCTCCGGCGGCCGGAGGGTGCATACTGCACGTCGGGAAGATGAGGAAGGGGGAGGGGAAGAATTTCCACTTATCGGAGTGGGGCTCGAGAGGTGTTGGGATGGTTCTCCATTAGAGGTGGCAGAGGTGGAGGGTTTGCGTAGGCTAGCTCTGGCGAGGTAGGGTTCAGGCAGATGGTGGACTATGGCTTGCCTGATCTTGGTGGTTGGTGGGAGTATAGCCAGGGGGCCAATTTATAGTCGAGGGAGGGGCCCCACCCTTCTCACGGCGGTGTTGTAAAAATTTGTGAAACGTGGAAAACGGGAAACCAGGTCGCAGGAACACTTAATCAAATCAAGTCAAATAAACCAGATGCAAAAAGAAGAGCAAGTAAATCTTGTACTATCAATCTCCATTACAATGCGAGACGTACATGACGAGACATGATTCGCCAATATACCCGATGAAAGCAAAAAACAACTAGGCAAAAACTAGCCGCGCTGTTAGAAATCGTAATCGCCGACTCTGTCAAACTGCACTAAGGAGTCCGCTGAAGCCGCTAAGTCGTTAGACTACTATAAGAAAAATCTCATTTAGCAAGAGAAATTAGGAAGAGTTAACAATCTCATGCAAATTAGAATCAAATTTAGCTAGGATTTTTTTTAAATCTACCAACGAAAATAGCAAGGAAATTTTATGTTGCAAATATAATAACTAATTTTTGTGATGCAAAATTTGTGTTGCTAAAATAACAACGAATTTTTTTTATTGCAAATTTTATGTTGCTAAACAACAACAATTTTTCTTGCAGAAAAATATTTATTGAGGAAAAAAATTTTAATTCAAAAAATGTTATGGCTCTTTAAAAAATTATTCGCTCTCATAAAACATAATTGTTGTTTATATATATTTTTATAAAATAGTATATATTATTTTATTCAGCAAAAAAATTAATAATACATTTAATTCTTTATATAATTTATATTTTTATAAATTATTTAAATATCTATATATATTTATAAATTAATAGATTATTATTAATTTATTATTCAACAGAATAATTGTAAATATATATAAATTATATAAACAAAATCTATAATAAAGAACTATATGTAATATTATATATGAATATGCTGTATATACGCGTTAAGTGTATATGCTTATATACGTGCCTTTTTGAACTGTGTCTTTTACGTATATTTTCAGAGGAAGTGTTCAACATGAAAGTTGTAGATCTCGACGATATCTACAACTTTCATGTTGAACACTTTTTGATTTGAAAGTTCCGTGTGATTTTTTTGGTGGTCAAATCGGGGGCCTAAATGGCTTCAAATCAAAAGGTGTTCAACATGAAAGTTGTAGATATAGTCGAGATCTACAACTTTCATGTTGAACACTTCTCCTAAAAATGCACGTAAAAGACACAGTTCAAAAAAAACGCTTATATCCTTATATATGCGTTAAGTGTATATACATTTATCCGATTATATATATGTATATATAGACTCGCGTATATATTATAAAAGTAATATAATTATTTGAACTATATAATTTTAAAGAATATTATTGTTAATATAAATGTTATATAAATTAATATAAAAAATATATATTATAATGAATTATAATTTTATAAATTACATAAATATTATAATTATATATAATTTTTATATATAAATAATATCGGTCCCTTCAAACAAATAAATTGATTGTATCAGTTGGTAAGAGTGATGAGTTGTCTGGAATAGGTTAAGGGTTCAAATCCTTATAGATTCAATAAAATGAATAAAATTTTTTTAATATTTATAAAACAATATTTTTAATTTAGCAGAATTATTAAATAAAAATATTAACAACAAATAAAATACCTTGCTAAAAATTTCTTACAATATAGAAAGGAAAATTTCCCTTGCTAAAATTAGCTCGGAGCATATTAACTAGAAATTTTTTTTGTTTCTAAATTCATTGCTAATTAAAATTAGCAACGAATTTACCTAATTAGCAAGGTATTTAGCTCCTTGCTAATTAGAGTTTTTCTTGCAGTGACCACAACCTAACCGTGCGGACACCCCGTTATTCCAAATGCTGAACTCTGTCCGCAATCTGCAAGCCGCCTAATTGTGAGGTTGCCTAGCCGCCAGATTATCCGCGAACAGCTGCTGCCGAACTGAACAGACTGCAAGAAGCGGACAACTTTATTGAACTAGGAAAAGGTTGCTGATAAGAAGACCACCTAGTCGCAAGCCGCGACCTGCTGTAAACCGCCGATTGTAACCGTAGAGTTCGCACTAATCCCTGACCCAAGTCAGAACCAAGTCCCGGGCTTCTCAGCGCTATCCTCACAATCTGCAACAACAAACACCGGTTAACTTCGCAAACCGCGCGGATACAAAAACCTGTCCGCAACAACTGACCGAGGTCACATACTGTTCATTCGGGTGTTGATATGATGTAACAGGGGGTCCTATTTATAGGCATTAGGCGCAAAGAGGAGTGTGGTAACCGCCCTAGCCGATAGGATCACCACCCATCTCGCGACAAGCACAAAGCTTATCCGCACAACGCAGACACGAAACCAGTCCGCCTTGTCGCACCATCAAGGACAGATAGAAACCTTATCCGCCTTGAACACCACAAGGCTAAGGCCAAGACCAGTCTGCCACACTTGCGGACACTGCGGATACTGCCACCAGTCCACAACATCCTGCGGGCAGCTCCAATCCGCACACCTTAAGCCCTCAACTAGAGTACCAAGCTGACAAGCTGCCGAGCTCGACGGATAGAAAAGCAGTCCACACAACCCGACGAACTCGACGGACTAAGCAACACCATACTTGGTACAAATCAAGACCAAGTTCACACCACCAAGTGTCCAAAGCACGGACTCCAAACTGGCGAACTCAAGAACTAGTTCGTACAATCCGGCGAACTCCAACACCAGTCCGCACTAACCAGCGAACTCCGCGGTTACATCAAACCGCTCCACCAAAGCAAGTACAAGGGCACAAGGTCATGTCAAACTCGCGAGCTCCAAAAGAGTCCGTAAACACGCTGGACTCGGCTAACTCCAGATGAGTCCGCACTCCCGCGGATAAACATCTTATCTGCCTAGTTACATCCTGAGAACAAGCCGACTGCAGAACCACTGGCCGACCTGGCTAGTCGCCAATCCTGTCCATGCGGTCAGTCTGCCCAGGCCGCCACATATGTCCGCCCAGTCCGCTCGGACAGTCCGCCCAGTCCGCCCAGGCCGCCACTTTCACTTCAAAAAATTCAACAGGTGTGTGATTAATCCCTCTTTAGGGAGGGATTAATCCCCACCCTCCAGCTATCCATGGAAAGCTGGATGTTGATCATTGTCGGCATGTGAGGAAAAGAAAATCCCAATGGGCTTGGGACTTTGCTAAGAGTAAAAAGGAGAGAGGTGTTTAAGCCCTCTTTTTCCCAAAGCCCACATCTCTTTGGCCAATTGGGTTGGCTGGTTTTTGAGGCCCAAGGGAGTAGGTAAAACAAAGACAAAGGAGAAGTATGAGATGACCAACTTAGTGCTGCTAAAATTTTTCCTTGGGATGCAGATTAAACAATCTCCAGGTTCAACCTTTATCTCCTAAGAAAAAAATGCACCTGACATGTTGAAGAAATTTTAAATGGACAAATGCAACTCCACCTCTGCACCTACCAGTATCAATGAGAAGCTCAGCAAACTAAAAGAAGGAGAAGCGACAGTCGATGAAGAGAATTATAGAAGTCTGGCCAGATCCGTGATGTATCTAACAAACACCAACCTAGAACACACATTCAATATGATATCTCGCTATGTAAGCATGTTATCTTAAAGTCATCTGAATGTTGCAAAGTGGATACTTCGGTACATCAAAGGGGCAATGGAGCTTGGTTTTATATACACCACAGATCCATCTCCCACTCTTTTTGGGTATTGCGACGCAGACTGGGAAGGACCAATCGATGATAGAAAGAGTGCAAGATCCTATATCTTCTTCTACGAATCAACCCCCATTTCCTGGAGTACCAAAAAATAACAAACTATAGTGCTATCCAGCACAGAAGCCAAATATATGGCTATGAACGCTGCAATATGTGAAGGCATCTAGCTAACAAGGATATTAGAAGAATTGGGAGAGGGAGCGAAGATGGCCTTTCTACTTAAATGCGACAACATCTCTGCAATCGTATTGTCCAAAAATCCAATATTTCATGGTAAGAGCAAGTATATTGAAATCCATCAACATTTTATCCACGACAAATTCAAAGGAGGAGAAGTAATAGCGAGGGAGTTTTTATGGAAATCTGAAACTGGAGAGGATGTGAATCTCTCGGCGAAGCTCGTGTTCACCACCATCATGGAGAATCCTCTCCAAGCTCAACTCATTTATTTTGTATGTTTCACATAATGCAGAACTAAAAAAGTTCAGCATTGTTATAAGCAAACTATTTATTTCCTATTAACAAACTAGCTATTTTGCAAATGGCTATTCATAGTTGTTTTGTTATTAGCAATCATTTTAAAAATCTAAAGAAAATATAATGTTCATAAAATAAAAATCTAAAGCAATTATAAAAAAATATTGATCTCAATAACACCTTAATTCATGAGCTAAAAGCATTCCAAATTGACCCCCGCTTCATCAAAACGATAAATCTTTCACATCAGAATGAGCTAATGTTCACTTGAATTGCTTGAATTCATCTGGAAAAAAGAGTAGTTTCAAGTATACTACAACACAACATTAACTTTTAACCTAAGACAGTCAGGAAACCCTATAAAAAAAAAAGATGGTCAGAATTCAAATTTTGTGCGCTAGATGTACACTTGCGTCCGTGCACGAGAAGAACTACAACATCAGGTTGAATAGAAATACCCCCCCTCTTGGTTCGCAAAAACACTTCCTATACTAAAACTTCTATTCACCATTCCACCTGATTCCAAATATGCAAAACTAAATATAGCCCATCCATTTTCATTACTTGGTTTTGAGCTTCATGTTGCTTCTCTCCATGCCCGAATACATGCATTTCTAGACCTGAGAGGCCCAAATATCCTCTATTGATGGGGCATCCTCGCCTACCATTTCAGGTTCCATCTATCGGACCTGATGAAAAATTGCTTCTACATGGAAGAAGGGAATCCACAAGAGTTCACTGCATTGGTAGTACTAGTAGTAGTTGCAAGCAGAACTAGTTCTGAGATACTTGGGTATTCTTCATGGAAGAAGATGAGCCACTAGATGTGCTGGGATTTTGATGCCAATATTGAAAACAGGGTAAAGGCTACTGGGAGGAAAGTGCCAGATGCTAGTCGGAGATGGGGGGATGAATAATCTCCAAAAGTAAGGATAAATTGAAATAAGGCAAAGTTCGACAAGAATTTGCCAATTTGTATGAAGGTGCTTCACTGTCATGAGCGAAAATAGGGAGCAAATAGGCTTTATTTGATTTGCACATAGGTGTTTTAGAAGACCTTTTTTTTAATTTGCGTATAGTCAATCCGGATTTGTATATAAAATCTTTATTAATATTCCTCAAATTGTGGGAGTAAGATAATACTTTCTCCTTTGATTATACACTAATAAGGTCATTATAGACAAGTCAATATATCGTATTCTTATGGTTTATTGTTTATAGAGTACTGTGAATGACTCTAGAATTAGTGTATACGAATAGTTAAAAGAGGATTCTCCATAGAAAATCGTATTAAGATTTATCAGTACACAAAAACAATGTATTTATTCCTCCAAGGAATGAGTTAAGCTCGGAGAGGATTCTCCATGATGGTGGTGAACTCGAGCTTCTCCAAGAGATACACTTCCTCTACAGTTTCAGATTTCCAAACAAATTCCCTCGCTAGATTGGCCACAAAGAACTCCAATTGGAGAATGACAAACACGTACCCGGGGCACATCCTCCTCCCCACACCAAAAGTCATCATCTTGATCTCACTTCTTCAAGTTATTTCCACCTCTTCAACTTAACCTCTGGACATGAATCTCTCAGATCTAAACTCCATGGGCTCCTCCCACTTTTCCTATCCTAATTCACATCTGCCACATCAAAATGTACCTGAACCCCTTTGGGTATTAAAAACTCATCAATATGACAGAGTGCGGTAGGTAGGAGGCAGCTAGAGATTCCAAGACCTCCGCATTCAGATACGACATCCTCTACAAATCCCCTCTTTTATGATTTCCTCCTTGCAACTTCCCGTCAAAGATTCAATCTCTGTCAAGATCTTGGGATACAAGACCTAGTTCTGAACAAGCTCCGATATAGTACACTCGAGATCCATCATCGTGGTGTCAACGCCGTCGTTGAGAAACTTGTCGAAAAGACCCACCATCTCATCATTGGTTAGCCCCCGCCCTCCTTCACCTAGATGTTGGATATTAAAGTGAGTGTATGTATATCAATACTTGATTTTGTTCTGCTTCCCTTATGATGAATGCTACATATAGAAGTAATATTAAGCTGAATTAGCCAAAATCCAATGAAAATGTGTTGTATGTGTTAATATGATTTACATTCTTATCACACCTTGCTCTAATCATCGGGAGGAAGATATCTGCCTGCTTTCTCCTAGAGCGGATGATCTTCTCCCACCTTTTATGAGGCAAAACATTGGCAATGGTTGGAATAACAGAAATGACAATGAATGATGTAAATGTGCGGAGGAGAAACACCTGTAGTGATGCAATCTCACGAATTTTCGTGTTTCTCAATGTTGAAGCACAAAAATTTCCTAACTCCAAAGGCTAAAGAAAAAAAGAGAGAGAAAGTCACAAACAAACCCCAAGTGATCTAGCTTGGAGGTCCTACCATGTACTTGAAAGTTTAGGAGAAACTTCTCCTCCACGATCAAAAATGGTTATGTGAGGTACGAGGAAGCAACCACATGGCCTATATCTGAGGAATAAGAGGAGGGAGAATGGAGATTTCATGGTAGCACATGCTCTCTCCCCAAAGTGAGGTGATCTGAGGTGTCATTCCAGGTACCCCCGAAATTTTATTTATATGTAAATCCTGGGGGGGGGGGCATGTAGCTGCCCCTGTGAGGTTGTCTCTGGCGATTATTGCGACTATAGAAGGATCTTACCCATGCTAATGAGATGTCATCTATTATTGCATAACTGACGAGTAATTGCGATACTTGCACTTGGCCTTCAGGTGTTCCTTCTTGTTGATATTGACTTGATCTTTGACTTTGATCTTTGCCTATGCAGCATAAATAAAATCACACTTAACTTATATGAGTTGTACACTAAGATTCTTGCGAAGCACATTAGCCAGAGAAGGGAGACTATGGCTTGCTTGAAGCTTTCCTTGATGGTAACAATGTGGCCGGATTGGGAATGGAGGGCTTCATGGAGGCCACAAAGAGTCCAGCGGCGACCGGGGGAAAAGAGGCAAATGCAGAAGGGATATTGAAGGGTTTCAACAAGGAGGTTTTGGAGAGTATGCTAGAGGAAAACATATGGGTCTACTACAGTGATCCAGTCCCCAACGGAGAGGAAGCAATTGTGATCTACCTAGGGCATGTAGCAGCCCCTGTGAGGTTGTCTCTGGCGACTATTACGACTATGGAAGGATCTTACCCATGATAATGAGATGTCATCTATTGCGAGGGCTTCATGGAGGCCAAAAAGAGTCCAGTGGTGGCCGGGGGAAAAGAGGCAGATGCAGAAGGGATATTGAAGGGTTTCCACAAGGAGGTTTTGGAGAGTATGCTAGAGGAAAACATATGGGTCTACTACAGTGATGCAGTCCCCAACGCAGAGGAAGCAGTTGTGATCTACCTAGGGCACATAATTAGAGAAGGAAACACCATAATAAATGAGAGCAGAGTGGACAATTGAGGCGTCAGATATGAAGATGGAGGGATTAGAGAAGGGGATGAGGCGGAGGAAGATGTTGGTTCTAATTGAAAGAGGAGAAACAAATGAAGGGGGTGGTATTTGTTTTGGAATGTTTTTTCTTGTGATTTCGGAGGACATGCTTTAGGAAGAGGAGTTGTGATAGAGATGGAGAGGGAGATTGATGAATAATGTTTATATGAATTTTTAGTAATAAATTTACTTTAATTTCAATATAAATTAATAATATTTTTATGTATTTTTTTTATAAAATGAATATTTTTATAGTCTTTATGTATTTATGTTTTTTTTATTCTGCAGAATTTCTGATGGATACGACGGCCCTCAACATGTAGAAGGCGGTGACGGCGCGTCCTTATGGAAGAACTTTCTCCACCTCCAAATAAAGACTTGCGGCGCCGTGATGACCATGTGGAGCTTCGCCATAATATCCTCCCTCGGCGCAAACTAATTTATTAATAATTTTTAATAAATTATTAATAATTATTAAATCATTTTTTAATGTTTTATTTGCAATGTTTATTTAATTTTCATGTAATGCTTAAAACCATGGTTATGTCTTATTTCTTTCTATTTGGGCTGCATGTAGCCATTTATCATGATGTAAGCCTATATATAGGAATGTATTATTTCATAATGAAGTAGAGATGAAAAGAAATTAAAACCCTAAATTCAAGAGTGAATTTTCCCTCCTCTCTTCCCTCTCCAAAATTTCGGCCACCTTAGGTCTCTTCCCCACTCTTGGCCGCCGACCAACCTTCTCCCTCCCTCCTCTAGTTTGTCCCCCTTCTCTCCCTCTTCCTCCTTTGCTATTCTCGACCTCCTCTCTTCCTCCTCTCCTTCCTCAAGTGAACCACCAAATAGCCCCTCCCCTTCTCCACTAAACCCGACCACCACACCCCTTAGAGATTTCGGCCAAAGCCTCCTTCCTTCCAAGCCGCCAACTATTCCTCCTCACCCTAACCGCCTCCTTCCCTATTTCCCTCACAAAACCCGCCAGCCTCACCCCTCCTCCTAGCCGATCACCCTCAAGCTTTCCCCTCTCTTACCCGAGCTCTTTCCTCTTCCACAAAACCAGCCGGCCACCCCCCTCTTCCAAAACCTGACTACTCATAGCCACCACCTTTTCTCTCTCCACCATTCTCTATATACCCGACCACCTTTTCTCTTTCTAAAAAATCGACCCATAGCAACCCTATTCAAGGCCGGCCATCCTTCAAATTTTGGGTGAATATTGGCCAAAGCATGAAGCGACGAAGGCGGACAAGTTTTCATCTTCAGCCGACGCGACTCCGACGGAGCCGTTGAAGATCGATCCAAGAAAGAGAAAATCGGAATCATCATTTCCGATTGGATAACGAAATATTTCTACTTTATGTGTCTTTCCCTCTAGTAAATTTTTGTGGTGGAATTATTGTCGTTAGGTTTTGATATCATTGAATTTTTCATGGATTTTCTTTCATTTGATTTTGTTGTACATCTTAATTTATTTAAGTTTGAGAGGTTTTGCGAACCAACGTTTTCTTTTGTTGGGAGAGATCTATCATTTTCTGAATTGTTATTTTTGATAGATCTCTTTTGGTACAACCTTCGCTCGATCGGACCGAGTTGGTCCTTTTAACCGGAAAGAACATTGACCTATAGCTTTTGTTCGATCCTAATCGGTTTGGCTACCCGTACGCTAGCATATAATTGATAGGATTAATTAATGTGGGGCTGCGTAGAACGATTGTGCGAGTATAGGATTGGATCATAGAGAGGCATACGTGTTCGTTCATAGATCTATTCGGTGTCAACATGTGAGCCTGCATCAATTTGATATCAGAGGGAGGTTCACGTCAATTTTCTAATTGACACCCTCCCCCTTTTATTATTTTTTTCTGACACGCACTTGCACGTTTCATTGCACAATATATAAATCAATTTTTAAATTTTTAGTCTGCAAATAGCGGCCTAAAATTTTTCAGTTTTTCTCAAAATCCAAAAAAAAATATTCTGGAAATTCTCTATCATTTTCTTAGTAAGAAATCAAAAAAATATTTTATTTTTGTTAAGTCATTATTTTCATTAAATCATTATAAAATTTTAATTTTGGTTTGCAAATAGTGGTATATATTATTATTTTTCAGCAAACATAAAAAAAAAAATAATCTTCATATTATTTCCAGCAAGAAAATAAAAAAATACATTTGTTATCTTAAGTAATTAGCAGGAATAATTACATCTTTGAAAATTAAGTAGGGCCGGGTTATTTATTCACTGTATATGCACTAGTTCCGGGTGAGATATTCTCTCCATTTCTTACTAAAATGGCCTATGACGTTAACGTTTCTCGAGTAAAATCTTTTGGTTCCATGAATAATGTTAGGAAACCAGTACGGTCCCCTGTAGTGGATGAGATTAAGGTTTTGATTGCACAACTAAAGGCTAGCTAAGTAGCACCACCACCCCCTTGGCCACACCAGATTTATCCTACTTATGACGGTTTAGGATGTCCATAAATTTTTAGAGATTGGCTTAAGGGATTAAAAAATTATTTCAATTGTCACTTATGGGATGACCACAAAAAGGTTAATATTGCCCGAGAGCGATTAATAGGTTAAGCTCAGTTGTTTTGGTTAAACGAAGAGCGTCGTATTGGTGGCTATCGTTATGCTTGGCCGCATATGCATAACCTACTCTCAAATCAATTTGATCCCGACTACCTAAGTACTAATAGCACCACACCCGTTAGTAAGAATAGTTACGACACTAGACCCGTATCTGCTTATAGGAGTGACCCTACGCCTCTGGATAGATCCTATCCCCAGAGAGGGAGTAATACCCAAAGTATGTCTATCCCCACCTCAAGGGAACATAAACCAATTAGACCCCAAAATTTGAATTCAAAAGAGGTTACTACTAGGGTGTCTGCTCCTTTAGTATAAATGAATAAGCCCATTGAGATAGTGACCGATACCTCTGAGGATTCTGATGTGGATATTGAATCTCTGGATGCTGAAGTTGGCAAACTAGGTGACAGTATTCCTTCTCGTACGATAGTGCCTGACGAATCTGATGATTCTGACATTGAAGGCATACCTAGTGATCTAGAAGACGATGTTTGGGATGATGATGATAGTCCAATCCATGAGAGTATCTTTTTGCCTATTACGTGCTCTACTAGCGTTGTGTCTGTTCACCATAGTATTGAGTGCCCTCTCCAGGATATGATCCCCATCGCATTAGAGCCTACGATTACACCCACTGAGACTTTATCTAACTTTCCTTAGGAGCCTGTGAGTGATGATTTCTCTATTGTCATTGATGACCCTGACTTAATGGATGTCCTGACTGATTGGGAAGACTCACCTTATGTGAGAAAGTTATGTTTGGATGATATTAGCGCTGTGAAACCGAACGATAGTTTTTTGATGTTACCACCTTTGTTTGAAGCACAATCTGAATTAAAATTTTCGTCGGGTTCGATTTTGCCCATTTCTGAGACCGTTACTGATTCTGAATTGAATGACTTGTGTAGTGTGTTGGAAGAAATTACAAGCGAGGAAGTGGTATTTTTGGACGATTTTTTGGTCTTACCCTCGGCTGAGAGTTCATTGATATAATCACCGATAGGTGAAAATAATTCTGATTTGGATTTTATCCCGGGTTTGATTTTACCGACCCTTCCTCCTATTTCTGTGCCCACATTAGTTAGCATTTTAGGACGTGAAATCGGTAGTCCTAGACTCAGTTGTTGTGACGCGCCCACTCTATTAGTTCTTACTTTGATGTTGACTCAGCGTGTAGATATAAGTAAGTTGAGCGCTCTAGTTTATGTCTATTCACTGCACCGCGTAGATCTTACTACGCGTCACATTTGACTATTCCTTTCTATGCGTGTCTGGCTACAGTTCTATCTGTTGGGTACATTGGAAAATGTGTACCTGATTTGAATGTAAGAAAACCGGCATCCGCTAGCGATCACATCTCCCTTAAACCATTTCCAAACGGAGAAGTCAACTAGAGCGAAGCCAAGGAGAGCCAAGTCAAAGAATTCACAAAGCCCGGGTTCTACGCTGAAATGCCTAGAGAGAGTAAGTCCCAGTACCCCCTCTGAATTCAAGTACTCTCGAATGGAAGGAAAGAGACAACTAAAAACACCTGAAGAAGCCTAACTTAGCATAATGATATACATCAAGGTGTATTTGATGTTGTTTAAGTTGAATATGTGCAGGTTAAAAGTATGAAAAATTTCCAAGTCCATGTGTCGACACCAGAAGAAGTTGTGTCGACACTTCAGGAAGATTGTGTCGACACTTGAAGAAGGCTGTGCCGACACAGAGAAAATGAGTCGACATCAAATGTGTCGACACCGGGAGACAGTGTCGACACACACAGAAATATAGTCGACATCAACTGTGTCGACACCGGGAGGCAGTGTTGACACACACAAGATTATAGTCGACATCAACTGTGTTGACATCAGGAGGCTGTGTCGACACACAGAGGCAGAAGTCAACAACAGCTAAGTCGACACTTAGAGACTGAGTCGACACTTAGCAGAATCAACAATAAGTCTGTGGCTAAAGTAATTGTGTCGACATACAACTATCTGTGTCGACACATTCTCAAAAAGTTGTGTCAAGAAGCTGTGTCGACATCAAGACAAATGTGTCGACATCACAAAGGATTGTGTCGACACTTAATTAAATTGTGTCGACACATTTTAACAATTGTCTCGACACATATTGACAGTTTGTCTCGACACTTTCTGGCAGAAACAAAGACTCCTTGGCAGTTTGAAGAATTGACAGCTGTGGGTCTCTACAGGTTAACTGACGTGATTGACACAGATAGAAGTTTGTTAGGAACCGGACCAGCCGGTTACCAAGAATGAAGGCTATAAATAGACGGATCGTGTCTGAAAGAAAAACACTGAACACTGAATAACAAGTAACAATAAGAAGATCTTTGCAGATCTAAGAAGATATTCTGATTGAACTATCAGAATCTGTCAAAGTAGAATTCAGTCAAGAATTCTGAAGTATCTTCAAGGGACTTGGATAGAGAGAGATCCAGTCAAAAGAAGGCAAAAAGAAAGCTGTCTCAGATTTCAAAAGAAACAGATTCTGAACTTATCTGTCAAGAAGATTCAGATTCAAATTCTGAAATCTAAGGAGAAAGCTGCTGATCAGTTTATTTCAAAGAAGATCAACTCAACAAAGTTCAGATTCAAGAAGCTTTGAAGAAAGCTAAGTTCCAGTTTATTTTATCCATCTGGTTTATCAAGAAGCTGATCAAGAACACTGTCTTGTTCCACCTCTCTCACCAGGAGCAAGATAAAAATATATTTTACTCAAATCTTGTAGGATCTTTTAATAGATCTGACTTGTAAGCCTAATTTATAAAGGCTGAGTGTAGGAGAGATAATCTCTGAGTTGTAGGTCTTGAAAAAAGACTGAGGTAGGGCTGAATTGCCTGAGCTGTAGGAGTGTGGTATCACTCTGAGTTGTAGGAATCCATTTTGGATTCTGAGCTGTAGGATCTGAGGATCTGAGATAAAGAAAGGAGTTTGACTGAATCTAGCACACTGCTAGATAGGCGAAGGGGGAAAGTGGATGTACCCAGATCTTGGGGAACCACTATAAATACTTGTTGCAATCTGTGATGTGTAGTTCTAGATTGTGTGATTGTGATTGCTAAAGTAGCTGCAGAACTCATAGAAAATAGTCTTTAATTACTTAATCATTCTGCCTTAAGTTTGAAAAGAAAATAAAAACCTATTCACCCCCCCTCTAGGTGTCTAGGTAATCTTGAAAGTAAAACTATCAAGTGGTATTAGAGGGAGGTTGCTCAAAGAAAGACTTAACAGTCTGAGTTAGATCTAAAGGCAGAATCAAGAATCAAGAAAATGGGTTCAGGTGAGAATCATAAGGAGTTGGGATCTATGAAGCTACCCATCTGCAGAAAAGAAATCTTTGGAATCTGAAAGGAAAGGGTTAGGCTGTTTATGGAGGCCTCAGACCCAAGAATTTATATCACAGTGAAAGAAGGTCCATACATTCCAATGAAGATTTCTGTATTAGATGCAAATCAGAAAAATCCTAAGGATTTTTCAGAAATGACAAAGGAGGAAATCATCTTAGCCACTATGGACAAGAGAGCTCAAAACATCATAGTAAGTGCAATAGATGATTCCACCTTCCAAAATCTGATACATTGCAAGACCTTCAAAGAGATGTGGGACACCTTGATTGTCTATATGGAAGGATCTGAAGAAGTAAGACAAGACAGAAAATCAATGCTCAACCAAGAATATGAGAGCTTCAGACAAGGAAAGTCTGATAGCATAACTGAGTGTTATAAGAAATTCTTTAGTATTGTGAATGAACTAATGTCCTATGGAAGAGTCTTCAGTACATATGAGCTGAATGACAAGTTTCTCAGGTCTTTAACAAAGGATTGGGATACCAAAATATATGCCATTAGAGAAGTGGCCAAGTTAGCTGATATTTCTCCTCCAACCTTGTTTGGAAAATTGCTTTCATATGAAATGCAATTGATGGCTAAGAAGGAGGAAGAAAGAAGTACAAAAGGTGAGCATAGATCTGTGGCTTTCAAAGTTGAAGGCACTAGAAAAAAAGGGAGGATGTCTTCATCTCCTCTCAAGGAAGCTACAGAAGAAATAACAGAAAATTCAGATAGTCAGAAATCAGGGAGCAGTGACTCAGATACTGACTTTGCTGCCTTTACAAGATAGTTTCAAAAGTTCTTGAAAAAGAAGCAGTGGAAGTCCAGGCCCTCCACATCACAGCCAGTAGATGAGTACTATCAGAAGAGAAAATCCTCAAGAAATGAGAGAAACAGAACTAAGCCCAGCAAAGCCATAACTTCTAAGATTGTTTGTTATTGCTGCAATAAGACTGGACATATGGTAGCTGAATGTCCAGAAAAGAGAAAGGAGTCAGTAGACAGAAAAAGGACTCAACACAAGGGCAAGAAGGAGAAATCTTTTGTTGCAAAGAAGGATAAGAGTCTTTCAGATCAATCTACTTCAGAGTCAGAATCTGAAGCTGAAGCATACATTGGGCTGTATGCAGCCAATGAAGAAGAGGAGTTTATGCAATTGCTGAACTCCATCAATGATCAAGAAGACCATCAATGCATGGGACTGATGGCTGGATCAGAAGAAGACATGTGCCAGAATCAGTCTGGTCCCAGTAAGGTACATTGTTATTCTATAAAATCAGTTTGTAGTACTAGTGCAGAATAAGCTACATCTGCATCAAGTGATGTAGATGCATCTGAATCTGAAGGTGATGTTTATCAGTTGATAGATAAGTATGGGGACTTGTTGCAGGCTCTTAAGAAAAGCAAGAACCTAGTCAAAAGTCAGGCTCAGGAAATTGCTGATCTTAAGGTGGCTGCAACTGAGTTTGAAAAAGTAATGGATCAAAAGTTAAATGAGATTTCCAAACTGAAAAATATAACTATTATTCAGATGGGCACAATCAAATATAACAATGATCAAATTAAGAGTCTGGAGACCAGACTAAGAAAAGAGAAAGATTTAGTGGCTAGTTACTCTAAGCCAAAATCTGTCTTACCTTTAATAGATGAGTTTGTGGCTCAAAAGAGTAAGGCAGGATTAGGCTTCAAAGGTAACCCCAGGGCTGCCCAATTCAAGAGAAAAGTCAAAGCTCCTGTCCAGCCACTAAACCTTTCAGTCCCTGTTATGTTTAGAAAGGTGCACTTGCCTTCTAACAAATATGATCATGAACACATTCATGGTCATAAGAAGATTGAGGTTCTGAGTGACAAAGCTGTTAAAGCCAATAAGTCAGTCCATGACAATAAATCCCATCTTCCAAGGAAACCAATGGGTATGGCTGCAGCAGCACCAGCACAAGTCAGGAATTTTCCAGACTACAAAACTGCTAAGATTGTACCTAGAACTAGGTACAACAAATATGATTGCTGGTGCTGTGGCAAAGTAGGGCATTTTGCCTTGGACTGCTGGCATAACACAAGTGTCAGGAAGAACACCAATCTACCTGTTAGAGGAATTACTAAAAGATTTGATATGAATGGAGCTAACTGGAACCAAGGACCCAAGACATTCTTGGGCTCTAAGGTAAAGTAATTTGTGATGCAGGAAAGTCCAAGTGATCATGCTCCTATATGGTACTTGGACAGTGGTTGTTCCAGACATATGACTGGAACTAAGGGGCTACTAAAGGACTACACTTCTGTCAAGAATGGGCCTAAAGTTATCTTTGGTGGATCTGAGAGAGGAATCATCAAAGGGTTTGGTAACATTTCTTCAAATAGAATTACCATTACTCAAGTGGCTTATGTAAAAGGTTTGAAACATAACCTCATCAGCATAAGCCAGCTGAGTGATCTAGGATATGATATTTCATTTATAAAGAATGGATGTCATATCAAGAGGTCAAGTGACCAAGAGGTCATATTGACTGGTTATAGAAAAAGAAATGTGTATTGTCTAAATTTTGAGTGTGAGAACAAGGCTTCTCCTATCTATCTTGTAGCTGATGAGAGAGCCTCACATTGTGTCAAATGGCATAAGAGGTTAGCTCACCTTAACTACAAGATAATTGGCCAACTCTTTAACAAAGAGTTAGTGAGGAATGGTCCTCAAGTTAAGTGTGTGAAGGATGGGATATGTTCAGCTTGTCAAAAGGGCAAGCAGACAAAATCCTCCTTTCATAGCCTTGTATTCAAGGATTCAGTGAGGTGCCTATACCTACTGCATATGGATCTATTTGGTCCTATGCCAGTTCATAGTCTAAGTAGGAAGATCTACACTTTTGTGGTGGTTGATGACTATTCTAGATATACATGGGTATTCTTTCTGAGACAGAAATCAGAAACCCCTAGTGTTTTATATTGTTTTATCAATCAGATTCAGAATGAAAAATAGTTCTGTGGTCAAACTCATAAGTGACCATGGTACTGAATTTCAATCTGAAAGTATGACAAGACTATGTGAAGAATTTGGGATTCTTCAAGAATTCTCCTCACCAAGAGCACCACAACAAAATGGAATTGCTGAGAGAAAGAATAGAACATTAATAGAGGCTGGTAGAACTCTATTGAGTGACACTTCTCTCCCAGAATATTTCTGGGCTAAGACAGTAAATACTGCATGTCATGTAATCAATAGGGCTACTGTCACTAAGAACCACAAAAAGACTCCCTATGAGATTGTGAAGGGTAGAAAACCAAATCTATCCTACTTCAGGATCTTTGGCTGCAAGTGCTATGTACTTAACAATGGCAAGTCTTATGTGACCAAGTTTGCTGCCAAATCCCAAGAAGGGATATTTGTTGGGTACAACATCAATAGTAAGGCTTATAGAATCTACAACTTAACTACACAAGTTGTAGAAGAGTCTATACATATTGTGTTTGATGAATCAAGATTAATCAACTATGAGTTGCCTTGTAGTTCATACAGTCCAATAGGTATAAGCAAAAGGATGGACAAGCTTTCCATTGTAGAAGGTTCAACAACAAATGAACAGATGGAAAATGTTTGCTATAGTCCAGGGGGAGTACATGATTCTATAGAAGCTGATGACTCCCAGGAAGTGCAGCATAATGAAGGGACTGGAAATAATCAACCAGAAGGAAATCTACCTCCTGCTATCAAACATCTTAAAGACCATCCAGCAAATCAGATAATAGGGGATCTAAGACAAGGAGTGCAGACTAGAAGCAGAAATCCAAGCATAGTCTTGCACTCAAGTTTTCTATCACAATTGGAGCCCAAGAAATTTAAAGAAGCCATCCAAGACCAACATTGGATTAATGCTATGCAAGAGGAGCTTAATCAATTCAGAAGGTGCAAAGTCTGGGAGCTTGTTCCTAAACCAAAAGACCACAACATCATTGGAACAAAGTGGATATTTAGGAACAAGTTGGATGAGAGTGGAGTAATTGTAAAGAACAAAGCAAGACTGGTTGCTAAAGGATATAGGCAGGAAGAGGGAATAGATTTTGATCAGACATTTGCCCCAGTAGCAAGACTGGAGGTAATCAGGATATTTCTTGCCTATGCTGCATACCAAGGATTCAAGGTATACCAAATGGATGTGAAATCAACATTTCTGAATGGAGATCTAAAAGAAGAAGTCTATGTGGAACAGCCATCAGGTTTTGTAGACTCTCTTAAACCTGATTATGTTTTTAGACTTAGGAAAGCTTTATATGGGTTAAAGCAAGCCCCAAGGGCTTGGTATGACACCCTGTATACTTTCCTTATTGAGAACAAATTCTCAAGAGGCAAAATAGATAAGACTCTATTCCTTAGGGAGTCTAAAGGCAAGATAATCTTAGTCCAAATCTATGTGGATGACATAATTTTTGGGTCTACAGAGAACAACCTTTGCAAGAAGTTTGCCAAACTTATGCAAGGGAAGTTTGAAATGAGTAGTATGAGGGAACTTAAGTTCTTCTTGGGACTCCAAGTAAGATAGACTGATGATGGCTTGTCCATATCCCAGTCTAAGTTCACCAAAGAGTTGATAAAGAAATATGGTATGGAATCTTCCTCTACCATGAAAACTCCTATGGGAACAAATATGCTTATATGTAAAGATGATACACGAAAGCCTGTAGATGAGTCTTTGTATAGAGGAATAGTTGGTTCTCTATTATACCTCACAACTAGTAGACCAGATATTATGTATGCTACATGTGTCTGTGCTAGGTACCAGGCATGCCCTAAAGAATCTCATTACACTGCTGTTAAAAGAATTTTGAGATATTTAAAGGGCACACCAAATCTAAGCCTTTGGTACCCTAGGAATGGAGATTTTCAACTAATAGGTTATTCAGATGCAGATTTTGCAGGCTGCAGAGAAGATAGAAAAAGTACTACAGGTACTTGTCAATTTTTGGGAGGAAGGTTGATAACATGGAGTAGTAAGAAGCAGACTAGTGTGGCAATATCCACAGCTGAGTCTGAGTATGTTGCAGCTGGAAGTTGCTGTGCACAACTATTGTGGATTCAGCATCAACTAAAAGATTATGGTATCCAGGTAAGTAGAACACCTTTATTATGTGATTCTAAAAGTGCTATTTCTATTGCAAATAATCCTGTTTCACATTGTAGGACTAAGCATATAGAAATAAAATACCATTTTCTTAGAGAACATGTAGAAAAAGAAGACATCTCACTAGAATTTGTTAAGACAGATTATCAAATTGCAGATGTATTTACTAAGCCTCTGGATGAAACAAAATTCAATAGATTTAAAATTGAATTAGACATGCTAACTATAGATTAGTTTAGCAAAATTTGGCTAAGTAAAACTGTGTTGACACATTCAGGATTTAAGTGTCGACACAGAGGATTTGTGTCGACAAACTCAGAAAAATGTTGTCGACACAGAGTAGATGTGTCGACACATCAGGGATTTTATGTCGACATAGTCTAGAGCGACATGTCGACACAACTAGAGTATTGTTGTCGACTTATTCAGAATTTGTGTCGACACATATTGTCTGTGTCGACACAATTTGACTATTACTGCTAGTACTGTCCAAGATCCAGAACAGATACCTGCACAGGTTCAGGGGGAGCCTAGTACTGCACATACAGAAGAAGCAGAAAGGATTGACTTATCAGAGGAGATAGATACTGCTAGACTAGATGATCTTATAGAGAGAATTAATGTTCCATCACCTCCTCAAACACCAAAGGAATATATAATGGATGATCTCTTCAATGAGGCTGTAGACACAACAGATAAAGATGACGCCCAAAGGGTTGAGGGGGAGCAAGCTAGTGAGGAGAGGGTACCAGGTGAAGGTGAACAGGAGCCATATGTTACTGAAACTGAAATCCCTACCTCACAAACAGAAAGAGTTCAGATTGAGAGTTCCTCTGATTCTGGGAATGAAGAAATTCAAGAGGCAAAGAAAAGGAAGCTTATGGTATTCAAGAGAAGAAGCCATAGCTATAAGAAAGCACTTCAAACAACACCACCCACCTCTTCAGATTTTGATTATGCAAAGTTCTTGGTAACTCTTCAAATGAAAATGGATGAACAAAGAAAGGCTCTAGAGAAATATGTTGATGAAAGTCATAAAAATCTTCAGTTTGATCTGGCTCAAGATATAAAGTTTATAAGATTTGAAGTCAATCAACATAAAAGAGAAATGACTGATTGTTTTATAAAAGGGGCACGTGCTGTTGTATATCTGGCCAAACAACAAGAAGTAATGAAGAAAGAAATAGATGCTCAATCTATTAATCAAGGATACATTCTTGAAAATCAGAAAAGGCTAAATGACAATCTGACAACTGCCAACACAGATATTCTTGCTCAATTTCAAACAACCATGACTAAATTGACTGAAGCTAGGGCAGCTGAAATGCTAGCATATGATACTAAGTTCAAAACTACTTTAGACTCAGTACAGACAGCCATAACCACTTCCCAGAAGGAAATTACTGCAAAACTTAACAAGTTGAAACCCTTCTTCAAAGATGACATTAATTATCTGGATGGTCAGATCAGGTTTCAGAAGGAAGATCTCAGAGATCATGTAGCAAGAGAAGTCCTAAAGGGGGAGAGGGTACTTATTTATGCTGGCTCAGAACATGCCAAGTGGGTCACTAACAGTGTCAGAGCCACATTGGGATATCCACCCCTTTGTGATGATGATAATATGGCAGAGTCAGGAGTACAGCCACAAGGTCTACTTGAAGGCAACCAACCAGAGGTTGCTCAAGTCATATACCCCCCCTACAGATTTTGACATGATTCATCAGCAGGTGCAAACAATGTATAGTCCTCCAGAGGAGGTTTCAAATATTATACTTGGAAAAGTAGACATGCCTGAAGCTGCAATCAAGGCTCAGCAAGAGGCTCAATTGTCAAAGAAGAGATTTAGGGAGCAAGCTGAACTAAAACCTTGATTTTGAACAGTGGAGACCTACCTCTAGAAACATCATACTATCTGCTTGGAAAGCTGTAAAAGATCAAGTCCATGAAAGGGGCAAGTGGTACAATGAACAAGAATGGCAGAAGCATGACGCCAGACAGGAGGCTATTGTTCAGCATAGAAGGAAAGCTAAGATGGGAAAGCTACCTCTTGATGCTGTGGAGCCTAGCAAATACTTTCCCAAGCCGTATCACTATTTTGAGAGACAAAGACTGAAGACTGAGGCTCAGAAGAAGGCTAATCTTAAAGGCAAAAAGCCCATGGAAGAAACTGAATCTTCTGTGCAGGCACAAGTACAACCAGGAAGAGGGATTGTTATAAAGGAGCCTGATCAGTCTTAGTCTAAGATGTCTTAGTTTTAGTTTAAAAATGTGTAATGTGAAACATTCAGTGTTAAACATTTTGTAAACAATCATTTTGACATAATACACAAAATCTTGCTCTTTAATTAATTTTTGTGTATATCTTTTTTATCTCTGTGATGAATCTGTGCAAATGTTTTGATTATTAATATTTTCTGTAATATTAAGCTTATATACATCATCATTATTTTTTTATTATCATAAGTGGTGTATATCATTAGCTAATATGGGTTATGACTTCTCCAAATAGGGGGAGATTGTTGGGTACATTGGAAAATGTGTACCTGATTTGAAGAAGCCTAACTTAGCATAATGATATACATCAAGGTGTATTTGATGTTGTTTAAGTTGAATATGTGCAGGTTAAAAGTATGAAAAATTTCCAAGTCCATGTGTCGACACCAGAAGAAGATGTGTCGACACTTCAGGAAGATTGTGTCGACACTTGAAGAAGGCTGTGTCGACACAGAGAAAATGAGTCGACATCAAATGTGTCGACACCGGGAGACAGTGTCGACACACACAGAAATATAGTCGATATCAACTGTGTCGACACCGGGAGGCAGTGTTGACACACACAAGATTATAGTCGACATCAACTGTGTCGACACCAGGAGGCTGTGTTGACACACAGAGGCAGAAGTCAACAACAGCTAAGTCGACACTTAGAGACTGAGTCGACACTTAGCAGAATCAACAATAAGTCTGTGGCTGAAGTAATTGTGTCGACATACAACTATCTGTGTCGACACATTCTCAAAAAGTTGTGTCAAGAAGCTATGTCGACATCAAGACAAATGTGTCGACATCACAAAGGATTGTGTCGACACTTAATCAAATTGTGTCGACACATTTTAACAATTGTCTCGACACATATTGACAGTTTGTCTCGACACTTTCTGGCAGAAACAAAGACTCCTTGGCAGTTTGAAGAATTGACAGCTGTGGGTCTCTACAGGTTAACTGACGTGATTGACACAGACAGAAGTTTGTTAGGAACTGTACCAGCCGGTTAGCAGGAATGAAGGCTATAAATAGACGGATAGTGTCTGAAAGAAAAACACTGAACACTGAATAACAAGTAACAATAAGAAGAAGATCTTTGCAGATCTAAGAAGATATTCTGATTGAACTATCAGAATCTGTCAAAGTAGAATTCAGTCAAGAATTCTGAAGTATCTTCAAGGGACTTGGATAGAGAGAGATCCAGTCAAAAGAAGGCAAGAAGAAAGCTGTCTCAGATTTCAAAAGAAACAGATTCTGAACTTATCTGTCAAGAAAATTCAGATTCAAATTCTAAAATCTAAGGAGAAAACTGCTGATCAGTTTATTTCAAAGAAGATCAACTCAACAAAGTTCAGATTCAAGAAGCTTTGAAGAAAGCTAAGTTCCAGTTTATTTTATCCATCTGGTTTATCATGAAGCTGATCAAGAACACTGTCTTGTTCCACCTCTCTCACCAGGAGCAAGATAAAAATATATTTTACTCAAATCTTGTAGGATCTTTTAATAGATCTGAGTTGTAAGTCTAATTTATAAAGGCTGAGTGTAGGAGAGATAATCTCTGAGTTGTAGGTCTTGAATAAAGACTGAGGTAGGGCTGAATTGCCTGAGCTGTAGGAGTGTGGTATCACTCTGAGTTGTAGGAATCCATTTTGGATTCTGAGCTATAGGATCTGAGGATCTGAGATAAAGAAAGGAGTTTGGCTGAATCTAGCACACTGCTAGATAGGCGAAGGGGGAAAGTGGATGTACCCAGATCTTGGGGAACCACTATAAATACTTGTTGCAATCTGTGATGTGTAGTTCTAGATTGTGTGATTGTGATTGCTAAAGTAGCTGCAGAACTCATAGAAAATAGTCTTTAATTACTTAATCATTCTGCCTTAAGTTTGAAAAGAAAATAAGAACCTATTTACCCCCCCTCTAGGTGTCTAGGTAATCTTGAAAGTAAAACTATCACTATCCTTGTTTGTTTCTGTTTCTTTGGCTATTGTGCCTCTGGATGTGGTGTCTCCTTCACATAGTTATATACCACACCCGGTCGTACGCATTTATCCACTGCCTTTTGATGACCCTCATTCCCACCCGTTAGTGACCATGGTTAGGCCCCATGAGTTGTATCACTCTCACATCTTTTCACACTCGGGAGCGTCCAACTTTATTAGTTATGATGAGCGGTTCCCCTTGGCATATCTTCATGCCAAGCGTGAAAATGTTAAATATAAATTTAGAACTGCGAATTTGGAGCTAATGAAAGTCATCTTTGATTATAAGGCGCCCATGCCCCCTGACTTAACCCATTTATCCTCCGTATTTGGGTTGAGTCACGTAGCACATGGGTTCACACCTCACGGTAGTAATATACTTAGACACACTTTTTAAAAAATTACTCAATCAAGTTCCGTCTTATTATTATTTGCATGCTAGTTGCTCGCCGAATGAGATCATGCACGGATATAAAGCACATGTGCCTTTTGACTTGATTTCGTTACCACTGTCTTATAAGACAAGTCAACTCACACAAGTTTATGCCTCTCATGTTCATAAATTATATAAGCACATTAGTGAAGCGCTAACCATACAAATGACATTTTATCAATTTCATGCTAGCTTACATAAAAGAGCGTCTCACTATATTGTTGGCGATTTAGTTTTGGTGCGTCTCGTCCCTGAACGAATGCCTTCAGGCACTATAGAAAGTTGGCGGGTTGGCAAACTGGACCTTTTTCGGATATTAAAAGAGAATACGCATGTCATTTGAAGTTTTCTACTGATTTGGGTATTACCCCTATTTTTAATGTTTCTGATTTAATGTCATATGTTTTTCCACCACTTGAATTATCTGCCTGTCCGTTTGGGTTCACTATGTTTTCATATGGTTTAGGTAGTGAGCTTGTGCCTGGATCGCTCTCTTCATCGGTCTTCACTGGATGTACGTTGGTTGTTGATGTAGATTGCCTAATGCTTTTCCAAGGTTCCCCAAGACCACAATTTTGCATGACAGGATACTCTAGGTTGAAGTACTCTCCTCTATATGTGGTGATGTTTGCCTCTACTTGATTCAGTGGCGTGATCGACCGGCCTCTGTTGACTTTTGGTTTCTTGGATCGGAGGTGGCTCTTTTGGATGTTGCTCTCCCGCGCTGGTTCATTCAGACCAACTCATCAGTGATGAGTACTTTTGAGCGGGGGAGGATTGATGGAGACAACGGCCCTCAACATGTAGAAGACGGCGACGACGTGCTTATGGAAGAACTTTCTCCGCCTCCAAATAAAGACTTGCGGCGCCGTGATGACCATGTGGAGCGTCGCCATAATATCCGCCCTCGGCGCAAACCAATTTATTAATAATTATTAATAATTATTAAATCATTTTTATGTTTTATTTGCAATGTTTATTTAATTTTCATGTAATGCTTAAAACCTTGATTATGTCTTATTTCTTTCTATTTGGGTTGTATGTAGCCAACTATCATGATGTAAGCCTATATATAGGCATGTATTGTTTCATAATGAAATAGAGATGAAAAGAAATTAAAACCATAAATTAAAGAGTGAATTTTCCCTCCTCCTCCTCTCTTCCCTCTCCAAAATTTCGGCCACCTTAGGTCTCTTCCCCACTCTTGGCTATCGGCCAACCTTCTCCCTCCCTCCTCTAGTTCCCCCCCCCCCCTTCTCTCCCTCTTCCTCCTTTGTTATTCTCGGCCTCCTCTCTTCCACCTCTCCTTCCTCAAGTGCACCACCAAACAGCCCCTCCCCTTCTCCACTAAACCCGACCACCACACCCCTTAGATATTTCGGCCAAAGCCTCCTTCCTTCCTACCCGCCAACTATTCCTCCTCACCCTAGACGCCTCCTTCCCTATTTCCCTCACCAAACCCGCCAGCCTCACCCCTCCTCCTAGCCTACCACCCTCAAGCTTTCCCCTCTCCTACCCGAGCTCTTTCCTCTTCCACAAAACCAGCCGGCCACCCCCCTCTTCCACAACCCGACTACCCATAACCACCACCTTTTCTCTTCTACCATTCTTTATATACCCGGCCACCTTTTCTCTTTCCAAAAAATCGACCCATAACAACCCTATTCAAGGCCGGCCATCCTTCAAATTTGGGGTGAACATCGGCCAAAGCGTGAAGCGACGAAGGCGGACAAGTTTTCATCTTCAGCCAGCGCAACTATGACGGAGCCGTTGAAGAGCGATCCAAGAAAGAGAAAATCGGAATCATCCATTCTGGTTGGGTAACGAAATATTTCTACTCTATGTGTGTTTCCTTCTAGTTAATTCTTGTGGTGGAATTCTTGTCGTTAGGTTTTGATATCATTGAATTTTTCGTGGATTTTCTTTCATTTGATTTTGTAGTACATCTTAATTTATTTAAGTTCAAGAGGTTTGACCAACCTCCGTTTTCTTTTGTTGGGAGATATCTACCATTTTCCGAATCGTTATTTTTGGTAGATCTCTTTTGGTACAACTTTCGCTTGATCGGACCAGGTTGGACCTTTTAGCCGGAAAGAACATTGGCCTATACCTTTTGTTCGATCCTAATCTGTTTGGCTACTCGTATGCTAGCATATAATTGATAGAATTAATTAACGTGGGGCTGCGTAGAACGATTGTGCAAGTATAGGATTGGATCATAGAGAGGCATACGTGTTCGTCCATAGATCTATTCGGTGTCAATGTGTGAGTCTGCGTCAATTTCTGAAGTTTTGTCAAAGAAATTATGTCACGGCCGCTGTCTCACCGATCAGAATGTTGTCTCACCAATCAGAATTTTGTCACACCGATATTTCCTATTGTTGCTTCACGTCGATCGTCAAGTTGGACCCTCCAAAGAAAGAAATTCAAGTCACGACCACATTCAAGCTGCACCCGACCACCTAATTCACTACAGGAAAAACCCTTATTAGCTAGGAGAAGAATACATTGCTAAGTTATAAACTTCATTGCTAATTTATATTAGCAAGGAATTTGGCAACAAAACAACTTCTTTTCTAAATTGAGCTTTGCTAAATTTAGCAAGGATGTTTTTCCTTACTGTTTTGTAAGGAATTTTAGCAATGAATATATTACTTGTTAATTTAGCAAGGGATAATACCTACAAAAAATTCGTTGCTAATCACCATCAAATAAATTTGATCCTAACACTAGCTAGCAATAAAATTCTTGCAGATTTTGATGCTAATAAATGTCAAATCTAAGAAATAAATATTTTAATAATACATTATTTTGAATAAATTGGTGAAGATTCATTTTTTTGAATCAATTATTAATAAAAGTATTTGGTGTCAATTTTAATTTAAGAGTAATACTATATAACATAAGTAATTTTATTTTTGATTAAATAAAATTGAAAAATTAATTAATAACAATACTATTTTGACTAAAGCAATACACAAATTTTTAATAACATGCATTATAATTAAAAGACATATGATCAAATATATATGTTGCATATCCAATATCGAGCTCATATAACCAAACTTTATATATATATTAGAAAATTTTAATATAACATGAAACTTACTTTCATACATGAACAACTAATTACATATATCATCAAACCTTCATATACACGTCATCAAACCTTCATATTCACGTCATCAAACATTCATATACACATCATAGAAAAGGGAGTTGTTAAGGGCACCTCAGTTTTGGCTAGACGCACCGCAATTTCTCTTAATTTTTCGCATCTTTTAGAAATACGACTTGTACATGCATTTTTAGAAAAAGTGTTCAACACGAAAGTTGTAGATCTCGACGAGATCTACAACTTTCGTGTTGAACACTATTCCTAAAAATGCATGTACAAGGCGTATTTCAAAAAGGCGTGAAACCTGGGCGTATTTTCAAAGTGCGCCTTGTACATGCATTTTTAGGAATAGTGTTCAACACAAAATTTGTAGATCTCGTCGAGATCTACAACTTTCATGTTGAACACTTTTCCTAAAAATACATGTACAAGACGCATTTCTAAAAGACACAAAAAATTAGGCGAAAGTGCAGTGCGCCTAACCAAAACTGCGGTGCCCTTAACAACTCCCTAAAACTTTCATACATTATGACCAAAGTTTCATACATAACCAAAACATCAATATATCAAAAGTAAAGTGTTCAATTCTAACATAGAATTGAAACCCAAAATAACACATAAATATAACAAAATCAACCACTATGATTGAGTAATTTGTGGATCTAAATGACAATTTTCAAAAAGCTGGCATTGAGTGGGAGTTTGAGCTTGACTTTCAACTTAATATTGAGCATGGGGATGATGATTTGGCATTGGAAAATAGCCATGATAAGTATAGTAGGCTGGAGTTGCAGTTGAAAAATAGCTAGGACCTAAAGCAGAGAAATGTCCTGAAGAACTATATAATGATGGAGAAGGAAACTGCCCGGAAGGAAATTGACGACCTTGATAAATACCGTGCATCTCTAGAGCAGTAAAAACAACATTCTTAACAATATTTTGAACAACTTCATCAACTCTTCGTTCAAAATTATTATTCATCTTCATTTGTTGATTCTCTAAATCATTAATAGGATCCTTGTGCCTTTCATTTTCAACATGTATGCCGCTAGTTGAGCTAGTATCAGAAAAAGTCATATTTTCACTATATGAATTACCAAATCCATAACAACGGCCATTTTTGGACCCCCTGATGCTTCAATTCACAATTCAGGATAATATATGCATGAACCTTGAGTATAAGGTAAATTGCTCTGGGATTGTTTCTCGTTTAGCTTAGAGGTATAAATCACCTATAAGACAAATTGAAATATAACTAATAATATAAATACATTATAGTTTTTAAAAAAATAATAAATGAAAAACTTAGAAAATTTTCTTTGATTTATCATCTACAAAAGGTCATTTCCCTTGATTTCTTCTATGAGTGCGAGTAAACGCTTTTTCATGAGGCACCGGTATTCCTCCATTATCCTTGGTCATAATGAAAAAGAAAAATACTTAACTATTTTGTCTGTCATCAAAAAATCATAACTTTTGAGAACTTGAAAGTGTGACTAGCCAAAAACAGTGAACTGAGCGTCCGGTTTGCTGAAAAATAGCGAATTGGGCGTCCGGTTTACTGAAAAACAACGAACTGGGCATCCAGTTTGCTGAAAAATAGCGAACTGGCCGCCTGGTTTGCTTAAAAAAGCGAACTGGCCGCCCGATTTGCTTAAAACAGCGAACTGGCCGCCCGGTTCGCTGAAAAACCGCAAACTGGCTGCCCGATTTGTTGAAAAACCGCAAACTGGCCTCCCGGTTCGCTGAAAAACAACGAATTGGCTGCCCGATTCGCTGAAAAACAGCGAACTGGCATGCTAATGGCACAACAAATAGATTTCTTTTACACATTAACTAAAAAATGACTTCATGAACATTCAATGTGTTACACCAAAAGTACCTAAAACATACACAACTCTACTAAAATCTACCTTACATTCTACATAAAACTACAAACCATAGCTTCATGAAATGCTAACACTGCCATCCTGTTTGCAGAACAAGGTTAGAACAAAAATAGGAGAATGAAGTCACAGGATGGCTAGGATTGTTATATTAATTGTTGAGATTAAGAAGATTAAGCATTTCTAATTTCTACAATATATGTTTAGAAACTCTTTAGCTTTAGTATTTAAATCTTCACTCAAAAAACCTAATAAACAAATAAAAGATAAAATAAGAGTGCTGTTATTAGCAAATCCACTTTCGTTTCTAGCAAATCAGAAAAAAATAGATTCTGTCATTTTTTGCATTTTTTTCTCTTCCCAAAAATTACTACTAGCAAGCCAATCTTGCTTTTTGACAATTTTTGTATTTTTGAATTTTGAGTCCCAAATATTTCTCATTTGAAAACGTGATCAACATGAAAGTTGTAGATCTTGATGAGATCTACAACTTTCATGTTGATCATTTTTTGATTTGAAGCCGTTTAGGCCTTCAATTTGGGCTCTAAAAAAGACATTCACGGAACGTACAGATTTTCGGCATGACTTTTCGGGGCCAAAATAGGGGGTCTAAACCTCTTCAAATCAAAGAGTGTTCAACATCAAAGTTGTAGATCTCGACGAGATCTACAACTTTCATGTTTAACAATTTTTGATTTGAAACCGTTTATGCCCTCGATTTGGCCCACAAAAAAAGTCACGCCGATCCCGGGCGTTCGTACATATGTACGACGTAACTTTTTTCATGGGCCAAATCGGGGGCATAAACGGCTTCAAATCAAAAAGTGTTCAACATAAAAGTTGTAGACCTCGTCGAGATCTACAACTTTTATGTTGAACACCTTTTGATTTGAAGCCATTTATGCCCCCGATTTGGCCCCCGAAAAAAGTCACGCCTATCCCGGGCGTCCGTACATACGTACAACATAACTTTTTTCAGGGGCTAAATCGGGGGCCTAAAGTGCTTCAAATCAAAAAGTGTTAAACATGAAATTATAGATCTCGTCGAGATCTATAACTTTCATTGTTAACACTTCTCATGAAATTATACTTATAAGACGCAGTTCAAAAGGACGTATATTCTTATATACACTTAACTCGTATATACAACACATTCTTATAGGAATTAAAAATCAAATATATTTCTAAACCGACCGATATTTTGTTTAAAGATTTTGGTGCAGATAATGATATTTTGTTGAAAAAACAGTTTTGGACATACTAAACATTTGCGGTTTTTTGACTCATCTGTAATGCTAACATAAGTGGTTGAATGAATACATTTGAAATCATTTGTAATGTCATTATATGCAGCGGGTTATTTTGAAAGAATGAATGTTTTAGACAAAATTTAATTTTTTTAAAAAAAAAATATGTGGGTTTGCTAGTAACAAAATTGTTTTCAAATAGCCATTTTGAAAAATGAGGGTTTGCTAATAGTAATGGTTTGCTAGAAACCAAACTGAGTTTGCTAGTAACAGCACCCTAAAATAAAACCATAAACAAATCTTCATGAAATGCTAATATTGCAATCATGTTTACAGAAAACAGTTAGAACAAAAATAGGAGGGTGAAGTAGTTTACTAAGTGTATTCAAAAATTCAAGAGTTGACCTTACTTTTCAATATAATATAATCTGCTATCACTCGAATGATGCTCTGTTTTATCAAATGTCAAAAGGATGAAAATTTGTACAACTTGGCATGAGTCTCTATGCAAGGGTTAGAACCAACAACAATAAACCCAACCGGGATAAACTCCAAACAAAGCATCAATTCAATCTAAATTTTGGGTTTTAAAGTATGCCTACAACCGGAGAACAGGATGCCTAGAAGCCCGGGCGCCCAGTTCGTTATTTTTCGGCGACCTTGGCGCCCAGTTCACTATTTTCTAGCGTTTAGCGGCCTGGGCGCCCAGGCCGTTGATTTCCAGCGACCTGGGCGCCCAGGTCATTGAAAAACAGCGTCCTGGGCGCCCAGGTCAGTAATTTTTCAGCGACCTGGGCATCCAGGTCACTGAAAACGACATGGGCTCCCAGGTCGCTGTTTTTCCAGCGTCTTGGGCGCCCAGGTCGCTGTTTTTCCAGCGTCCTGGGCGCCCAGGTCGCTGTTTTTCTAGCGTCCTGGGCGCCCAGGTCGCTGTTTTTCCAGCGCCCTGGGCGCCCAGGTCGCTGTTTTTCCAGCGCCCTGGGCGCCCAGGTGCGCCCAATGGCGTACGCACCTTTACTATCACTCGAGCGGCTTCGCACCTCTACTATCGCTCGAGCGGCTTCGCACCTCTTGTAACGTCCCAATTCGCGCTAGGCCCCTCATGCACGTTTTTAAGTCAGGAGAGCTGACTTGGGCTCAGGGAGTGCTGGTAGCTAGGCTTACACTTGTGTAAGGGAGGAGAAGTTGGTCCAGAGTAAGACATGGGTAGTGACACGGGCGTGTCCATACCCGTGTGGTGCTCTGGTTTCTTTGGGTTTTCTTTGTGAAATTTCCAGAGAAGGACACGGGTAGTGACACGGGCGTGTCCCTACCCGTGTGTGTGTTTGATACGGGCGTGTCCCTACCCGTGTGTGTTTGATACGGGCGTGTCCATACCCGTGTGGCTCTCTGGCAACGATGTGGATTCCTTGTTGTGCTTCTCGAGAAGGACACGGGTAGTGACACGGGCGTGTCCCTACCCATGTGCGTGTGTGTGTATTCTTCGAGCAGAGATCGACTAACATCACTGACCGTGTTTCCCGAGCAGGACACGGGTAGTGACACGGGTGTGTCCCTACCCGTGTGCGTGTGTGTGTATTCTTCAAGCAGAGATCAACTAACATTGTTGACCGTGTTTCCTGAGCATGACACGTCTAGTGACATGGGTGTGTCCCTACCCGTATGCGTGCGCGTGTGTGTGTATTCTTCGAGCGGAGCTCGACTAACATCGTCGACCGCGTTCCTCCCGAGTAAGACACGGGTAGAGACACAGGCGTGTCCCTACCCGTGTTTGACCACAGTAGTTCGACGATTCATCGAGCAGAGCTCGACGATCGTCGACCACGATCTCCCGAGCAAGACATGGGTAGTGACACGGGCGTGTCCCTACCCGTGTCGTTCAATTTCGTGTTTTGACGAAATTTTCTGGCCGCGTTGTTTTGAAGGGACTCATTTACTGAGTGATTGGCGGTCCAATGAGAGGTCGACACGTGGCTATGCAGTTATCCACTTCCTATATGAAAAGGGGAGAAAATCCTAGCAGTTTCTACTCTTCCCTTCCAAGCCATTGCTGTAGAAAACTGCTGGAGAGGAAGAAGGTGCTGGAGCCGATCTTTTTCCCGTGAAGAACTAACACCGACTGAGGAGAGGAAGATGCCGCTAAGAAGGATGACAAGATCCATGGCTGAAAATGGTGGAAATGCCGGAAACGAGGTGAGCTTCCTACCCTCTCCCTTGGTGTTAGATCTGTAGTTATTTCTAGGAGTGATGTCGACTCAAGAGAGTTTTGACTTGCAGGATGAATATTTCCTAGGAAAATACCATTCTAGGGTTTGTGCCCTAAGGATATTGATGTCTTCAACCTTTCCCCTCTCCTTGAGTAGATGGTGGACTTGGTTCGTTAAGAGGAAATGGTCTCATGAGGGTGAATAAGGGAGGAGGAATTTTTGGACATGGACTGAACATATGGCTTGATGAAGAAGATGAGCCGATGTCGTTTATCTTGTCTTAAGATGCGTGCAAAAATTTGTTTTCTGCACGCAGCAGTCTTCGAGGCTGTTTTCGGACTCGATGCGGCCAGATCAAGGCTTTCGACTAAACACGAAAGTCGCAGCCCTTGGAAATGCCTTTCCAACGAGGTGTTAAACGTATTTACTAGATTCATGTTGCCTTGGGAATCCCCTGTTTGAAGTTGCTATACAGTAATCATTCCTGCACATGTAGATCTCGTGTTTGTTTTTTATCGGCCTTGGGCTGGTAAAGAGATTATAGTACATTTATACTAATGTTTCGTTGAATGGAGTTTATAAGCATTTGTCATAAAACATGTTTATGACATTAATTGGATGGACCCTTAATGAACAAATAATGTGGTGAAATGTACTTGATCAATGTTATTTGGTGAAGGTTGGAGAACGAATGGATTGATGAGTTGGGATGATAGGAATGGTTTAAATATGTGAATCAATAAGGATGTACTTGGCAAGGGTAATATGTTGAATAACGATGAGTCTGGCTTGAAGATCTGGACCTAATCTGTAACGACTATTATAAACAAATGGTTGTATGGTTAATGAATATGTGAGGTACATTTATGTCGATGATGAACCCTTAAGTGCCTGTGGTACTAGATTGTGAAAGGGTGTAAGTGCGGGGTTTGATCGCACTGGTTTGGTAATGTTGAGATGAGACGTAAGTGGATGGTCAGGCTTGGTCTTCGGTGTTCATTCCCGAGGCTCCTTCTGTGCCACTGTGATGTGAAATTACACGTGGTGTGAGTTGACACGCGGTGTCGTAATCCTGGGTTAAGGATAGTGTGGCAGGTCTACGGGCTCGCCAGTCGTCACACCGACAGGAGTTGGTAGATAGACTTTGGACGGTTTTGTTGTGTCATCGGTGCTCATTCCTGAGGCCCTCTCTGTGCCAAGTGGGCGATTTTGCTGTGTCCTCTGTGCTCATTCTCGCGGCCCTCTCCGTACCACGATATAGGTCATGTTGAGCTGTGTTCTTGGTGCACATCTACCCGAGACCCCTTCTGAGCCGTAGTACGTATGTGAGCTTCGTTGTTGTGCTCTTAGCGTTGAGGTGTACGGAGGACTAGGTTTGGTAGTGTAGATACCCGCCTAGTAGTGGAGAAGCCCGCTCTACTGTCACCGTCTGGCCACAACGGATGACACCTGAGAGGTTAGCTACCTGCTCGAATAGGTGGACCTACAAGTCTATGTCGACATAGCAATTCCATGTGCGTGATCATGGGTGAGTCATTGCATTACATTCATATCATTACATACATTACATACACAAGATCCTCATCGTATAAGTTTGTATGGGCACTCCTATACGATGAATTACTTTACTATTGAGCCGATCCTTAACTTATATGTCTGTATGAGCATTCATATAAGTTGAGTTACTTTCTGTCGTAGCTTTACAATCTTCATATACTGCTGTAGATGGTAGAATTGCTAGAGTAGAATGTTTACTCGTTCATTATACTTCTGATATACTTGATATTGCTCACTATATACCACCTGTTTGTACTACTGCTTATATAAATATATTGTACCCTTGTTCCTTTCTCCGCCCAGTGTCGAGGAGTTGCCGGGGGAGCGGATGTTAAAGCCACTTAGTCTTTATGGCTAACAGTTGCTACATCTTCTTTTTAAAGTGGAAACACCCCAGATAGAGCAACAACAGGTTTTGCAGTAGGACAGCCAGGCCAGGACGACAGGGCCTGAAGGGACGGTGTCGTCGCTACCTTCAGTCACCAATATGAGTTTGAGAGACTCTTGTTGTAGCCCCTTTGGGCAAGATTTACCCGTACTCGGATATTTTAGAAGCTTGTTGTATCTTCTTTATTTGTTGTACTTTGGACCTTTTACTTATGTGTGGATTTGACTTCTTCTGTTTTATATTCTTGGTTGGGTTGGTATTGATTGATATTGGTTATAACCGGCAGGATAGGCGTCTTGTGGTACAGGTTAGCCCAAGTGCTAGCACTATTACAAGACGGCTGTTATGAGCATAAGAATCCCCTCGTGCCGTGTTTTGTGTTCCAGGAGGGGGTCTTACACCTCTACTATCGCTCGAGCAGCTTCACACCTCTTTCTATTCTATATACAATATTTTCTATCAGTTTCTTTCGAATTGAATTCTCGTAGATAACCTAATGATGATAATGAGAAAAATGGAATGTCATATAGGAGTGGACTTCAGGCATTTCCCTGCTGAGACTCCTGGATTGCACCGATATGTTTGACTGAGGAGTGATTGAGTGTTGCTCAGGGATTTCATCTGGTCTATTTGTTGATTGTGGTTAGCTCTTTCCTTCTTGCTCTCCGAGGTTTACTATCTTCTTTCATGAGACCTTTTGATTGTTTTGTACTGCCATATGACAAAAGGCAGATGATCCTGAGTTGAGTTCTCAGTAGAAGCGAGAGAGTGGGCTACAGGCTAGCACCCGAAGGAGCGGGGAAAGCCAACAAAACACCTTAATAGTCTTTTTGATCAAAAGTCCTAATTTGTGCTTTTATTCAAAGTTTCTATATCCCAGGCCTCTGAAACTGTCATAAATTAGTTAGCATTCAACATACCGCTGTGCCCCAAAGCTGCCCTAGTATTCTAACTGCTTTCCTTATTGTGCCCAAAGCAAGTAAGCAAATGCAGCTATCAAAGCCGATCCAACCATCTTATCTTAGTAGTAGGGGAATCTTATCTAATGAAGTGAAGATGGATGCTGCGGCGAGCTAATGGTCACGGAGCAGTGGCAAATAAGACACTTCTAACTGTGCGATGGGCCTAGACCTATTCTACTACTTAGATGGAAGAAATCAACAACTTATAATACAGAGATTGAACCAGACAAAGCAATATGCAAATGCAGCAAGCACACTCACTCACGTAAGCAAACAAGAAGCACTTTCTGGGATAAAAGTTCTTTCAACTCAAAGAATAAGGATTAGGCTGGCTGAGACGATTTTCCCGCTAAATAAGAAAGTAAGACAATTAGACTGACCTTGTTACTTTAGACCCGTCTTTCGTATTAGGTTGGCTAGGAAGTAATGTAAAGCTTATAAGGATAACAAGCATATTGGTAGTGAAGATCTTCCCCTCGAGTAGGATAAAGCTTAGGAAAGCGCTTGCTTGAGCTGGGAGCCGCAGTTGAGTGATGAGTTTCTGTCCTAAGGTCATCATCTTCACATGTTCATTTCATTTTTGAAAAAGGAAAGGAGAAGTCTATTAAATTATGTCTCCATAATAGTTTTAAAACAACAGGGAATACCCGAGAGAAAGTAAGCTCAGGATTTACCTATCTGGAAAAATTAAGAAGTCTATTAAGTTATAGTGACTTAAGGATAAGGCAAGGGATGAAGAAACTTGACCAATGGGAGAGGATGCTTTCATGAAAAAAATGGGCAAACTTCTTTCCTACAGTTCAAAGGATCTCTCTTGTAATTCCAGTTGGTGAAGTATGTTCTCTATTTCTTTTATTCTCCCACTTATTTTAGAATATCTCACAAATGAAAGACTATATTCTTTTTGTTACATAAACTTAAGCCTCAATACAAATTTCCAGAATTTCCCTTTTGTAATTGAGTATTAAGATGTCAACTAGCTTCAGCTTGTCATCTTTCTATCTTTGTAAGATAGGACAAATTTCCATTATCGATTATTCAATAATTGAAGAAGAACCTTATATTTTAAGTTGGTTTGACTTATGACTGAGATTTTCTCTATTGGTCTCTTTTTTTTCCTTTTGAATGTCCTTTTCCAGAGTGCCTGACTTTGACACAATCGGAGGCAGTCCTGCATATAAAATTCTCTTTCTAGTGGAAACAACTTGGTATGCTATGCATATCGATATGCTAAAAAGCCATTTTCAACCCCTTCAGTGAAGCAACAGAAAAGGCACTAGAATGTACATTCTTGTTTTTTGAAGTAGTAAATGCCAGTTTTGTCTGTTAAGAATCTCCAATACAAACAAGTAGTTAGACAGTAAAGAAGTGATGACTGAAAAATTATAATAAAGAAAAAAAGGAGATTAGCTCATCTAGAAGGGCGAGAAGATAGCAGCAAGAATCAGTTGATACAATTACTCAAACTTTTTTAATTCAATTCAAATCGCTGGATGACTTCATGATGGTCAATGAGGAGGTTTCACCTTAGAGGTAGAGACATACCTATTGGTTTAAAGAACACTCAGCAGTTCCCACGAATATGTCATCAAAGAGCCTTCCTCTTGTTCCGGCATATGCCTCTTCTTCTACAGATAGAACCACAAAGCCCTAGCCCTTCTTCTTGCAGCTAGTGCAGCCTCTTCGTACATTCTTCCTAAGGCTAATTGCGCATTCAATTCCTATTCTCTCACTATTGATTCAACCTCCTATTCAGCTTAAGGCACTGTTGAAGTTGGTGACCGGGCGGTCTGGCTTGGCGGTTTGGAGACCGCGCGGTCTGGCGGTTTCCCTTCAGCGGTTTGATGGTTGTGCTGTTGCTGTCTGGTTGTCGAGCGGTCAGGCGGTCTCCCCTGGCGGTCTCTCTCTCTCTCTCCGGTGGTAGCCGTGCGGTTAGCCCTTTTGTCTAACCGCGCGGCTTGTGCGGTTTGTTCTGTATAGTCCGCTTAGTCCTGTAATTTTTTAGTTCCACATCTCTTATTTATATTCTCTCATCTCTCCTCCATTCTATATAAGGGAGGGCATACCTTTGTAATAGAAACCTTTTTCTGATAATAAAGTTTCAGTTATACCCGTTCCGGCTTGTTTTGGTTCGTTTTATAACATGGTATCAGAGCCATCGATCTTTGGCTCCTGATTCTGTCCGCTTTGTTCGCGCGGCTTGATTCTTCTTCTCGCGACCTGTTCTCGCGGCTTGTTTCTTCCGCCTGCTTGCTTGCGCCCTGTTCGCGCGGCTTTCTTCCTCTTCTCGCGACCTGGTCTCGCGGCTTGTTTCTTCCGCCTGCTTGCTCCCTATTCGCGCGACTTCTTTTCTTCCTTGTCGTTGCCCTTTATGTGCGCGACCTGTGCCGCGGCCTGTTGCCTTGTTCGTCGTGTTTGCTTCCCAGTGGACATTTCTTCTGTTCGCGCTGTTTGATTTCTCGCCGCTCGACTTCTTTCCCTCTGCTTGTTTCTGCGGCTTGGTCGTGGCTGTTCTGGCCGCTGGTGTCTCTCATCGTGACCGCTGTAGACCTCTTTCTTCTAACCGTTGCGATTTCTCTCTGTTCGCGCGAGTTATTCCTTGTTTAGGCGGCCTCTCCGCCCCTCGTCCTTTAGCCGCTCCTGCTTGTTAGTCGTCGCGACCTTCTATTTAGTCGCGCGGCTTGTGCTTCCCTCTTCTTCCTCTTTTGCCTTGCTCTGCATCTTGGTCGTGACCCTTCTTGCCGCTGGTGTGCTGTCACCGTGACCGCTGCAGTTCTTTTGTTCCTCCCTTCATGGCTTCCATATACTCCTCTAAGCCGTTCGCCTCGGTGGTCACGTCTTCTGGTAGTGCCCACGTTGTTACTCAAGGAAAATGGCTGATCGACACAGGTGCTACTAATCATATGACCGGCAATCTCCAGTGTTTTTCTCTCCTCGAAACACATGGTCGGTTGCCCTCGATTATTCTCGCTGACGGCTCTTCATCATCGGTTCATGGGACGGGGATAGTTCATGTCACTCCATCTCTTCCCTTGGAGGATACTCTCTACGTGCCCAAGTTACCGTGCAACTTATTATCTGTTACCTCTCTATGCAAGCAATTACAATGTTCTGTTACTTTTACTTCTACTACTTGCTCTTTTCAGGATCCGGACTCCCAACGGACGATTGCTACTGGGACTGAGAGTGGCGGCCTATACTTCCTGGACAACATTTCCGCTTTCTCCACCTTCTCCTCCACCTCCACAGATCTTCTCCAATGGCATCTCCGCCTTGGTCATGCTCCTCCTCATCTTCTTCATCAACTTCTGCCCCACCTTCCTCCACAAAGTCCTCCGCTCAACTGTGAGGCCTGTCAGCTTGGCAAGCATCACCGCTCCTCCTTCCATCCAAAGCACGTTCGTGGATCCACCCGTCCGTTTGATCTCATCCACTCCGATATTTGGGGTCCTTCTCCTACTCTTACCGTTGGTCGGGGTAGTTCATATTTTGTCACATTCATTGATGATTTCTCTCGCAGTACGTGGGTGTATCTGTTAAAAGATCGCTCCGAATTATTCTCTGTATGAACGTCCTTCTATCTCATGATCAAAACTCAGTTTAATGTTTCTATTAAAGTTCTTCGCTCTGATAATGCTAAAGAATATATCAGTCATGACTTTCAGGCCTTCTGCATGCAAAATGGGATTATTCATCAAACTAGTTGTGTCTATACTTCCCAACAAAATGGGGCGGCAGAACGCAAAAACTGTCACCTTCTTGATGTCGCTCGCACCTTGATGACCCAGATGCATGTTCCTCGCTCCTATTGGGGCTATGCTGTTCTCCTTGCATGCTACCTTATCAATCGCATTCCCTCCACTGTTCTCCACGGAAAGACCCCATTCTCCATTTTGTATCCGGGCAAGGAGCCGTTTCCTCTCCCTCTCCAAATCTTTGGATGCACTGCCTTTGTGCATGCCCCTTCTGCCACCCGTGATAAGATATCCCCTCGCTCCACTAAATGTATCTTTCTGGGGTACTCCACCACTCAGAAAGGTTATTGTTGCTTTGATCCCGTCCTTCGTAAGCAGTTCGTCTCTGCTGACGTCACCTTCTTCGAAAATACCTCCTACTTCTCGGATGACTCCTCTCCTATTCTCCCAGCTTCTGATTCTCCTGTTGTTCCCTTTGTTCCCTCGTCTCCTACTACGATATTCACCCCTACACCGTCCACATCCACTCCTCTCACTCCACCTCTCTCTCCCTCTTCTCCGCCACCGTCTCCGCCGCCGTCGCTCTCTACTCCCGGGCCAGCTCTCTCTGCCACGGATGCTCCGGATGCCGAGGGACCTGCTGAACTGGATCTTCCTATAGCTCTTCGCAAAGGGGTGCGGACGTGTACCCTACACCCTCTTACTGCTGTTGTTTCATATGATCGTCTTACCCCTTCTCGCAGGGCCTTTGCTCTGGATATCTCTGCCACTGCCACGCCCCGCTCCTACTAGGAGGCCCTTGCTATTCCTCACTGGAAGATGGCCATGGATGAGGAAATGGCCACCCTAACGGAGCGGGGTACTTGGACTCTTGTTCCTCCTCCCTTTGGTACTGATGTTGTTGGCTGTCGCTGGGTCTTTGTGGTGAAATTTGCCCCGGATGGCACTGTGGACCGTTATAAAGCTCATCTTATTGCTAAGGGCTTTACTCAGACCTATGAGGTTGATTACTTTGACACCTTCTCTCCCGTGGCTCGTCTCAGCACTATACGAGTCCTTCTCTCTGTGGCGGTCAATAAAGATTGGTCGATTTCCCAGCTAGATGTAAAGAATGCCTTCCTTTATGGTGATCTTCAGGAGGCCGTCTACATGGAGCAACCTCCTGGGTATGTTGCTCAGGGGGAGACACGAGTGTGCGAGCTGAAGAAGGCAATCTATGGCCTCAAGCAGAGCCCTCGAGCTTGGTTTGACAAGTTCAGCGGCATCGTGGCGGCCATTGGTTTTGTGCGCAGCTCTGCCGATCACTCTCTATTATGCAAAACCTCCTCGGGGCTGGTGGTTCTTTCAGTATATGTTGATGATATTCTTCTCACTGGCGATGACCAAGAAGGGGTAGCCTTGACAAAGCGGCATCTTCGTCAACATCTGGTCACGAAAGATATGGGCTCTCCAAAGTACTTTTTGGGAATCGAAATCTCTCGGAAGCCCGACTCCTTAGTCCTCTCTCAGCGTAAGTATGCCCTTGATCTTTTAAAATATGCAGGATTGACTGGGGCCAAACCTTCCCGGTGTCCCATGGCTGTTGGAGAAGACAAAACCTGGACAGATGATTCGCCGCTTCTTTCAGATACTACGAGGTACAGACGTCTTGTTGGTAAGCTTATATATCTCACAGTGACCAGGCCCGACATTTCCTATGTTGTGGGCAAGGTGAGTCAATTCATGCAAACACCCAGGGAGTGCCATCTTAAGTCCGCCTTGCGGACCTTGGAGTACGTCAGCCGCCCCTGGGAAAGGATTGCTTTTTCAGAAGAATGGTCATCTGTGGGTTGAAGCATACTCAGATGCGAGTTACGCGTATGACAAAGGGGATCGCAAGTCTACCTCCGGTTTTTGCACCTTTGTTGGAGGTAATCTGGTAAGCTGGAAGAGCAAGAAGCAGTCTGTTGTTTCCAGGTCCAGTGCTGAAGTAGAGTATAAAAGTATGGCGTCGACCACTTGTGACCTAAAATGGCTACGGGCTCTAATGCTGGATTTAGGAGAGGTCTACAACCATCCTCTACCTATGTTCTGTGATAACAAGGCTGCCATATACATCTCCAAAAATCCGGTCTTCCATGAAAGAACCAAGCACATTGAGGTTGACTGTCATTTCATTCGTGAAGAAATCTTAAAGGAACAAATTTGCACTCCCTTTGTCACTTCTGATAAAGAGCTGGCTGACATCTTCACCAAGCCAGTTTCCGCCTCGTTTCATCATATTTGTGACAAGTTGGGCATGATCGATATATATGCTCCAGCTTGAGGGGGAGTGTTGAAGTTGGTGACCGGGCGGTCTGGCGGTCTGTCTTGGCGGTTTGGAGACCGCGCGGTCTGGCGGTTTCCCTTCAGCGGTTTGATGGCTGTGCTGTTGCTGTCTGGTTGCCGAGCGGCCAGGCGGTCTCCCCTGGCGGTCTCTCTCTCTCTGGTGGTAGCCGTGCGGTTAGCCCTTCTATCTAACCGCGCGGCTTGTGCAGTTTGTTCTGTATAGTCCGCTTAGTCCTGTAATTTTTTAGTCCCACATCTCTTATTTGTATTCTCTCATCTCTCCTCCATTCTATATAAGGGAGGGCATACCTTTGTAATAGAAACTTTTTTCTGATAATAAAGTTTCAGTTATACCCGTTCCGGCTTGTTTTAGTTCGTTTTATAACAGGCACCTAATCGCGAACAAGCCATTCTAAGATTCATGGTCTCAAACAAAGTTCCTCTCGAACAGGCTGCTTGTCATTTTCTTTGGTCCCACGGGGAGGTTCACCTACTTGTAACTTAGTCGCTTTCTATTTTGGACCTAGCACTCTATCAATCCATTTGAGATAATCATTTTCTATAGGATACCTTTTTCTCCCCTCTCTTGCTGGGTCTTTATCTACTCCCCTTTCATGGGCCCTTCCGTGGTTCGGTCAGGACGTCCCAACCTAGTCTTCCTATCTCAATTCCCCCTTTTCTTGTCCCTTGTCCATGCTATCATCCTTCTATATGTCCACAACTCCCTTGATAAAGGGGTGGGAGCTTATAGATAGTAATGATGGCTGTTTCGGGCGCCCAGGTCATTGATTTTCAGCGACCTGGGCGCCCAGGTCGTTGATTTTCAGCGACCTGGGCGCCCAGGTCGCTATTTTTCAGTGAAACCATTCGCAAACAAACAATGAAATTAATATCATCATATTATAAGGCTTGTAAACAAATAATTGTAATATATAATAAAAATGCTTACCATCCTATGAGCATGATGATGAATGGAAATGGTTCCACTTGTGTTTTTAACTACCCCTAGGTCATCTCTATCAGAGAGTCTATTTTTCGATTACTTTCTTGGAGATCTTTAAATTTACATGCATCCCATATGTCTCATAATCCTTAAAAAATTTCTCGTCGCATCCACGTCGGTGGAGGTGCAGACCTTGACTTTGCTGCTTTTCGAATACGCCTCATTTTTGAAGCCATTGCTCTGCTAAAATAACTTTTCCAAAGTTTATACACGTGTTGCTCTGTCGATAGAGCACGCCAAGTATATTCTGCCTACATTTATCAAAAAAACATGTATTATATGCATGCACACCATTATAACATAAAAACTAAGAAATAATCATCTTATTTTTTGCCTTAAAAATATTAAACAAATTTTGTTTTACATCATTTGGAATTGCACTAAAAGTGGGCCAAACTCCATTGAACCAACCTCTCAAACAATTCAACATGGAATGAGGTGCAGATGTACTAATGAAGTTGCAAACATGATATAAAGAAATATAATTAAATAACATACATTATCAAATGTATGTATTTTTATAATTTATACATCATAAGAAAATAAATTGAAAAAAAACTAAAATTTAATAGGATATTACCATTTTCCTGAGATAATGAGTATCACTCATCCCTCTTCATCACGCTCAATCTCATCTTTGCTATTTGAATTTTTTGGCTCATGTTCTTCTACATCAGGAGGTGTATCATTATCGGGAGGCGAGCAATTATGACCATTCAGGTCATCAAACATCTCATGCTCCTCATCTGTATCATAATGGGAGTCAGAATTTGTGTTTGATTGATGATTCATATCTTCCATTAAGAGTCTCACAAAAGTATCATCTCGATTTATGTTAGATAATAATCTACTCCCTCGTCCTCTAGTCCCCATAATAACTGCAAATCATATAAATACATTACAAATTTAAGTAAATATATAATAATAAGTATACTTAACCAACAACAACATCAGAACCCATGTAGTCCCCAATCATTGGGCGTATGGGAGGGGGAAGATTGGAAATGGACCTAACCTTTGGCACTATGCACAAAGTGACTTCTCTCAGAGGAGAAAGACCTAACCTTTTATTTATGTGCACATAACCATTTTGATTTATGTGCACATAACCAACAAATCCATTTTGATTTATGTGCACATAACCATGCTTCCTTCATTCAGCATCCAAAGCATTGGCCTTGCACAATAAAATCACATATTACATGTTTCATAAAAAACTACATCCATCCCTCTACGGTAAAAAAAACTATAAAACTACAATCGTGAATGAAAATGACTGGGATCTAATGAATGGGCAGACATTGAGAGTCATACACTTATTTTTGGATAAGAATTTAAGTCATTCAACATTCTACAAGACTACAATAGAAGACCAATGTTGGAGCTCCGAGAACTTTATCCAACATGTATGAAAAGCCATTATAATTAACAATGTATTTTCTAATGAATAAATTTTATAATTTCAGGATGGTAGAAGACATTTCAGTAACACATCAATAAATTCAATCTAATGAAAAGATAGTTGAGCTCGATTGATATCTACTTTGACAGTGATGTTTGTGCATTGCGTTTATTATATATTCTCTTAAAATGAAAATATGGAACAGTGACATTGTGACAACAATCAACATTCCATTTGAGCCTACAAAATTGAAATGCAGTTTGTCAAGAGCTTCTTCTTTAGTACTGACATCATAGATGAGATCAGGTTACAAATATTTTTCTGTTACAGAGTTTTGAGAGTACATGGAGAAGTGTACAAATAATTCTATATGGGTAGATCCAAAATACAAGTCAAGCTACAGGTAAAAAAGTTGTTTGATGGAGTTGTAGCGAGACATACCACATGGAGATGGATGAATTCTGGGGAGATGGATGAATTTATGACTGATGCAAATAGATGATTTTCCCGATGCACTAGTTCTTAGAGCGTATACTTCAAGTCGATCAGTCTTAGATCTTGGTCATCTGCATGATTTCATCTTCTAGGTATAAAGAGAATGAATAATTATGATGACATGTCGGAGATTACAATGTCACATATCTTGCGGATGATGAGCCTTTAATATTTAGGGAGCTGGTGATAGATATATAGGTTAACACTTCAAAAACAACTATGGATACTTCACAAGGTGAGGCATATTCAGAACTTGAAAAGAACGATACATTTTGTTGGAGAATTGCATGAGAAAAGTATATTTCTGATGTTGTACACTTGTGAAATACTCCTAAATGTTTTTATTGAGCATGTCAAATAAGCCTAAGAAGTGGAGAACATTTTCATTGCGGACCAACTCATGCATAATACAAATAGGAAAGAAAGGAGGCATTTTAAGGACATTTTTTGTAAGTTGAATGAATTGTGCGAGAAGCTATAATTTTATGAGCACATTGTTTGGCTTATTGGCTCTCATCAATTGTGCCTCCTACACTACATCAGGTGGTAACAGAGCTTTGGCATGCTCAAAGTGTGATGAAAACTAATGATAGTAAAAAGAACCAAGAATGTTTTAACGATGCTACAGGTGTTGTCGACCTCTTTCTTACCTAGTGCTTATGGAAACCATCTTGATTGGATCATGTCCATATACTTGAGCAATAAAACATGCATGTTCACAAATATTACAAACATGTATTTATGTGTTTAGGTTACCGAGATAATAAGGCATTCAACCCATGCAAGCCCTAAGTTCGATAGCATGAATTGAATGGACATATTTAAGAATTGAACTAAAACAGAAATATGTTAGCGAACTTGTCGTTCAGGATTCAGGAAACATGCTTGATATAACTACTATACGGTGCACAATTTGTTCTCTCAGTGTTTTCTTCAGTTATTAGAATCTGAATTTCTTTTCCATGAGTGGGTAAAGAAAATACCAAAAAGGAAAAAAACTCTGGCAAGCGAGGATCCTTTGACTGAAAGATGTATAACTAACATGAGAGTTATATTATTAAGCATAAAATTATAGAGCATGTCTATCATTGAAAGTGATATCATCTTCTTCCCCAGATGAATCTACATCATCTAATCCATCATCATCTGATTTTGTTGATCCATTTTCGAACTCATCAGACTAAAGATTGTGTTCAAGTTCTCTCTCTAGTGTTTGTAAGTCCTCAGGATTTACTTCTTCAGCTTGACGATCAATATCAAGTAGAACAAAGTCATCATCTGGTACAATGCGAGTTGGATTCATAGTTGAAGTTTTTTGGTAAAATTCTTCTAGTGGAGTATCACTTATCTCATATGTGCTTCAGGCTTTAACTTTAGCATGCCAACGACGATCACGAGCTTTCTTTCTCCAAGGATATGATGTGTAGTACACTTGATGACATTGAGAAGCCATCACGAAAGGATTCTCTTCGGTCATGCTACGATCATTATTAATATCAACAATTTTATATCTTGGATGAACTTTCGTTTCTCGTTTTCCATTATCAAACCATTTACACTTGAACATCACTATTGTATTTGTGATAGAACCTAAAAAAACTCAACTCAATAATTCCTAATAATTCACCATAATAGTCCTCACTAGAATCGTTATAATAACTCCCATTGACACAAACTCTACTATTCATTGTAGATTTTCCTTCTCCATACTCAAGTGTGGAATCTATAAGCATTCACAAAATATCCATTCCAACGCTTAACAATGCTACTAAATCCATATGCAAATTGTTTTATATCACCATCTATTTTTTGGTTTGCTGGATTTTCAACCTATTAACATCAAAAAATGTTATATTGTATAATCATATACTTATTAATAAAATATCAGCTTACATAGTTTCTAAACCATATGGAAAACTCTTTATCACGCATAACTCCTAAAGTCATGGGAGTCAAATTTGGTAGTTCAGCTTGTTTCTCGGTATCATAAAACCTGCAAAACATATCTTCTCAACACTTACATAATTTATATTATTTACTATTGTTAACAATAATTATAGCTAAGAAATTTTAACCATAATATTACTTACTCAACATATTTAGAAATCTCAGGGCAGTTCAACAAAATATAGATTGTGCATGCATCTTTCTCAAGTGGAGTTAAAATGCGCATGTGATCTTTTGGGCTAAATGGACGGCCTGTACAGTTGAACACAGATAAACGACTACACGGCTCAACTTGAATTTCATTCTCATTGCGCCCTATACTTGTAGACCTTGTTTCTACATAAGGAGCAAAGAAATGAGAGCATAAAGTTGAAGTCTCTTCAATCAAGTAAGCTTCAACAATCGATCCTTCTACATCTCTCAAGGATACATTGTGGTATTTCTACCTCTAAAAGCACAATAGAGGATACACCCCAACATATGTAGCCTTTAGAACTTTTGAAAACACGATTGAAAATGTCGTGGATGATGGAATATGCCATCATCCTTGATGGCTACCCCTTTAGAGTTCCTCCATTTCACGTCAAATGAAGGAGATCCCAATTCCCATAATTATGACCATACATAATTTTCTATTGCATTATATACAATAAAATGATATGCATGGATGCAATATAACACAATAAGAGTGGAGACAAGTTATTATACAAGAATTATATATTTGACTGAACAAATCATATTCCTACAAGAAATTATTTCTCAACATCCTTATTTTAATAATAATAATGCTGCATTTTCATAATTGCAATTATGTATCAAGATTACATTGAATAAAATAAAATAATATTGTTTCGAATCACAAGAAATTCTTAACACACATATTTGTTTTTATTATTTTACATTACAGCGGTAAACGTAAATCAACATTCACCACCGTTCCACACTTCAGCTCCATTTGGCATGGTGGTGGAGGTTATGAACATGAGAGTTAAATTGTAATTCGTTAACACACTTTTATGTTCAAACAAATAATATTTGTCAGGTTATCTTTAACGGATGATGGTTTAACCCATGCGTTTACCGCCGCCGCCACCGTGCCAAACAACCACGCATGCATTCAGCGGATGCAATGTTTTATTCATTGTGATTCGAGAATACCAAATAACTTTTCAAATATTTTTGCACGAAAGTATTTTTGAAACGTTGTCAGACTCCTTGAATTCCGCTGCGACGCAGTTGGGTGCAATTGTGAGTACATTTTCAGTGAGTTAAAATTTATGAGAGGCAAAGACACCCCACTGCGTTTAGGAGGAAGAAAATCCCAAACAAAAAATGCTTAGGGCTCTTAGTTCGGGTCTCCATTTACCCGCATTTAGGATTTGTTGGAAGGTTTTCTAAAAAACAATTTAATGTCACATTTTGGAGAGTCATTATAATGTTTAGGGTGAAAATGCCTCACATATAAATGCGGTGCTGTAAGATTTAGGCTGCGATTGGCGCGGCTGATGCCCGAAGGGAAAATGATACATGGCTGTAAGTTAATATTTTCAAGTAGTTTGTCATGAAAAACCACAACTTTTTAGCTAGATGGAGCCTAATTCTATCAACACTCATATATTCATTTAGCTTATGACCAAACTGGGATAAATCTAGTTACAAAAACCCGTAAATCAACTTCAGGTGGGACCATTTTATGAATTACGGTTTAAGAAGTTCTTTGCAATCAAATGAAACAAACACATCCATATTGGTAAATTAACTGCAAGTATTCAATAGAAACAGAGCACCTTGATTGATTGTTAGAATAATCATGTTAGTTGGCTTATAAACAACACAATAATTTGAGCAAACATGTTCTTTTCTTAATAATCAAATCCACAGCAATATACCCTAGTATCTATCACCGTGCAAGCAATATTAACTAGAAAAACAATTAGGGTCCGTTCATTTCAACGACATTGATATTAAAGTATTGGCTTTAATAAAATGAAAGTCATTTCCGTTGTTCGTATCAACAATTGTAGAGTGGAATTTGCTTTCTGGTGGAAAGCCGTAGATATTAACACAAAACTAAAAACTCATTGGTTCAATGTCTATCTCCAGGTGCGGATATTGAGATTGCTAACCTTGCCTTTTCAAAAGAAGAGTAATTTTTTCTGCATGTATGCGCTTTTTTTGGATCAGACATGATTGTTTCGCCCAAACGCGATTTTTTGGCTACGACGCCATTTTTTTGCTAGGACGTTATATTTTCGCCCGGAGGCGCTTTTTTCGCCCAGACGCGTTTTTTTCGCCCGGACGCGATTTTTTCGACCAAACGCGATTTTTTCGCTCGTTGTCGTTTTCTTCGCTCGGACGCGATTTTTTCGACCGAGCGAGATTTTTTTCCACAGACAATTTTTTTCGCCCCGAGATGTTTTTTTGCCCGGGCGCGATTTTTTTGTTCGGGCTAGATTTTCTCGTCCGGGCTCAATGCCGGTGGACTTTTTTTCGCCCGGAAATGTTCTTTTTACCCGGGCGCGATTTTTTCGCCCGGGCGCATTTTTTTCTCCCGGGCGCGATTTTTTCGCTCGTGGGCGTTTTCTTCGCCCGGATGCGATTTTTTCGCCCGGACGCGATTTTTTGACGCGATTTTTTTCTCCCCGAGATGTATTTTTCGCCCGGGCGCGATTTTTTCGCCCATGGACGTTTATTTCGCCCGGAAGTGTTTTTTTGCCCGAGAGCGATTTTTCTGCCCGGGCGCGATTTTTCCGCCCGGACGCGATTTCTCCGCCCATGGAAGTTTTTTTGGCCCGGGCGCGATTTTTTGGCCCGAGCGCGATTTTTTTCGCCCGGAAGCGATTTTTTCGTTCGTGGACTTTTTTTCGCCCGGAAGTGTTTTTTTTTTGCCCGAGCGCGATTTTCTCATCTGGGCGCAATTTTTCCTCCCGGGCGCAATTTTTCCGCCTGCGCGCGATTTTTCCCCCCGGTCGTGATTTTTCGCCCGGATGCTATTTTTCGCTCGGACGCGATTTTTTCGTCCGGACACGAGTTTTTTGCCCGGACACGACTTTCTCGCACCAACATGATTTTTTCGCCCGGACGTGATTTTTTCGGCCCGAAGCAAAAATTTTGCATCGGGGGGAAAAAATCAAGTCCGGGCGAAAAAAATCTTGTCCGGGCAAAAAAGTCGAGCTCGGGCGAAATAATAGCTTCCGGATGAAAAAATCGCGTTCGGACGATTTTTTCCCCGTCCGGGCGAAAAATCACGTCGGGTACATTGAAATTGAATGATATGAATCTTTCATTGAAAAATGGGAAGAAGAAAGCCCCATTCGAAAATCACGTCTGGGCGAAAAAATCGCGTCGGGGAGAAAAATCGCGTCCAGGCGAAAAAAATCGCGTCCCGGCGAAAAGGTCGTGCGCAGGCGAAAAAATCACGTCCGGGCAAAAAAGTAGTGTCGGAGCGAAAAATTTGAGCTTTGGCGGAAAAATCACGTCCGTGCGAAAAAATTGCGTCCCGGCGAAAAAATTGCGTTCAGACAAAAAATTCCGCGTTCTAGCCGAATAATTTAAACCCGGGCAAAAACATCACGTCATGACGAAAAAATCGTGTCCGGGAGAGAAAATTGATGTCGAGCGAAAAATCCGCATTTGTTATTTTTAATTGAGAGCATTGACCAATGTCAATTCCTATAATTGAAAATCTTCCCGCAAACGAACAATAAAAAGTGATTAATGTCAATTCCTATGACAGAAAGTCATCATGCGGCCGAACAAAAAAATTGGATTTAAACTCAATGTCATTTCCCATGTGTATTGATATTAGATTAAAAGTCAATACTTCAATTTCGAAGTCGTTGAAACGAACGACCCCTTAGGGGTTCTCACTAGATGAAGCCCGATGGGAAGCAGAAGAACTGAAGAGGTAGCAGCGGCTCCGTGCTAGCAGGCAGCAACTGCTCACTTTGTTGCCCACCGACGGGTGGAGGAGAATGGGAGAAAACTAAAAACCTTGACCAGGCGGAGTGGAGTGATGCGGCTCCAAACACCGACGAACCGGGTCCATGAAGATTATCCTGTACCGGTTCAACCAGGGGGTTTATTTGTCTTTTCCTTTATGTTTTGTTCTAGTATTTAATGTGTTTTGTTGTAGGGTTTTTTTTATGCAAGAAGAAAACTGTGAACCAGTGTGTGCGGTGCGGAGTCCGGAAATCATCCCTCTCCCTCTGGCTGTCAGCTATTCAAGAAGAGTTTCTTCCTTAGGCTGTTGTATCGTTAATTTTCCGGTGTTGTTTGTTGCCAGTTGATCTTGTTTTGAAGGTGCTGTGAAATCAGTTTCTAAATCCCTATCTTGTCTCTGCATTTTGGGTATTTTGTGTGGTTATATTGTGTGGTTGTGATTTGGAACGCATCAAAAGTATCAGAGGAGCACGATCTACTCTCCTTATTATGTCGGTTGCCGACGCCACCCGTTCGAAGGAACCAGCCGGTGAGCTGGACCCTATCCTCCAGACGCAGGACTCCTTGCCGCACTCCTTAAAGATCCTGAGTGAGCAGCAAAGCCGCACCTCTGAGGAGGTCCGCGAAATCCTTTCGTTCTTGAAGGCTGACCGTGCCGGCAGCAGCGGTGGCGCAGCTGTTTCCCCCAATGTTCAGTTCCCGGCCGTCAGCCAGCCTCATCTCCCGACTCGTTTTGCCCGGATCGAGTTTCCGCAGTTCTATGGTGAAGGGGTTCTCTATTGGATTTACAAATGTGACAAATTCTTTGAGGTTGATGGAACCCGGCGGAAATGCGGGTTCGCATCGCTTCAGTGTACATGGAAGAAAAAGCTTTATATTGGCATCAAGGTTTCATGAAGACGCGGCTCACCCGTCACTGGCCGTCCTAGGAGGAGTATTGCCAAGCCCTCAATGGGCGTTTTGGCTCTGTTTTATTCAACGACCCCTTAAGCGACATGAAGAAGTTACGCCAAAAAGGGTCCATACAAAGTTATCTGGACGAGTTTGACGTCCTCCTCCACCGGGTCGCTATTTCTGAGGAGCATGCTCTTAGACTCTGTTTGGCCGGCTTGAAGGGCGAGATTGAATACGCGGTGCGCTTGTTCCACCCCAAATCACTTCAGGAGGTGTTCTCTCTCGCACGGCTGAAGAAATAACACCTAACCTTCACTGCTAAGCGCACAACCACCACCTCATGGGACAGGCAACCAGAATTTTCTCGGAAACCTACGGACTCTCTTGGACACAAGCCTTCCGGCTCGGGCGCTACTGGTCCCCCTTTGGCGGATCAAAACTCACTTCCACGGACATGGAGGAGCGTCGTAGCAAGGGCCTGTGTTTTTGGTGCGATTGTAAGTACACTCCGGGCCATCAGTGTTTGGAACGACGGAAGTCGTATGCTCTCGAACTCATTCCCGACCCCAGGGACGATGCGGCTGATCTTGATGAGGAGGCCAATGAGGCGCCACCGCTAGTGGATGAACCGGGCGACGACACACAACCACACGTGTCTGTCCATGCCCTGGACGATACCACTCATTTCCAAACTATGCGCGTCACTGCCTCTTATAACGGCAACCAAATTCATGCGTTGATCGACTCTGGCAGCACGCACAACTTTATCGACTTCGACACGGCTACATGGTTGAACTGCCTACTGACTTCCATTCCGAGTTTTGATGTGGCGGTGGCAAATGGGAAAACTATTGCGAGTTCCTATAATGTGTTGGGATTTCAGTGGCGCATGCAAGGAACATCCTTTACCTCTAATATGTGGGTCCTTCCGCTGGGGGGGGGGGTGTGAAATCGTTCTGGGAGTACAGTGGCTTGTCACCTTAGGCGTTGTCCATTGGGATTTTCGGGATTTGAAAATGGAATTCTGGGTTCATGGGCGCCGTATTTGCTTGCGGGGCTCGAAACAGGCGGCCAACACTTGGTTACGACCGCGACGAACACATAAGCTGCTCACCACCGGGTGAGCCATCAACATGTTGGCATTATGTTACATGCAACCAGCTTCATCAAGCCAGGAGGGCAGTTTCTTTCACACAAGTGTTTAGCCGGGAGAGCTGTCAGAACCGCTGGGTGTTGGGGAGCAAGGCCGCTTGCACGCAGTTTTGGAGGAGTTTTCTGACTTATTTGCTGGGTCTACAGATCCACCATGATGACCACATTCCCGTCAAGGAGGGGGGACTCCCGTTAATCTCCGACCGTACCGGTATCCGTCGGCACAAAAGGCAATTATTGAGCGGTTAGTGGGGGAATTACTTGATATCGGCATGATCCGACATAGCAATAGCCCTTTTGTGTCCCCAGTGGTATTAGTAAAGAAGAGTGATGGGTCATGGCGCATGTGGGTCTATTACCGGCAACTTAACAAGGAAACCATCAAGGATAAACTCAATTCCGGTTATTGAAGAATTGATCGACGACTTACATGGGGCCGTTTTCTTTTCAAAACTTTATTTACGAGCGGGCCATCATCAGGTGCGGATGGCACCCCAAGACATTTATAAAATGGCGTTTCGCACTCACCACGGACATTATGAATTCCTCGTAATGTCGTTTGGATTGTCCCATACGCCGTCGACCATCCAGAGCTTGATGAACGCTATATTTCAAGAGCACCATCGACGGTTCATATTAGTGTTCTTCGATGACATCTTAGTTTTCAGCCCCTCATGGACGGAGCACGTGGAACACCTACACATCAGTTTCTCCATATTGCGGCAGCAACAATTTTTTCTCAAACGTAGCAAATGTTGTTTTGGATTTCGCCAAATACAGTACTTGGGCCATCTAATTTCAAGCCAAGGCGTAGCAACGGATCCTAGCAAAATTCAGGCGATGTTGGATTGGCCAACTCCCACGACCCTTAAAAAATTACGGGGTTTTTTGGGGTTGATCGGGTATTACAGACGGTTTATCCAAGGATACGGGGTGCTGGCTAAACCGCTGACTTCCATTGTACACCAACAACATTTCAAGTGGGACAGCAGCGCCGAGACAGCATTTCGGGCACTAAAGGCAGCGGTATCTCAACCGCCGGTACTCCGCCTTCCAGATTTCCGAAAGCCATTCATCATTGAGACATACGTCGTTGATGCCAGGTGGGTGCGGTCCTCTTACAAGACGGCCAACCCATTGCATACTTCAGCAAGGCACTCGGCCCAAAGAATGCTCAACTTTCCACTTACGAGAAGGAACTCCTTGTCGTGGTTATGGTCGTCAACAAATGGCGGCATTATCTGGTTGGATCTTCATTCATCATACAGACCGACCATGACAGTCTTAAATTTCTGCTTGAGCAACGTATCGCCAAACCGGCCAAACAACGCTATTTGGCTAAATTAATGGGGTACGATTTTCAAATACAATACAAGCAGGGAAAGGAGAACAAGTGTGCAGACACACTGTCTCAGAAGTATGAAGGGCTAGGCGGCGAACTCCAAGCAATGGTCATTGTGCAATCTGAACTCCTACAGGCCATCCAAAATTCATGGGTGCAGGACACTACTATTCAGCTTATCATTGCAGCTAAAGAGAAGGAACCATCCAGCAAACCCAACTATCAATGGCGGCGGGGCATGCTGCAATGTAAGGGCCGAATGGTGGTCGGCCAGGATCCGGCTCTCAAACAACGCCAACTCCAATTATATCATGACAGTGCCATGAGCGGACACTCCGACATTACAACGACTTACCATAGGTTGAAGCGAGTGTTTTATTGGAAGAATATGAAACCGGATGTCTACACATACGTTCAACAATGCTCCGTGTGCCAAACATGTAAATCAGTCAATCAGCTTCCTATAGGCTCCCTACAGCCTTTGCCAATTCCAGCGTGCATATGGCAAGAAATTTCCATGGATTTTATTGTAGGCCTACCCGAAAGTCAAGGCAAGTCGACCATATTGGTGGTAGTCGATCGCCTTAGCAAGCAGACGCACTTCATGGTGCTTGCACACCCACATATGGCGGAAGGAGTGGCTCGGATATATTGAAATTTCTCAAGATGATCAACAAGATAGTCTGACGCCAAATTAATATTCTCATGGCTATCAAGATCACACCCTGATCAAGCGAAAACTGGGAAAGCAAGCACAAACATCAGATGCAAACAGAAGGAACAAGCAGATCATATTTTTATTATCTTCTTTACAGTGTGAGGTATACATGGCGAGACAAGATTTCGCCAAGTACAACAGGAAACAAGAAAAAACACACAAGCAACAACTCGAGCGGATAGAGCCGGAGACCGCCGAAACCGCTAGTTCGCCGAAGCCGTCGAGACCACGCGAACAGTTGCTGCTACACTGAACTGAAACTATTGAGTCTGTAGAGACCGCGAGGTCACGCGGACAGACCGTTATTCTATGAACACCTTGTCGCTCTCTGCAAGCTGCCTAATTGCAGTCGTCTTGCTGCCAGAGTCCGAGCACAAGAAGACGAACTGACGAACAGGACGCCGAAACCGGCGGACACTGTTATTGAACTATAAGATGAAGAGAAGACCAATTAGCCACAAATGCGACTTGCTGAAGCCGATGGAAGTAAACCGCAAGCTAGCTGACCCCTGACCGAAATCAACACCAGAAACCTGGCTTCTCAGCATTAGATGCACAACCTGCAAACAGTAACAGCCGGTTAACCTTCTCAGACCACGCATACTGACAAAACTCAGGCCGCAACATTTAATCCACGCTCAACTTACTGTTCACTCAGTTACTGTTGATGTGACGGGGGGTCCTATTTATAGGCGCAGATAGGAGTGTGATCACCGCCCTAGTGGATAGAATCACCTCCCTAGTGGATAGAATCACCACCCCATCCCGCAGCTAGCACTTATCAGTCTGCCGAGTCCACAAGGACAAGGCCGGACACCAGCCAAACTGACAAGCACCAATGAAGGAAGCCAGTACGCAACCTGGCAGACACTGTGACAGTCTGCATGCCCCGCACCAGCTCGTCACACAAGTCCACGAGCAACAGGCATAGACCGTCCGATCTACAAGCAGACTTGCGGATATTGCAGACACCACAATAATCCGCAACATGTCCACGACCAATAGGGACTCCGTTCGGTCAACCAGTAGACATTGCGGACTAGAGAACACCCTGGACTTATCACGGATTGTGATAAGTCCAAACCAAGAACCCGGTGCGAGCTCAGTGGACAAGGCCCCAGTCCGCCAGCTCCCAAAACAGCCCTCCAAACAATGCTCCACCGCGGACAAGGCCCCAGTCCGCCAGCTCTCAAAATAGCCCACCAAACAATGCTCTACCTGAGTAAGGAAACAAGCCGCTGTCAGGCACAAGAGTCCGCAACAGCGAGCTCCGCAGACTCAGAATGAGTCCTCCCTTACCGCGGGTACTCCACCTATCCGCACGGTTACACCAGGAAACTGCCAACTTCAAGACTACTAGCCATAGCTGACGGACACCACAATCAGGCCGCACAGTAGGCCGCCTAGACCGCACCAACAGTCCGCACAGGCAACTCCAACAGACCTCCTAGGCTGCGTAGTCTGCCTGATCAACCCCCTCCACTTTCACTTCACAATTTTCAACACTCTCCCTTGAAGTGAGAAGTGGTGACCAGGCCAAGCAGTTCCCGTAACCAAGAAAATAGCACCTTCGGTAGCGACTTCGTGAAGATGTCTGCGATGTTTTCCTCACTCTGCACATGCTCCACCATAAGAGATCCCTCCAATACCTTCTCCCGAATAAAGTGGTGCTCGATCTCTATAAAATTCGTGCCTCTCTCATAAAGGAGACCCATATCAGAAGTGGCCTTCAGGTACTTCAAAATATTTCTCGTCGCCATCAGATGAGGCTTCCTGGGTTCCGCCATGTACCGACTTACTCGGCCAACTGCATAAGCAATGTATGACCTTGTAATCATCAAGTAGATGAGACTCCCAATAAGAACCTGAAACACCAAAGGATCAGGAAGGATCCTTCCCTCATCCCGCCGAAGTTTAACGCTTTAATCAAAAGGAGTAGAGCTACTTTTCCATTCCTGCATGCCGAATCGTTGAACGATCTGCTCCGCATAGCCCTTTTGGGAGACGAGTATCCCACTCTCTTTCCTCTCTAACTCGAGTCTAAGGAAATGGTGGAGCTCACCCAAGTCTTTCATCTCGAACCTTATAGCTAGCTTTTCCCTGAGCCTAGCTACCTCCTCCTTAGAGTTCCCCATGATGATCATGTTATCCACATACAGCAGCACCAAGACTAGAAGCTCCCCTTCTTCTTGACAAAAAAACTCGAGTTATAGTTAGAAGCGAGATATCCACAGAACTGGAGGTATTCTGCAATCTTTCAATACCAGGCTCGAGGAGCCAGCTTCAATCCATAGAGAGCTTTCCTGAGCGTGCAGACATGGTCTGGATGTTCTTCAGAAGCGTAACCAAGCGGCTGATCCATGAAGATGTCCTTGTCAATCTCCCCGTAAAGAAAAGCGTTCTTTACGTCCAGCTGCCACATCTTCCACCCTTGGCAAGCCGCCAAAGCAATCACCACCCGAACTGAAGTCATCTTCGCCACCGGACTAAACGTCTCTTCATAATATTCGTCATACTACTGAGAGAACCCCCCAAGCTACAAGGCAAGACTTGTACCGCTCGATGCTTCCATCCGCCTTCTTCTTTAGATTGTAGGCCCACTTGCAAGTAAAAGGAGTAATTCCATTAACCTTGGGCACCAAGTCCCAAGTTTCATTCTTCTTGAGGGCAACCATCTCCTCATCCATAGCATCGACCCACTCCTTTACTCCAGTTTCCTCTTCAAACTTCGAAGGCTCCCGCTCATCAGAGGGCCTGCGAAGAAACAAGAAACGAAGCTCACCGAGTTTCCTTCACAATACCGAGTTGGTGGCTTGATAGTATTCTTTGATCTCCGAAGAGACTGCTTCTTGCTCACCACCTCCGCTGCTTCTTCAAAACCAACTCCGTTCCCGGGCATACTTGGAGCGTCACTCCCCCAGCTTCCCGAACCAGAAGCTTCTGCCCCAGAGTTTGAAACAACTAGAGCTCCTGGTGACACAGGAAGCTCCACCTGAAGATCTTCTGCAGCTTCCTTCTGCCCTTCATCAACCCTGCTCTCCTGCAACTCAACCGTGCCACCTCCATATGACGTTAGTTCATCAAAGACAACGTCCCTTGAAACAAAGAACTTACTTGTCGCAGGATTCATGCACTTCCAACCCTTCTTCTACTCATCATAGCCCACAAAGATGAGCTTCATCGCCTTCGCATCAAGCTTAGTCCTTTAAGCATCCGGGATGTGAACATAGCAGGTTGATCCAAACACCCGAAGGTGTTCAACACTGGGCTTCTCCTTAAACACCATATCATGAAAAGACTTCATGTTAATCGGACTCAGAGGCATCAGATTGATGATATAGGTTGTGTAGGTCATTCCTTCCGACAAAAAAGACCTGGGAATGCCCTTTGCATGAAGCCAACACTTGCAGGTTTCCGTCAAATGATGGATCTTCCGCTCCGCTACTCTATTTTTTTGTGGAGTATGAGCACAAGTAAGCTCTCTTTGGATCTCGTGCTTCCTGTAAAAGTTAGAGAATTCAGAAGAGATCAACTCACCACCGTGTCGATCTAAACTTCTTGATCTACAGGCCAAGCCCGCCATCCACCAGCTCCTTGAACTACACAAACAAAAGGAAAGCTTCTGACTTCTCCTTCAAGAAATATACCCAAGTGTATCTTGAGTAATCATAAATCAGAACAAACATGTATCTGCTCCCACCAAGGCTAGCAGTGACGGTTGGCCCCATCAGATCACCATGGATGCACTCCAATGGTGCTTTGCTCCTTGTTTGAGACTTGTCAAATGGATGGCGATGAGCTTTACCAAATTGACAACCTGCACAAACATGCCCATCTCCGTAGGATGATAACTTTGGCAAGCCTTTCACAAGGCTCCTCAATGCCATATCTTTCAGCTTGTCCATTCCTACATGCCCTATCCTATCATGTCAAATAGTAGCGCTATCGTTGGCCCTCATCTGATAAACGTTGGAGCTTGTTGCAAGAACAAACAAGTCCTTTACTCTTCTCCCAACGTGAGCAACATCAGCCTTCACCGTTGATACGTTGCGAAGAAACTTCACTTCTGTTGGCCCAAACAGAATGTGATAGCCTGCGTCTACCGCATTGGTCATAGAGAAGAGGTACTTCTTCATGCCTGGTACATGATACACACTCCTTAATGTGAGTGGCCCCTTATCACTACCCATGGACACAACCCTCTCCTTCTTTACTCATGAATAATATTATCAACAGTAATAATAGCTTCGTTACCTAAGTAAATCTGCAACGAGGAGAACTTCGACTTGTCTCCGGTGAGGTGATGACCACACCCGGAGTCCACGATCCAGACGTCTTCGAAGTCGATAGCAGACAAGGCACGGACACAAGTGCCCGTTATGAAAGCTCCACCCCATCCAGCTTCCTCAGTACTAGAGCAAGCTTCCTCCTTGCCTGCAGCATGCCCAGGCTGTAGCTTGACTTTGCAGTCACGCTTGAAGTGACCCGGCTGATGACACCTGTAGCACTTCAAACTCTTCTTCCAGTCCTTCTTAGGAGCAACGCTCCTCTCTTGCTGATAAGAGGTTGAAGGCTCATCTTCAACATCGGTCTTCTTCTTCTTCCCTTCCCATCTCTTCTTCTTCTTGCCTGTAAAGAGCGCTACACTACCTCCTTCAGAGATAGTGACTCCAGTCATCTATCTGGCGAAACTTTCCTACGAAGCAAGATGGTTCTCAAGTTCCAGCAGAGATGGCTGAGTTGCCCAGCCTTGAACAGAGGTTACAAAGGCCACATACTCCTTCCGCAAGCTGCGAATTATATGCCTTTTCAACTTAGCCTCATAGATGGTCTCATCAGGATCAAGCGCTGATAACTCAGTACACAAACTCTTCATCTTCAGAAAGAACTTATAGATGGTCAGGTCTCTTTGAGTTGTCCTAGCCAACTCATTCTCCAGGAACTGTAGTCTAGCTACGTTCTTCCTGTTGAACAACCCATCAAGGGAAGTCCAAATTTTTGCAGTAGACTCACATCCAATGATGTGATCAAACAGCTCAGATGAGACAGCCCGCTTGAGAGTAAACTCAGCTTTTGCGTTTGTTTTCCGCCAAACTCTCACATGTTCAGTAGTTCCAAAAGCAGCAGTCACTTCTTGCTTGTCGTCACCACCGACAACTTACCATAGCTCCTCGCCCAAAAGATAACTCTTCATGCACGACTTCTACTTCTTAAAGTTAGATGGCGTTAAGAGTTCAATACCCAGACCTCTTACATAACCCCCTTCCATTGCAACAACCCTGGTCTGATAGCTTCCATAAGCAGAGAGCACAACAAAGGTTGGTCATTTTTCAAGCCACCTAACCTCCCTCTGATACCATGTTGAAATTTCTCAAGATGATCAACAAAATAGTCTGACGCCAAATTAATATTCTCAGAGCTATCAAGATCACACCCTGATCAAGGGGAAACTAGGAAAAGAAGCTCAAACATCAGATGCAAAAAGAAAGAACAAGCAGATCATATTTTTATTATCTTCTTTACAGTGCGAGGTATACATGACGATACATGATTTCGCCAAGTATAACAGGAAACAAGAAAAAACACACAAGCAACAACCCGAGCGGATAGAGCCGTAGACCGCCGAAATCGCTAGTCCGTCGAAGCTGTTGAGACCGCGTGAATAGTTGCTGCTACACTGAACTGAAACTACTGAGTCTGAAGAGATCGCAAGTTCGCGCAGATAGGACGTTATTCCATGAACACCTTGTCGCTCTCTACAAGCCGCCTAACCGCAGTCGCCTTGCTACTAGAGTCCGCGAACAAGAAGATGAACTAACGAACAGGCCGCCGAAACCGGCGGACACCGTTATTGAACTGTAAGCTGAAGAGAAGACTGATTAGCCGCAAATGCGACCTGCTGAAGCCGCTGGAAGTAAACCGCAAGCTAGCTGACCCCTTACCAAAATCAACACCAGAAATCTGGCTTCTCAGCGTTAGCTACACAACCTGCAAATAACAACAACCAGTTAACCTTCTCAGACCACGCAGATTGACAAAACTGAGGCCGCAACTTTTAATCCACGCTCAACTTACTGTTCACTCAATTACTGTTGATGTGACGGGGGATCCTATTTATAGGCGCGGAGAGGAGTGTGATCACCGCCCTAGTGGATAGAATCACCACCCCAGCCCGCAGCTAGAACTTAATAGCCCGCCCATTCTACAAGGACAAGGCCGGACACCAGCCAAACCGACAAGCACCAAGGCAGGAAGCCAGTCCGTAACCTGGCGGACACTGCGACAGTCCACATGCACCACACCAGCTCGTCACACAATTCCACGACCAACAGGCACAGACCGCCCGGTCTACAAGCAGACTTGCAGATACTGCGGGCACAACAACAGCCCGCAATATGTCCACAACCAACAGGCACTCCGCTCGGTCAACTAGCAGACACTGCGGACTAGCGAACACCCTGGACTTGTCATGGATTGTGATAAGTCCAAACCAAGAACCCGGTGCGAGCTCGGCGAACAAGGCCCCATTCCGCCAGCTCCCAAAATAGCTCATCAAACAATGCTCCACAGCAGACAAGGCCCAGTCTGCCAGCTCCCAAAATAGCCCGCCAAACAATGCTCCACCTGAGCAAGGCAACAAGCCGTTGTCAAGCACAAGAATCCGCAATAGCGAGCTCCGCGGACTCAGAATGAGTCCTCCCTTACCGCGGATACTCCACCTATTCGCACTGTTACACCAGGAAACCGCCAACTTCAAGACCACTAGCCATAGCTGATGGACACAACCATCAGGCCGCACATCAGGCCGCCTTGACCGCACCAACAATCCGCGCAAGCTGCTCCAAAAGACTGCCCAGGCCGCGCGGTCTTCCTGATCAAGCCCCTCCACTTTCACTTCAAAATTTTCAACAGGATATTTCTAAATTCAGTGTTCCTGCTGCATGGCCTTCCCACCGCGATTGTAAGCGATCAGGATTCTATTTTTCTCAGTGATTTCTGGATAAAGCTGTTCAAGATTTTGTAGGTTCAGTTACATCACTCAACCGCCTACCATCCTCAAAGTGACGTGCAAACGGAGGTAGTAAATCGGTGTCTGGAAGGATATTTGCGGTGCCTATTCCATGAGCGACCCCGAAGCTGGGCGGTGTGGCTTCCCCTAGCCGAATTGTGGTACAACTCATCATTTCAGATCACAATTCGGATGACCCCCTACGAGGTTGTGTATGGTCAGGAACCTCAACCGCCATCAACTTATATTGAGGGCATTTCGGCAGTCGAGGAAGTAGATCGCATGATGGAGGCACGGGAACGGGTAATCTCCATTTTAAAAGTAAATCTTGCGCAGGCTCAGAATTTAATGAAGACATTCACGGATAAAGGGCGCCGCGAGAGGGAGCTGACGGTGGGCACGTGGGTGTACGTCCGCCTACAACCTTATCGACAGTTATCACTACGATTGCATTGATGTAAGAAGTTATCGCAGAAGTTCTTCAGACCCTTTAAAATACTGGAATGGATCGGCCAAGTCACATATCGTCTTGAACTTCCGCCTCACAGCAAAATCCATGCGGCATTCCACATCTCGCAATTGAAGGAGCACAAGAAGGAACCACCCCGCCAGGCCGATCAGCTATCAGCCACGATTTCAACAGAGGGGAATGTGTTTGGGAGCCACTACGGAGCTTGGGATGGCGAATCATAAACTGGGATGGACATGCATGTGGTCACGCAGTTCCTTGTGCAATGGGACGACGAACCAAGGGAGGCGGCAACTTGGGAGAATTTATGGGTATTGCAGCAAACATATCCTCAATTTGTTCCTTTGGGGACAAGGAACCGTTGATGGAGAGGCAATTGATGCGGCACCAAACGCAGGCGAACCGGGGCCATGAAGATTTCCTGTACCGATTCAACCAGGGTGTTTATTTGTCTTTTCCTTTATTTTTTGTCCTAGTATTTAATGTGTTTTGCTGTAGGGTTTTGTTTTTATGCAAGAAGAAAACTGTGAACCAGTGTGTGCGGTGCGGAGTCCGGAAATCATCCCTCTCCCTTTGGCTGTCAGCTGTTCAAGAAGGGTTTCTTCCTTAGGCTGTTGTATCGTTAATTTTTTGGTGTTGTTTGTTGCCTGTTGATCTTGTTTTGAAGGTGTTGTGAAATCAGTTTCTAAATCCCTATCTTGTCTTCTGCATTTTGGGTATTTAGTGTGGTTATATTGTGTGGTTGTGATTTGGAACGCATCATGGAGGAGTTGTCGATTGTGGAGGAGTGGATCGCCGGAATTGATGCACCGCGGGAAGACAGCAGGGAGAAGGCGCGGAGAGGGGCGAGCGAGGTGGCCTGGAGTTGAGCTGGAATGCTGAGTCGAGCTGGAAAGCTAGGGCATATTTATTAATTAAGTAAAGGTGTTATATAGGTTTATAAATATTAGTGAAATAGAAAATAATTTGAAGGGAAATGAAATTTTTCCCTCCATCATATTTTAATCTGAATTAATTAGGAAGAAAATTTTGAAAGGAAGTTTTTTCGTTTTTAATTAGCAATAAATATTTTGCAACGAAATCATTCGTTGCTAATTTTGCAACAAAATAATTCATTGATGTTTTTATAGGTAAAAATAAAACTCATAAATCTAACTAAATTTAATGCTAATTAGCAACAGATATTTGAGCGTTTCTAATTTTTCTTACTAATTCATGTTTTTCTTGTAGTATAATTTCATGCAAAGCTCACTGAAATTACATGCAATTGCCGCCACCTATTTTCATATTATGCCTTCCACGTGAGTTTCATACAAGTAACACCACCTATGTTCTTGCTTAATTCTTCATGATTGCTATGTCCCACCTCCAATGTAACGACCACATTGTCATCTTGCTCATAATCCTCGTTTATATTTCTCCCTATTTAAGTGGTTGCCTGTTCATTTTCACATGCACACCACCACTTATGTTGCTGCTCGCCTCATGACCACATCATCGATGTGTGTCTATGGGCCCTCTCCAAAATATCCATGCAGCCCATGTCATTTATGTGAACCCTTCATCTAAAGCCACATCATTCATGCATGTTCACGCCGCCATTAACGCGAGCCATTCTTTAATATGGCTGCCAATGTTAGGCTTCATTTAGTAGAGCGGTTGCGGTTGTAAAAAGAGTTATTGTAAATGCAGCTTTGTAAATGGAGCTTTTGGAAATTTGTTGTTGAAAATAAAAATTTGCTTGGATAGTCAGTGTTTGCATAGCAGTTTAGAACAGAGAACCGTTTGGCGAAACAGCAGTGTCGTTTAATAAATTTTTTAAATAAAGTGTTGAAATTAATATTTATATATTTTTTATTTTATTAATTAATTTTAATGTAAGTATTACTATTTTTAATTATATATATTTTCTAATCTGTTTTGCTAATATATATATATATATATATATATATATATATATATATATATATATATATATATATATATATATATATATATATATATCAGAAAACTGCAAAAATGCGCAGCCCGTTTTTCCCTAAAAAACGAGCTTCTCAGAAAAACGAAAAAAACACCTCCTAAACAGCATTTTTTAGAAAAAGTGTTCAACATGTAAGTTGTAGATCTCGTCTAGATCTACAACTTTCATGTTGACCACTTTTTCTAAAAATGCTGTCTAGGGGGTCTATTTTCAAAAGGCGCGAAGGGGGTCCGCGCAATAAATATAAATCGTAATATTTACCGGGCGGAACCCCCTTCGCGCCTTTTGAAAATAGACCCTCTAAACAGTATTTTTAGAAAACGTGGTCAACATGAAAGTTGTAGATCTCGACGAGATCTACAACTTTCATGTTGACCATATTTTCTAAAAATGCTGTCTAGGGGGTGTTTTTTTCGTTTTTCTGGGAAGCGCGTATATTGGTCAAAAACGCGCTGCGCGTTTTTTCAGTGCCCCCTATATATATATATATATATATATATATATATATATATATATATATATATATATATATATATATATATTACTATTATAAGGGAAAAGTTGTCTTTGGTGAAACATTCAAAAATATCAATTATGCCCTCATTTTTATATTTTAATGACTTGACATATATTATAATCTATTTCAAAGAAATTAAAATACAATCTCCATTCAAGTAATTACACTATCAAAAAATTAGAAGTAATGATGAAAATTCATTTAAATTCAAAAAGTTTTTTAGTAGAGCTCTTACACCTACTATGGTAGGTTGTCATTAAGCATGTCAGCAGTCTATTCAAGGAAGGTTGTCATTAGACATATCAGTGGTATTTTCGAGGTGATGACATTAAATCAATACACTTTATTAAAGTCAAAATTAATATTTTTTGGTCAAAATGTATATTGTTTTATAAAATAAAAATTGTAATATTTATGTATATTTTTTTACGGTCATTTTGAGTACTCATATTTATATGTCGCTGCCCACGACAAATGTCGCTCCCACGACAATTATCGCCGCCCACGACAAATGTCGCACCACCGACGAATGTCGCACCACCGACAAATGTCGCACCACCGACAAATGTCACACCCCGGCAAATGTTGCACCCCGCCGATTGTCGCACCCCCGCCGAATGCCCCAGGGCCGAAGGCCCGTGCCTGTCACTTGTATATATATATATATATTACTGTTTAAACTATAGAAATAATTTTTTTTGTAATTTTATATTGTTTTTGTAAAAGTTTTTTATTCCTCCGCCCTGCCTCCGCTGGTCCGCCCTGCCTCCGTCATGATTCCGTAACAGTGCCGACGGATTTTTGGCGCCAATATTGTTGTCGGAGAACAGGGCTCCGACGAACTAGAGAGCTGAGCTCTCGCCGGCCAGCGGCGGCTCCAGTCTATCGGACCCCCATTGGGAGGTGTGCCTGCCTCTGGCGAACAGGCCAGAGGTGGTTGCGTGGAGGCCCGCTTGCCTGACAGTGGCGGCAAAGGGGGTTGCATGCTCACGGTTCCGCCACCACGGCGAAGCTGGATTTCCTCTCCCTAAACGCGACCAATTGGAGGCGCGGGGCTCCTTTTTCTCCCGCAATTTTTTGAGCACGGTGAAACGCCCGACGATTCGAAAAGGCGACAGAAAAACAAATGGAGTCGGGCCCCTTTTCGCGTTTTGACAAAACGAAACGAACCAAATAACCATTACCAAATGAAGCCTTAACGCCCTGTTCATGCAACCCCCTCCAACATGCCGGAAGTTTTTCCGTCTGGGTTCCGGGGCAACCAAAACTGCTCGCGTGCGAACACTCGCATGCCTTTGCTTTTTTTTTTCACTCGCATGCCTTTGCTTTTTATCTTGCCCATTGATAGGTCCACGCGACAACAGTACCTCTCACCCGGACAGAGATTTCGGAACGGAGTCTGGTTGTAATAATCTCCCCCAACATGCAAAAACTTGAAAACCTTTCATTAACATTGCTGCCATTAATCCTCTTTTTCTAACCCGCAAGAAGTCATTCCTCCCTTGTTGCGACCAAACTCGACACCCCGGTTGGACTGGATTGACTTGAACTGTCTTAGCTTACGGAGCGGTCGAGCGCGCACATAGTCACAGAGAAAGAAAAGCTGACAAGACAATTTTTACGTGGAAAGCCTGTCAACTAGGTGAAAAATCACGTGGTCGGATCTGTGCCAACAAAACCTCTACTAGATCTGAGTGTTGTTACATGGATTTTCCAAAAACTCGAGGGCGACAAGCCGCCTCTCGTTAAAATTATTGGGGGGGGGGAGAAGTTCTCAAATGGTGACAGACCACAGTTTGTAGAGCTAATAATTTCTTTGTGTACTGCGGTGAGATACGCTCGTTATATTCTGGAGTCCTCTAATAGTTCTTGGAGGTGGGAGCAAATTGTTGCACGTGTTCTGATGTCTGGGACTTGGAAGCTCATGCGACATGCTGGTCGCGTCCTATCCTCTGTGGATTGACTCCTGTTGTATTTAGAGGAGACGAGAATTGTTGACTTACTGATGCTTGGTGGGCTCGTTGCTGAGTTGAAGGTGTTGAATACTTGCAACTTTTTTGAGAGCGGAACACACAGAGGTGCACTTGAAGCAGAATTGATGGTAGAGCGCGCAGAGAGCTTGCTGATTGAAATCATGTGGGGCACATGTTGGAGGAGAGCGCGCAGGGCGCTCGTTGGAGGAGAGAGTGCGGGGAGTTTTTTGTAGGAGAGAGTGCAGAGCGCTTGTTGGTAGAGAGCGTGCAAGGCGCTTGTTGGAGGAGAGCGCACAAAGCGCTTGCTGGTAGAGAGTGCACGTGGCGCTTGTTGGAGGAGAGCATGCAAAGCGCTTGTCGGAGTTAAGTGCGCTGGGAGCTTGTCGCTAGAGAGTGCGTGGGGCGCCTATTGGAGTAGAGCGCGCGGAGCGCTTGCTGGTAGAGAGTGTGCATGACGTTTATCGTAGGAGAGCAAGCAGAGCGCTTACAGGAGGTGAGCATGCGGGGCGCTTGTCTGGAGCACTCAATGAAGGGGAGCGCACGTAGTGTGGAGGGAAGAGGCGCACGCAATGAAGCGACGTGCGCGAAAGCGCACGAGAAGGCGGAGCGTGCAAGGAAGAGACAAGCGTAAGGAAAAGGTGTTTGCGGGAGCGCTCAAGGAAACAACGAGCGTGAGAGCGTGCAAGGAGGAGGAGCATGAGAGTGCGTGTTAGGAGGTGGAGCGTGCTGGGGAGGGCAAGGGAGAGATGCGCTCATGGGCTCGCAAAGTGGCGGAGTGCACGAGGAAGAGACCTGCAAGGAGGTAGTGCGGGCGAAGGAGCGCGGGAAAGAGATGCGTGCAAGGAGGCAGCTCGTGCGAAGTCGCGCGGGGAAGAGATGTGCTCGACAAAGCACAAGGAGGCGGAGCGCGCGAGGAAGAGACGCGCGCAAGTGCGTGAAAGGAGGGACGCAAAAAAGAGAATCGTGCAAGTGCGCTCAAGGAGGCGGCGCGCGCGAAGGCACACGGGGAAGAGATGCGTTCAAGAACATGCAAGGAGGCGACGCGCGCGAAGGCGCGCGGGGAAGAGATGCACGCAAGGAGACGGTGCGTGCGAAGTCATGCGGGGAAGAGAAGTGGAGAAGGGTGAAATTCTAGGTTGAGAAGAGTGATGAAGATCTTCAAAGGGAGTTTTGAAGATAAAGGAGGTCTTCAAGGAGTGCTTGAAGATCTTCGAAGAGGGCGAAGAGGATGAAGAAGATGAAGGAGGAAAGAAAGAGAAAATCCATAGGAAGATTTTTCGGTTAAGGAGAGAATGAATTAAAGGAGGATCTGAGGCCCTATTTATATGCTTCATGGGTGGCTATGGAGGTCATGCGGCTATTCGCAGTCCATAACCACAATGATCGGTATTTATAGGCCGATTTTATGACACATTATTCGCATTTCATTTTATAATTTTAGAAAGCGTAAACCGATCCTATTTTTGGCAATGCATTTCCCCCACTACGGGGGATCATGCGGGCAGTTACGTGGGTGGTTACCCACATAACCAATGATTTCGATCGCAGGAGCGCGATCGAACGTTGGAGAATCAGTGATGACCAAGAATCCGGGGGGGGGGGGGCCGGCCGACGGGGTCGACCGAACGAAGGTGGAGATTGAAAAATTTGTGAGGAAGAGGCCAGCGGCGACGACGGAGGTCGACAACAATTGAGGAGTACGTAGACTTGGGAGACGACGATGACCGTGGCATTGGGAGACGACGGCGGAGACGACCGTGAAGTCGGGAAATGATGGCGGCGGCGGCCGTGGTGTTGGGAGACGATGACGACGGTGTCCGTGGTATTGGGAGACAAAGGAGACGACGATCGTGACGTTGGGAGACTACGATGACGGCTATGACATTGGGAGACGACGGCGACTGCGTCTGTGGCATTGGGAGACGACAATGGCGGTGGTGTCCGTGGCATTGGGAGACGAGGACAACGGTTATGGCATTAGGAGACGACGATGGTGGCGGCGGTCGTGGCGTTGTGAGATGACGATGGAGGCCGTAGCGTTGGGAGATGACGATGGCTGTCGTGGCATTGGGAGGTGATGATGACAACAACGGCAGTGGAGTTGGGAGACGACGGCGGCGACCATGGAGTTGGGAGACGATGATGGTGGCGGCGACCGTGGCATTGGGAGATGACAGCGGCGATCGTGGCATTGGGAGATGATGGTGACGAAGTCTATGATGTTGGGAGACGCCGACGACAGCCGTGGCATTGGTAGACGATGGCTTCTGCGTCCGTGGCGTTGAGAGACGTCTGTGATGGCGTTCGGTGAAGGGAGGGGGGACGTGTCGTCGACACAATCTGACATCCCCGGTGGTTAGCCCACGATCCCTGTTGGGGAGTGCACAACGCTCCCCAACAAGGAGGCTAAAAATGGGCGCTAACTTGGTCAGCGCCTCTTCCAGCTAATGCGGGAAATCCCCATTGGCAGGAAGGCTTTGTTGTGTAGGATCAATCCCACGCGCATTGTGCGCGAAATTAATCTCGTGTGTATAGTGCACGGGATTAATCCCATGCACACAGTGCGCGCTGCGCATAGGACGATTCCTACGCGTGCGGGACGTGACCCGCATGGGAACTCCCATGCGCAACCTTCGCCTTATAGGGCGATTGCCGTGCGGGAGGACCTTATAGAGGGGCTCAGGCGGCCGAGCTGAGGGGTTTCTCTCTGTAAGAGATTACTGCGATTGTGCTTGCTGGATCCACAGTTCGGTCGAACCCTTTTAGGGGAACCTCATCAATTGCCCTCCCCAAGTCCATGTAGCTTCGAGCTGAAGTGAATGAAGGGCGGGGAATTCTACTCAGAAGCCTGTCTTGGTGCGTAACAGTTCAAAATGGCGGGTGCATGACAAAACACGCAAGAGGTGCAATGGGTAGAATGTGTGAAGGATGCTTTGAACTCTAGGAGTGGCATGCATAATTAGAGCAGCATGTGCAAAGCGCACGGTGACCTTAATATGTATGGGGCATAAAGCGCACAATTATGGAGTGCATGCGACAAGTGCGCAGAGCACAATGTGTGTCATGTGTGTGTGTGTGTGGGGGGGGGGGGGGGGGGGGGGGTGGGGTGGGGGGGGGGGGTGTAATGTGCAAGGTGTACGTGTAGGGCGCAACGTGCGTAGTGTGTGTGAGCTATTGCATGCTCTATGCCGCGTACACTTGTCGCTTTATGTTAGCGAAGATTTGAGTGAATCGTCGGCCTAACAGGTAACGGGACGTTGTTCGCAGGAGAAGCTGATGTAGTGTCACTCCTTATCATTTGTGGAACAGGTTAATATTTGAAGGAGAGAGTGTGAGATTCCTGCAAGACTGGAGGTGAAGATCCTCTATCGAATGGCATGGACGTGTAGTTGCGGAACAACTGAATTTGGTAGTTGAGATCTCCCCGAGCATAACAGCGGGGTCTCTGATGTCGATGTAGATAAGTCCTAATTATGACTTTGTTGTACAGATGCCAGTAGTCTGCAAAATGTAAGCTTGTAGCAGTGTCATAGAGTGTGATGACTCAATCCAATGGTCGGAGAATGTAGGGCTTCAATTTGACTGCGCAGCTGCGAGGGGGGCATGCCCTGGCGGTGTAGGAGCGTAGGCTTGCAGTAGCGTTGAGCGTGCTGCTTAGAATCAAGTGGTGTAAGGAGTGCACTGCCCGAAAGCAGGACTGTAAGGAGCTTGCTGTCTAGAGGCAGTTGCTGTAAAGAGCATACTGCTCGGAGGCAGTTGTTAGGTATATGCTTCCTGGAGGCAGTTCCTGTGAAAAGCGTGCTACCTAGAGACAATTATTGTAAAGAGCGCGCTGCCCAGAGGTAGTTGTTGTAAAGAGCGCGCTGCCTGGAGGCAGTTGCTGTAAAGAGTGTGTTTCACCAAGGCAGTTACTGTAAAGAGCCCGCTGCCCTGAGGCAGTTGCTGTAAAGAGCGCGCTTACCAGAGGAAGTTGCTATAATGAGCGCGCTACCCGGAGGAAGTTGCTGTAAAGAGCATGCTGCCCAGATGCAATTGCTGTTAGGAGCATGCTACATGAAGGCAGTTGCAGTAAAGAGCGCGTTGCCCGGAGGTAGTTGCTATAAAGAGCGCTCTGTCCAGTGACAGTTACTATAAAGAGCGCGCTACCCAGAGGTAGTTGTTATAAAGAGCGTGTTTCCCGGAGACAATTGATGTAAAGAGCGCACAGCCCGGAGGCAGTTGTAATAAAGAGCGCTTTCCCAAAGGTAGGTGTTGTAAAGAGCGCGCTGCCCATAGGTAGGTGTTGTAAAGAGCGCGCTGCCTGGAGGCAGGTGCTGTTAATGTAAATGGACGCCTTTGTACTTGGACAAAGTGAGTATGCATTTCAAATCGCACGAATGTTGCTCGCCTTCTATAGGTTTGAAATGAGCGAACTTTAAAAGCTATTAGAGTTACAGCCGCGAGACTAGTCTTACGAAAATTCACACAAAGAATTCATTGGAAAGTAAAATTAATAAACACTACAATGGGCAGAGCCCCGCTGATAGGTATGAAGCCCTCTCTTGGGCTGGTCTTATTAGGGGTTGCCCCTCAGTCCGTTCTAGTAAACGGCTGGCCGATTTCCTGTTAGCAAATTTGGTGTCTAGCCCCGTAATAATCTCCCCAGGAGGCCTTGTTCGACGAGATAACTCGATTTCCTCCTTAAGCTATGAGCAATCTTCTGTGTCATGTCCTCGTCCCTGATCGAACTCACAGTAATTTTTTTGATCCCCCATATTTTTAGCGAGGGGTCTAGGCTTGCAGAGCGCCTCGTTGTCTTAGATTGCGTAAAATACATTTGTCCTTGAGGTATTATGGGGCGTGTATTTCAGGTGATGCTGAGGTCGTGGGTTGCCATGAAATTCATTGTTCTTCCCCAGTTCTGATGAAGCTTCTTGATCCCTTCTCCTTTTTGTGCCTCTATTGAACTATTGTTGATGTGTATCAATTACTTCATCGGAAGTAATCCGGGCTTCGACTCATCATATTAGATCATGATAACTTGATGTTGTTTCTTTCATTAACGCTGAATATAAGTTGCTGGGGCGGAGTCCTCCTAAGAGGAATCCTCTTAAGAGCTCAGGGCTGACGCTCGGGGATCAATCGTGCCTCTACAGTCAAATGATGGAAAAAATCTCTGAGGGTTTCCCCCTTACTTTGGCAGATCCCAGAAAAGTGGGAGGGATTTTTGACTATCCGACGCCTGACGATAAATTGGTCCGTAAATTGTTGAGTTAGTTCTGTGAAATTCTTGATTTCTCATTCTTTTAAGGAAATGAACCGGGTGTGAGCTTGTCCTTTTATTATTGCTGGAAATGCTTGACACAGTAGAGGATCAAAAGCATTACATAGTTGCATCATGATTATGAAGTATTTGACATGCTTTGATGGGTCGTCTATTTCGTCGAATGACTCGATCTTTGGGAGCTTGAAACCATAAGAGATTGGATTCTTCAGTACCTTAGGTGCAAATGGGGAGCAATGATGAGGGGGTGGTTGACCAAAGTGACGCGTTGCTTGTCTAGCTCGTGCTCTTCTGTGATTAAGTTGAGAACTTTTTCGCGTGTGAGCCTTTCATCGAGGTCCGCCACTTCAAGGCATTTGCAGTGATTTTGACCTTCATGTTCTCTAGCAGGACGGGCTTCGCGGCCATGAATATCTGCGCGGGGGTGGGGGGGGGGGGTCTGCTTCAAGCATGTTGACAGATAAGTAAGGGGGAACTGGGCCGACGTGCCCCCAGAGGGTTATCCATTCTGCAGTGCAGGCAACTTCTCACGCCATAGTATTTAGTCACAAGTACCACTATGTTGAGGATACTGTCTTCTGAGGATGTTGGGAACTCGCTTCCCACATTCGACGCCAAATTATTGCGACCAAACTCGACGCTCCGGTCAGACCGTTCGAAGTGCTAACAATTTCACTATTGGGAGCTATACACTCGTTGTATTATTGAGTCCTCTGATAGTTCTTGGAGGTGGGAGCGAATTGCTACGCTTGTTATGATGTCTAGGGCCTGGAAGCTCGTGCGACGTGCTGGGTGTAACATCCCTCAGACAACTAGACCCTTAGGAGTGGTTTTGTCATGACTAGGTCATGATAGAACCCTAGGAAGCTGGCTAGGTTTCTACCGATCAGGAAGGATGCTCCGGTGAGTGACTTGGTACGGAAGTTTGTGGAGCAGTTCGTTCGATATCATGGGGGTGCCGAGGATGATAGTGTCCGATCGGGATGGAAGATTTACGTCTAGGGAATGGAGGTCGGCCCATGCATATTTGGGATCACGGTTGACTTTCAGTACCGCCTTCCACCCTAAGACGGATGGACTGACAGAGCGCACCAATCGAACCCTAGAGGATTTACTGCGGCTGTGCATACTGGACCGTGGAGAGCCATGGGAGAGACTGTTACCGTTGATTGAGTTCTCGTACAATAATAGCCATGAGTCCAGCATCAGCATGGCCCCTTATGAGGCTTTATACGGGCGGAGATGCAGGACTCCTTTCTCTTGTATCCAGGATGATGATCCGAAGGCACTTGGCTCGGAGTTCGTGGAGGATACAAATGCTCAGGTGCGGTTGATCCGAGACAGGATGCTGGAAGCGCAGAGCAGACAGGCTAAGTATTACGATGCTCGGCACCGTCAGGTAGAGTTTTAGGTTTAGGATCGGGTATTCTTAAAGATCCGACCGATGCTTGGAGTCTCGCGGGTGCGTGGTCGGATGAAGCTCAGTCCAAGATACATGGGGCCTTACAGGGTCCTGGAGCGGATTGGCCCCTTGGCTTATAGACTGGAGCTGCCGCCAGAGCTAGCGGGTTTGTACGATGTTTTTCATGTCTCCTCCCTTAGGAGAGCTCTACTTCGGCCGGAGTAGAAGATTACTACTACAAATGGGCCTGTAGCTTCTGATCGATCGGTGCACTTGGAGCCGGTTTAGATAAACGATATTGGGATGCTGGCCTTGCGGCGCAAGGTCCCGTTGGTCAAAGTCTTGTGGAGGAATCACGAGCAGGATGAGAACACGTGGGAGCCACGAGACCTGATGCAACAGAAGTATTCGGAGCTTTTCGGTCATGTACTCCTTACGACCTCTCGGGATGTTACGTTTTATCTCCTATACTTGAAAACCCCGTAGGCTTAACTTGAATTTTGAGGATGAAATTTTTATTTTTATGTATTGGGGTTTGTAACATCCCTCAGACAACTAGACCCCTAGGAGTGGTTTTGTAATGACTAGGTCATGACAGAACCGTAGGAAGCCCTAGAAGGCCAGGTGTACCTAGGGATGTAGGAAGGGTCACCATGGGCTGCAAATAGTAAAAACCCTAAACATTAATTTGGGATGGCCCTAGGGCTTCACCATGGGTCCATGACCATACCCCAACATCACTAACCCATTGGGGGGGGGGGGGTCTATTAGAGCCCCAAGGGTCCATTGGAGTCAATTCAAAGTGGCAAATTTGTCTTAGGACCACTATAGGCCTAAACTTGGTAAAGTGCCCTAACTAAGGGCAATGTACCCCTAATATGTTCAACCAACCTTGCCTAGGTCTTCCTAGACCTAAAGTGGTGTCAATGGGTCATCAAGGACCCATAGGGGTCAGCCCTAGAGGCCCAATTGACCCAAGTAAACCCAAGCCCCAAATTGGTCAAAGTGCCCTAACTATGGGTCAAGTGACCCTCAAGACACCCAACCAATCCTACCCAAGTCCTTATAAACCTTAGGGAAGGCCAATGGGTCCTCAAGGACCTATTGGGGTTAACCCAAATGGTCATGTTGACCAAGATCAACTCTACACAAGGGTTAGGTCAAATAAGCCAAAATGGGTTAACTCAAGCTCAAACTCACTTCCCCACTTGGGCTGACCTAACCTTGTCACTATTATGATTAGTGGGGTGCTAATAGGCTGAAGGAGAGGGTAAATTTTAGTTAGGATGTGCAGGAGAGAGAAAACTCTATTAATGCAGGAGAGAGAAAGAAGAGGGAGAAGGCCATTCATGGCTTGGGGCAGCCAAGGGCCACCCATTAGGGCTGGGATCAGTTACACTGAGAAAGGGGAGGAGTTTCCAACAGTTTCCCAGCCAGAGGGGTGGCTCAGCCTATCCAAATAGTCAAACCAAAATTGGCCTTTAATGGTCATTCATGGCCATGGGGGTTACACCCCCTCCCATCCCAATCTAACCAGCTTAAAAGCATCCCTGGACTCAGGGGAGAAGTTTCCAACCCTTACCTTAAGAGATCGAGCCCCCCACTATGCAGTTGCAGAAACCGAGCAGCGCCGCCTTCAAAAATGGTTTCCGGGCGATCTTCTCGACTTCAGGCCGCCTACAAGATCCTCCTCCTCTCCTTGCCTCATGGTTAGATCATAGCAATGTTTGGGTTCAAGGTTCGGACTCAATTGAGCCCGAACCAATTCCTGGTTTTCATGGTTTCGGGCCGAGAAATCTTCTTGTTAGAACCGCCGGAATCTTCCCCTTCGACGCCTGTGTCGCCGCTAGTCGATAGCCACCACCTCGACGGAGGTGTTGGTGGCGGTAGCCGGCCGGGAAAGTGTCGGGATGGGCGATAGCGGCGGCTAGAAGTGTCTCCAGGCTCGAGCTATCTCAGCCGTTGACTGGAAGTAGACGATGAGCTCGGGCCATTGGATCTGCGCCATGATTCGTGTGCCAGATTGATAGGAATCATTTTAATTTGATTATAATTTCATTTTTGTTACACTATTTGCAGTAGATGGTTTTATTTTTTAAAAATAATTAGGCCCCTCTACTGAAAAAGTCACCAACATGAAGTTTGTAGCCCTAAGGGTCTACCTTAATTTAAAATTGATTTGAAAAGATTTGAAACTCTAGTTAGACCAAGGCACCCATTTTAGTGGGACCTATACCTAGGGATATCCTGAGATTCAAATGGGTGCCCACTCTTCATCCCTTGTCAAAATGACCTTAAATTTGGGCGGGGGGCCACTCCTAGCTATACCTACAACATATCCAAAAATGAGAATTTTTGGATATAAATTTTCAATAGTTTTTGTAAAAATTTAATAATCCATGTATGATTTTAATTAGGTGGTCTAATGACCTCCAAACCCTCCCAAATTTTGTTGAGTGATCCCTGGACCCATGACATGTCTATGTATAAATTTTCACCTCATTTGTATGTGTTTTGGATAGGAAATGACCTAACCCTAATTTTACCTGAATGAGGTGTTCTTAAGTAAAAGGTGCACCTTGAGGTTGAGTGGTCAAATCACCTCAACAGAGGCTGAGATTTTGACCACTGACTTGGCATGACCTTTAACTCCCTCATAGGGATTATGGGGTAGTCTAGGGTAGTTTTTCCCTAAGATCCAAACTCAAACCCTAAGGAGGGGATTTTGAGTGTTGTGAAAGGCATGGGATCAAATGCCCTTGTGTGAACTTGAAACTTGGTAGAAATGATGCTAGGGTAGCCCAAGTCCTCTGGTATGGATCTTAGAGGATTTGGAAATGGATAAACATCTCAAAACCCTAACCGTAGCTTAGGGAATAATCACTTTTGTATAGAATAAGCCACCAAAACTTACTAAAAAGGGTGTGAAACTTAGGTAGCATGGACTCTAAGTTAGATAGGACCTCTGGTGAATTTATTGGAATTTTATGAGTAATATTATTTGCACCTCCTTTTTTATACATGATATGGCCCTAAATGGTATTTTATTTATTATGATCACACTGTACATTATAAACTCATGAAATTTGGGCAGAAGATGTTTTAAGTCAAAATGATTATTCCTGAATTTTATTATAAATTTTAGTTGAATAACTTTAGTACTTTCTTCACAAGTGTAAAAAGGTGCAATTATGGTCAATAAATTATTTAGAGCCATTTATTTGTTGCAAAAATTGTGAAATTATGTATTTGATAATTTTAGATCAATCACCACTGTAAGAAATTAATTCATGATTTTTAGCTGATTATTTGCAGTACATACTTTACAAATCCATAATTTTGTGGATTTGATGTATAATTTATTCAGAGCTTAATTCCCACTGAAAAATAAAGAATCTTGATCAGTGGTGTTGATTAGATATTAGTTGCATAAGAAAATTAATTCTCAATTTTTGGATTATTATTTTTTGTACTTACTTCATTAATCTAAAAAAATAGGACATATTACCCAAATAATTTTAGGGTCTTTAAGATACTGGAAAAAATTGTTATAACTTGGATTTACAGTATTGATTAAGCCTAATATTTATCATAATTATTTTAGGCATCTTGCATGACTAAATAGGGTACTTCATGTTCAAACTGGTGGCACCTGGATCTTTTGGGAAAATTAAATAAATGCCAGATTAATTAGGAAAAATATAAATTATTGTACTTAGCCTAGTTAGGTCATGATAGATCCCCATTATTTATCTTGAGGCATATGGATGAATAATATAGTGCTACCTACTATGTACTTCATATCGCTAAGAATGGTCTGCAATTAACAAAAGTGCAGGACCTAGGTTGGTGTGTGAGTGTTGTAATAAGGTTTGGGGTTCTAATAGTCTGTTGAATTGGATAAACAGTTGGAGGCATCTCTGGAAGAGAGGTTGAGTAAAGTGTGGAGTTGACTAGTGATAGGTGGCGTTCGGGATCGGCGAAGGATCGTCTTTCCCGAAGGGAGGATGAGTCAAAATCACACTAGGTTTAGTCCAGCGTAATAGAAAAAGGCAATGAGTAAAGGGAGACAACTAATAATAATAAGTTCCTTGCGAAAGGGAACGATGAGCTTCAACTACCATCATAGTTCCTAGTGCCCTTTGAGAACCCTTCACCGGGTATACCGGGGGCAGTCCTGGGCTAACCTAAACTGTAGGCAAACTAACTTGCAAGAGTAACTAGCGTAATTAGGGAATCACTTTCACTTACCTTGATGTCTCGGTATGTTAGGTTGGTTCACTCGGGCTGTAGGCCCGGGGGTTTTGTTGATAGGCAGGTTGGCCCGACGAGCTTTGTCTCGGTTATTGATTGTAACGGACAGGATGGTCCGTGGAGCTTTGGCTCGGTGGATAATACATTAATGTACATGTGCATAAGGTATAAGGTGGTGGGTCTTCGGTATTGGAGGGTCTTCACACCGACACCAGTACGTTGACTCGGCGGGTGTGGTTTTACACTTAGCCAAACTAAGTCCGGTGGACCAACCGGCAAAGAGTATGCAGAAGCTCCGCTTAGTGCACCAGCGTTGAGGCATACGATAGGTCTGACTGGTAGTACTGATACCGGTTTAGAGGTGGGTGAGGCCCAACCCACCGCTTCCGTTTGCCACTACAGAGGTTTCCTGGGAGGTTAGGCTCCAGAAAGGGGGAACTAAAGGTCTGTGTACACAGAGTCGAGTGGGTGAGTTGCACATGCATGTTCACATCATGGCATAATTGCATGTCATAGCATAACCATTGTATATAGCCTTGACACCTATTGTATAAAGTGGCATGAGACGCTTTATACAATAGGCTCTGCAAAACGACCCCTTTGTTTATAAGTTCGCGCAAGCGTGCTTGTAAGTTAAGGTTTATTCAATAGATTTATATGTATACTATCTATAAAACCGACACCCTATCGTATAAATTGGTATGACACTTTTTATGCGATAGGAGCCTTGCAAAAGATCCCTTGGCTTATGTGCTTTCACATAAGTTAAGGTTACTTATTCTTGAGTAGCTTTTCTTACTTCTATGATTACAATATTTATACATACTAATAAAACTACTAGATTAGTTCCGCCGTCACCTATTATTTTTTTTTATATCTCTACTATCATGTCCTCTCCTTTCTTCCTCCCCGCCCTGTGCCTAGGAGCCATGGGGGAAGGGGCGGGGGATGATAGGGCTTAGTCTTTTAGATTAACGGTTTTCGAACCACATCATTTTAGGGGACCGTGGAGCCCAACATGGAGGAGCAGCCCCGGAGGTCGACACGCTTGGAGGTGGGGCAGCCTAGTACCGGAGTTCAGACAACTGGGACTGTGAGTCCCAACTGCTAGTAGTTTATTAGTTTTGCTTCCGCTTGAGAGACTCTTGTAGTGAGGATTTGATGTATTGGGCATGAGCCCTGTTTTCAGTACTTTATTATTCTGTGGACTCTCCCTTCGTGGAGATTATTACTTATTATATGTGATCTTTTGTGGACATATGTTAGAGCTTGTTTTATATACTCTCATATATATTGCTACTATTCTGTGATCGATATGGCCGACAGAATTGGCTCCTTGTAGTGACGACCTCCTTCGGCGTGAAGGTGTCACCGCAAAGCGGCGGTTCTGGGCCTAAGACCCCGGTGGCTAAAAGAAAAAAATGGGGTCTTACAAGTTGTATCAGAGGAGACCTCGATCGGAAAAGTAGCAGTCCATAACCCCTGGATCACCCCCACACGAGTTTAGTTTCGCGAAAAACCAAGCAGCGGAAGCAGTGGTGTGCCCATATGGGGGATCACAGGTAAATTGTCCACTTTTAATTAGTTTGAGTCGATTACTTATAATGGCTTTTGTTACACAGCCTCCGGCACAGCCTACACCACAGGGTGGAGTCCAGCAGACTTCGAATGTTGCACCACCTCCCCCGGTCCCCACTTCGTTCCTACAGTCAGAGATGGGGCAGACCCTGATAGCTATTCTGGATGCTTTCAGGGCCCAACAGGTTCCGGCTCCGCAGCCAAACCCGGGGGAAAATTGGCTGAGTATTTTCTGAGGACTTTCTCCCCCATCCTACTTGGGGACAGAGTTGGCTGTTCGGATGGAGGAGTGGATGGACATCATGTTTGAGATGCTGATTGGGATACGATGCCTTTGGGAGGAGAGGGTGTCTTTGGTGGTCTCTTGCTTTGAGTCTCATGCCAAGAGATGGTGGAAGACGTCGCTGGATACGACATTTGTTGATATGGAGGTTGCAAAAATTACTTGGGAGGAGTTCAGGGCCGCATTACTGGAGCATTTTGTTCCACAGTCGGCTAGGGATGAGCTGGAAGACAGGTTCCTGCAGTTGAAGCAGGGCAATAAGACAGTTGTGTAATACCACTGGTAGTTCAACCATTTAGCCCGGTTTACGGACTCCTATCAGTTGGATGAGGCAGGATACACTAAGAGGTTCTATAAGGGCCTGCGGGAGGAGTTGAGGGAGGCCCTTTTGTCCGTATCTTACGGGCCTATACCTCGGATGTTAGAGATGGCCAAGAGGATTGAGGCTGATTGGCACACGAATCGGGGCCGAAAGAGGCCAACTGAGGACAAGAGCCGGGGAGCCAGGAATGATCAGAGGCGGGGTCGCATCACTGATGGGAGAGAGGGGAGAAGAGCAGAGGACCAATCTCGTCAGGAGGTGAGACACGAGCCGAGGGAGCCGGTGGTAGTGGCTCCTCAGCCTCTTCAAATGCGAGAGGCACCGAGACTCAAGGGTATGGCATTTCCCTCGCCGGAATTCTACAATTGCCATCAGACAGGGCACATCCGGAGAAACTGCCCCATGAGGGGAGCAACTCTACCAGCACCACAGGCTGCCCCGCATGCTCAGTAGTTTGGAAGTCGAGGACGTGGCCGAGGACGTGGATACTAGGGTGGAGATCGTAGGCAGGACAGGGAGCAAGTTTATGCACTGGATCTGGCTCAACCCTGGAACCTGGAGCAAGTGATAACAGGTACGCCAGAAAGTTTAAAGTTTCCTTTCCTGAACACTTAAATTTATGGGCATAGAATTTATAATCTAGAAAAGAAAACCATAACTAGATGCTAAGATTTTTAACTCCCCCCCCCAGACATAGTTTTCATCAACATCAAGCCCTCTTATACGCTGTTCGATACGGGTTCTTCACACTCGTTCGTGTCGGAGGCCTTCGTGGAAGGGTTGGAAGGCGTGGAGCGATTCACAGGCTTGATAATGAGGATACGACTACCCGACGGATCAGAGCTGTTTACCTCTACCCACTGCAATATGGAGGCGGAGATCAGGGGAAAGGCATTTGAAGCACCAACGACGATCCTAAGGATGCCAGTCTTCGATCTGATTCTGGGCATGATGTGGTTGCGGTGGAACCATGAAGGTCCACCTAGTGTCAACTATCTTCACCTATGGGGGGGGATTAGGTGTCTCTGCAGCGTAATTGCGGAATTAAGATTTTACCTGCACAAGAAAACAAAACAACCAAGCACAGAAAATACACAGGCAAATTATAGTGGTTCCCCGATTTGGGTACGTCCACTTTCCCCCTTCGACCTATCTCCCAACATGGGACGACTCAGTCACTTCACCAACAGGATTGAAATCCAATCCTTGCACTAACGGAAGGAACCCTTCCACACGTAGGAGTCAACACTCCCACAACCCGGGTTGCACCCAACCCTTACAACTAAAGACCAATCGGTCCGTTACAAAGAAATTGAAAATGCTTGTAAGAAATACAAACGACGTTTGGAGAGTAAGGTGTCCCTCTTCGTTCGACGACGTGTTCTTGAAGTCAACGAAGAGTCCACAACCCTAGATATCTCTTGGAAAGAATCTTCCCGAAACCGGCGGCGGCTTAAAGCGGCGGCAAGGTTCTCGGAATCAGCGGCGGCGACGGAGAGCAGCAGCAGTGCCAACTTGATTTAAACTTCGTAGCGAAGGAAGCAAGGTCTTCCAACGGTCACACTAGGATTGATCGTCTCGATCGATTCGGAAGGGGAAGGATTTTCCCGATCAACGAATCAAGAGACAAGGGATCTCTGGTTAGACGCGTGAGACGCTATGCTATCCTAAGCTTCGGTCGCCGGAGATCTGGAAGAACCTGAGATCAGCAGCGGCGACAAGTGCACGAGCGGCGGAGACGGTTGGCGGACCGTTAGGGCTTGTCGGCGGCTCGTGCTTTTTGAAATCCCGTGTGTTCTTCTTTTACTGTTCATACATACAGAGTATATATACATTAGGTCAAGTATGTGACCGTTGTGGGTCCCACTGATAAGAAGACATGAGCCCGGTTCGAAACAGTTCAGATAGTTTGAACCGGTCCAGAGAACAACAGGAAACTGCCTAAGTCAAATTCGGCGAGAATCGTAGGTGATTCTCGCCGAATCGGCAAGAATCACTTACGATTCTCGCCGACTTCTACTTAGCCGAAATCTGGCTGAACTGATACAGAAGCCGGGGAGAATCGGCGGGAATCACTTTTGATTCTCACCGAATCGTCGAGAATGCAAGGTCATTCTCGACGAATCGACGAGAATCATAAGTGATTCTCGACGATTCTGCCTTAGAAAATTTCCCTGTCAGTGTCGAAGCTGCCGGCTTCAACCGGCGAGAATCAGCTAGTGATTCTCGACGACTCAGCGAGAATCATTAGTGATTCTCGCCGAATCGGCGAGAATCACTTAGTGATTCTCGTCGATTTTTACTTGGGCTATTTCTCCTCTTTCTTTCCTTGAGCTGGTCTTTGGCCCATCCTTGCTCCTTGTCTGCTCTTGCTTTATCATAGCCCTGTACTTGAAATTAAGTACACCCCAATAGAGAGAGTACACGTAGGCCAACACACTGATCTGCTCAACGAGGGATTACGTTGCACAGACCCATGTATATTGACCCACTGCACCCTGACATTGGTGTGTACTTAGCATGGAATATCTGCAAGTACAACTAGAAAATAATTCATCAAATACATTGTGGATTCATCTTAGCTTGACAGGTGGCTTCCTCAAATCCAGGTAATTGTGGATATAGTACCCAACAATCTCCCCCTATTTGACGAAGCCAAAATCCTACTAGCTAAGATGAATACCACCACCCAAAGAATAATTAAAACTTTAAGAAAATAAGAACAGACAAAATAATACTTGAGTCAAAACATGTCATCACATATATATGTATATATAAACCCACAATACTTGTTCGTAAGATAATATGAAAACATAGATGTGCAGTGAAGGACAAAAGGGTCTTAAGCCTATTTTTCCTTAGCAAGATCATCCTTGAGCTTCTGAGCCAGGAATTTCTTGCTCTGTCTTTCGAAATATTCCTTTGTCTTAGGATGATATCTGGGAGGAGGAACTTTATCAGTCACTGTATTATTTCTGAAAAATATGTTGCGTTTGGCTTCAAATTCTTTGTGCCTCTCCCATTCGTATTGACTGTATACCTCACTTCGATTTATGTGCCCCTTCTGCTGTAACAAGAATGTGTCCAAGATGATACTTTTTGATACAGGACTCCATTTTTCATTTCTCACATCCTCCTCCGTCAATCGGGTCCTCTTTTCAGCTGGTGTTTCACTTGAAGTTCCTTCTTGGATTTGCCTTTTTCCTTTGGCTTTAGCTAAGGCATCTTGATCAAACCAAGTTCGTCGTTCAGCCCTTTCAGCAGCTTTCTTCATCTCAGCTTCACTTAACAGAACAGCCACTGCACTTGCCCCTTCGTCATCCACAGTATTGTGCTCAGTGGTTTCATGTACAGGATTAACCTCAGGATTATTGCCTAATGCTTGATTGAGCAACCACTGGCAACTGTCATATACATAAACATTAGACTGATCGAAGTTTTCAATGATGATGTGCTGAAGCCCTGCCATTTTATCAGTATATTCTTTCTCCCCCTTTTTGGCTTCGAGGGCAATGGAGTTTGCATATGAGTGCAGGGACTCATCTATATGCTTTAGAGTTTTAGAAAACTCAGTCAGCAGGTCTTGTTGATTTTTATTAAGGAGCACCATGTTGGCATCAAATTTCTGTATGCTAGTCGCCACAACATGTGCATTATGATTTACCACGCCCAGGTCATCAGTATTCTTTTTCAGCCCTTTCATGAGAAGAGTTACAGCTGTGCCTGCCTCTGTATACTTTTCATCAAATTTCTTCTCCATCTCATCTAGTTTATGGTTGATCTGAACTATGTTCTTGAGCATGAGATCCTCAGATTCCTTCAGTCTTTTTAGCACCATTTTGTGGGATTTCTTAAACGTACTCTTGAGCTCATCCAGTATCCCTTGGACCACATTAACAGTGAGATTTGCCAGGTTTGCTTGGAGGGAAGAAGCTGCAGGCAGATCCTGGTCGGGCTCCCCAGCAGAAGTACTGGGAGAGCTGGACACTAGAATAGAGTCTACCGGGGGGACAGCGGGTTGCTGAGAGGGCTCACCCTGTATTCCTGTATCCGACCTCTCAGGAGCTTGTTCCTCTGATGAACCAGCAGCATCCTCCTGAGGGTCCACCACTTTCCTCTGCTCGATTACTTCTTCCTCCTCCTCAGTCTCCATGTGCTCAGCTTGATCTGCAGAATTATGCATGTCTTCTTCCACTGCATCCACCTCCTCTTCATCAGCCACCTCATCTCCCAGGTAATTTATATCTTCCTCACCGTCCTCTTCCTCTTCCACATTTGCCACTTCCTCCTCACGGTCTTCTTGCACGGCCTCCACAGCATCTTTTGCTATCTGAGAAATATCAGATATGGTGTTTGCAGAAGAGAGTACAGGCTCCCCCTCAGTTCCTGTAATCAATGCATCATGAACTTCACTGGGGGCTGCCACGAAATCTGCTGAAGTTCTGTTGTCCTCGGCAGGAGATTCTTCTTGTTCAACTACCACTGCAGCTTGCCCTATGATTCGCTCCCATCTGTCAAAGACGATGGAGTCCATTTTCTTCAAATAATGCAAAGGAACTCCTTTGCTCATGTTGAACCTATCTCCGTTCAACTGATTGAGAAATAGGCTGATGATTCGTCCAAAGCTTGGAGATCTGAGGGTGTCCTTAATCTTCTCGAAAAGCATGGCCCCCCAGTTGAATCTCTTTCGGCAGACTATCACCACAAGAATCTTGAACATGTCGGCTGAGATGTGGTCGTGTGAGCCTGGTTTGCATATCAGTACTTTCCCAATGATGTCGGACAAGAGTTTTCCCTCCTCATTCATTTCTTTTCTCTTTATCGATCTGGTGCCCCTAGCTAGCCCACAGAATAATAGAGTCCTGGCTCTATCATGTTCCTCTAGATAATCCTCGTGCTCAGAACTGGAAAGCTGCAAGCATTGAGTCAGTGTCCTAGCAGACATCTTGATCCTTGCACCTGCAACCTTACTCTTGATGATAGAGTCTTCATTCCGAAGTTTGGCGGTTGCAAAGAACTCCATCACTTCTTTATCCAGAATTTTGCAGGGATGCTCCAGTACAAACGTGAGTCCAGCCTCTTCCAACATGATGATGATGTTTCTGAACTCATCCGAGGCATGTGAGAACCCGGTTCGAACTAATTCACAGCCAGTGACCAGCCCAGCGGTGGTCCTTGGAGCCATAGCAAACTAGGAAGAAGGGGAATACCAATTTCCAAGTCTAAGGATCGTCGAAACTAAGAGGTTGAGAGTAATATCTATACTAATGCTCAAAGCACGGTTGGGGATAAGAGAGGCATTACCTTAGGAGGAGACGCAGTGAAGGTTCCGGCACCACGTTGCGTAAGGTGCGGCGAGCCGATTCGAGGCTAAGCGAGGGCGTGACTCCGGCTGCAAGAGGGAGTCTTCCGGAGGGTTGTTAGGTCACGATGAAGCCGAAGTCGAAGATGAAGACGAAGAGTCGGAAAGAAGCTTGGAATCGGGAAGTGATGAGCTTCGGCGAGTATTGGGAGGTGCTGGGACACTGCTTCGGGAGAGCTTTGAAACCAGTAGCGGGAGATGACTTGGACAGGGTATTGGCGACAATCGGAAGTAGAAGGGACGACGGGAAGTCGAAGGGTCGGCGGGATTTACTGGGTCGGCGGGATTGCTGGGTCGGCGGGATTTAAGCTATAACCGGGTTTATACATATGGAAGAGCTTCGGTTCGATGAGAATTGCCGGAATTTCAATTTTATTTGTCCGGGGTTGTCAAGGATTCGAAAAGATCACTTAAGCCACGTGTGGTGTAACCTACCACACCGCTTAGGAGGCACATCAACTCTGAGATTCCTAACTCACTAACATTGGCTAGCAGGATTCATAAGTTATGTCGAGATTGATAAATGCAATATTCATGATGTTAGTTGTCATTCGCAGTGTCTCCTAATGTCGTGTCAGCTTTAATTTTCAGCTTGTAATGTATGACTTCTCGAATTTATCAGAGAATTTACTGGCACATCATTAATAACGTATCTAAGGCGTATTTTTACCGTTTTGATCTGTCCTTAGAAGAACACACTTAGATGTGAAAATGTATATATATATATATATATATATATATATATATATATATATATATATATATATATATATATAAGTAGATGTTGATATAATATGACTCAATTATTTAGTCTGATCAATGATACCTGGAATTGTTATATTCATCATTTAGCCCCTCTGATTAGAGCATACCAGGTGTTCAATTTGAGGATAGTACTTCTTGCGTTCCAGATACTTGTTCTAGATTATTCTTGGAACATCTTCTGTCTAGCTCCCATCATGACTCGGAAGTCTAGACTACCCTGCACCAAAGAATGTTACCTTACCTTAGGAGCCCAATATGTATTGGGTCCTAGGTTCCTGTCAGCATAATAATTTGAATGCCTCCCCTCAGGAATCCTGGTGGGAAGACTAACATTGCCTCGAGGATGTGGAAGTCCCCTTGCCATTGATACAGATTGGTTGTGCCAGCAGTCTATGGCAAAATGACCCACTTTGCCACAACACCAACACTCACGAATGTTGTATCGCCGTTTGTGACCTGAACAGATGACAGAGGTAGTCATAGTTCTAGGTCCAAACGGAATAGAGCCAGACATGCTTACAGAATGGTCTCTTCCATCGTGACTATTGGAAGGGCGGAAAGAATGCATATGGCAGGCGTCATGAAGCCTGGGAGGAGGTGCCTTCTTTTCAGTCAGCCCCCTCCCGAGGACCCCATGAGTCTTAATAACATTATTTCTATCCCCCCTTTCCAGAGTCCTAGGGAGGTGTGAGGCGCAGTGAGCTGATGCTGGTAGATTCATGAGGAGTTGGTGCTGTTGCCGAGAATACAAAGGGCTTGGTGGAAGCCTGAGGTATTTTCTTCTGGGTGGCCATGACAGCCCTTGCATTTTGGGTGCCTCCACATGAGGGCACATTAACCTTGCGGTGACCACGATTATTCCTGTGGTCATACCTGAAGGCATGATGAGTGCCCTTCCTACTCGGGGTGGGGGGTCTGAACACAGTTTCCCCATTTCTCCATGATTTGACGATTTGGGAGATCCACCCATTTTCTTCCTTTCTTTTAATAGCATCAACAATGGAAAAGTTGGATACTATCCTCTTCTCATTCTCTAGACTACTCTCTAGATCTGAGATTTTAGAGTCCTTAACCTTATTGGATGCCAACTGGAGAACCAATAAGATTTTCAGCTGAGCAATCTCCTTAGCTTGCTCCTTCACAAGTAAGTTGCTCTTTTGAAGGGCACTCACAAGGGAATCAGGATTTTCAATCTTTTGATTGATGCTATCCATATCCCGTGCATCTCTGGAAGGACTACCCTCTGAATTGTTCCTGTCTTCAGGAACTTCAAGAGGAGAGCGGCATGAGGAAGAAGTTACCTGCTCCTGGCTTTGTTGTTCAGGGTTACCGTTAACATCGACAGAGACTGTTGAGTCAGCTTCATCAGAACTGCTTTCCTCAACTTCTTCTTCAGTCTCTGACAAGGACACAGGAGCCCTGATACTGACAGATTGATCATGCCCTTCATCTTCAGAAATGAGGACCCCTACATAGACTTCATCCTCTTATTGACGACTGATCCCTGTTTTCTCTGATCCCTCCATGAGGTCTGAGATGGTTTGCCACATGGACTTGGCTGTCCTACACTTGTCCACTCTAGAGCGAGATGGTCCAGACCAGACATCAGTGATGATCTGACGAATCACCTGATCCAGGTTGAACAGTGAGAGCTCTGTCTCCGACATCTCTTTGGGACACTTGGGGATTTGGAGATCTTTCCCCGAGCTGGAAGCCTTCATGGGAATGAAGGGACCCTCTTCCAGAATGAGTGATGCTCGAGGGTCGATGGCCTCCAGATGAAATAGTACTCTCATCTTCCATACAGGATAGTACTCCTTTGTACATGAGGGGAGTCTTAGAGGAGGGACATCATAATCCAACTCCATGCTTGAGTCTGATCTTCTTATTGACACTAGATGCAGGAACTTACTCGAGGTGTTAACCCCTTTGATGAGTAACCTCCCTCTGATACCACTTGAAGGTCCACCTAGTGTCAACTATCTTAACCTATGGGGGGGGGGATTAGGTGTCTCTGCAGCGTAATTGCGGAATTAAGATTTTACCTGCACAAGAAAACAAAACAACCAAGCACAGAAAATACACAGGCAAATTATAGTGGTTCCCCGATTTGGGTACGTCCACTTTCCCCCTTCGACCTATCTCCCAACACGGGACGACTTGGTCACTTCACCAACAGGATTGAAATCCAATCCTTGCACTAACGGAAGGAACCCTTTTACACGTAGGAGTCAACACTCCCACAACCCGGGTTGCACCCAACCCTTACAACTAAAGACCAATCGGTCCGTTACAAAGAAATTGAAAATGCTTGTAAGAAATACAAACGACGTTTGGAGAGTAAGGTGTCCCTCTTCGTTCGACGACGTGTTCTTGAAGTCAACGAAGAGTCCACAACCCTAGATCTCTCTTGGAAAGAATCTTCCCGAAACCGGCGGCGGCTTAAAGCGGCGGCAAGGTTCTCGGAATCAGTGGCGGCGACGGAGAGCAGCAGCAGTGCCAACTTGATTCAAACTTCGTAGCGAAGGAAGCAAGGTCTTCTAACGGTCACACTAGGATCGATCGTCTCGATCGATTCGGAAGGGGAAGGATTTTCCCGATCAACGAATCAAGAGACAAGGGATCTCTGGTTAGACGCGTGAGATGCTATGCTATCCTAAGCTTCGGTCGCCGGAGATCTGGAAGAACCTGAGATCAGCAGCGGCGACAAGTGCACGAGCGGCGGAGACGGTCGGCGGACCGTTAGGGCTTGTCGGCGGCTCGTGCTTTTTGAAATCCCGTGTGTTCTTCTTTTACTGTTCATACATACGGAGTATATATACATTAGGTCAAGTATGTGACCGTTGTGGGTCCCACTGATAAGAAGACATGAGCCCGGTTCGAAACAGTTCAGATAGTTTGAACCGGTCCAGAGAACAACAGGAAACTGCCTAAGTCAAATTCGGCGAGAATCGTAGGTGATTCTCGCCGAATCGGCGAGAATCACTTACGATTCTCGCCGACTTCTACTTAGCCGAAATCTGGCTGAACTGATACAGAAGCCGGGGAGAATCGGCGGGAATCACTTTTGATTCTCACCGAATCGTCGAGAATGCAAGGTCATTCTCGACGAATCGGCGAGAATCATAAGTGATTCTCGACGATTCTGCCTTAGAAAATTTCCCTGTCAGTGTCGAAGCTGCCGGCTTCAACCGGCGAGAATCAGCTAGTGATTCTCGACGACTCGGCGAGAATCATTAGTGATTCTCGCCGAATCGGCGAGAATCACTTAGTGATTCTCGTCGATTTTTACTTGGGCTATTTCTCCTCTTTCTTTCCTTGAGCTGGTCTTTGGCCCATCCTTGCTCCTTGTCTGCTCTTGCTTTATCATAGCCCTGTACTTGAAATTAAGTACACCCCAATAGAGAGAGTACACGTAGGCCAACACACTGATCTGCTCAACGAGGGATTACGTTGCACAGACCCGTGTATATTGACCCACTGCACCCTGACATTGGTGTGTACTTAGCATGGAATATCTGCAAGTACAACTAGAAAATAATTCATCAAATACATTGTGGATTCATCTTAGCTTGACAGGTGGCTTCCTCAAATCCAGGTAATTGTGGATACAGTACCCAACAAACCATGCAAAGATTGACTGCCTAGCGAAGAGAGTCACCTTGAGGCACGGGGACTCCTATGTCGTCATCGAAGGTATTAGACCTATTTCCCCTCACTTCTTATCTTCCGTGCAGGTCGTTAAGGCCCACTTGCAAGGGGAGGATGTCTATGAAGTACTGTTTGAAGTTGTTGAGGCCAAGGTTTCCATCTCTGAAATCCCGGTGGTGCGAGATTTTGCTGACATATTCCCAGAGAAGCTGTCAGGGCTACCCCCGCACCGAGAGTAAGATTTCCAGATACAGCTCGTGTCGGGGGCTAAGCCGACATCTAGAGCCCCTTACCGAATGGCCCCGAAGGAGTTGACGGAGTTTCGAAGCCAGCTGCAGGAACTAGTGGAAGTTGGATTTGTCCGGCCGAGCTCTTCACCATGGGGAGACTCGGTGCTGTTCATCAAGAAGAAGGACGGTACACTCATTTTATGTATCGATACCGAGCAATGAATAGATTGATAGTCTGGAATACCTATCCCCTGCCACGGATAGATGAGATGTTTGATCAGCTGGAAGGGGCACATTTCTTCTCAAAACTGGATTTGAGGTCGGGCTACTATCAGCTGCGAATTCAGGAGGAGGATATTCCGAAGACTGCCTTCAGTGGCAAGTATGGGTTGTTCGAGTTTACCGTGATGCCCTTCGGGCTCACGAATGCACCATCAGCCTTCATGAGCTTGATGAACCAGGTGTTCAAGCCATATCTCGACCGATTTGTCATAGTATTTATAGATGACATCCTCATCAATTTGAGGACGAAGGAGGAGCATACCCAGCATCTGGCCTTGACCTTGGGGAAGCTCAGGGAGCATCAGCTATACGCCAAGTTCAGCAAGTGCCATTTTTGGCTGACGGAGGTGGCCTTCCTAGGCCATATAATCAGTGGAGCGGGACTGGCATTGGACCCCGCAAAGATTCAGGCAGTGCGAGACTGGCCTTAGCTGAAGACGACCACTGATGTCCGAAGTTTCTTGGGATTGGCCGGATACTACCAGAAGTTTGTGCAGGGATTTTCTCAGATAGCCCTCCCACTCACTACGTTGACAAAGAAGGACACTCCGTTCGTATGGACACCGCGGTGTGAGTCGTCCTTTCAAGAGTTGAAGAGTCCGCTTACATCGGCCCCCATCCTCGCTCTCCCGTATGGGAAGGAGGGCTTCCAGGTGTACGCCGATGCGTCCTTCCAGGGGATGGGAGCTGTCCTGATGCAGCATGGTCATGTGATAGCATACACCTCACGGCAGCTAAAGAAACATGAGCAGAACTACCCGGTGCATGACCTGGAGATGGGAGCGGTAGTATTCGCTCTAAAGATTTGGCGGCATTACCTTTATGGTGTGCACTGCGACATATTCTCGGGTCACAAAAATCTGAGATATGTTGATACACAGAAGGAGTTCAACGTTCGCTAGAGACGATGGGTGGATTTCCTATCCGATTATGAGTACACGATGCACTACCATCCCGGGAAGACAAATGTGGTGGCAGACGCTCTGAGCCGGAGAGCAACTACGACAGGAGCAGGACCTCAGCTGATGTCCTTAGAGTTGGTGAAGATGTTGGAGGACATGCCGATATCATTAGTGTCCGAGGATGATCCGGAGTTGTACATGGAGTATCTAGCATCGATGGTTGCCACATATGGCATTCAGGATCGCATCAGGGATGGGCAGAGGCTGGACGAGAAGGCAGAGCCAATATTTAGGGCCTTGGAGGAAGGCACGGCAGGGGATTACTCCTTGAGGGATGGGCTTCTATGTTTTACAGGCAGGGTCTATATACCCGCAGGAGGCCAGATTCGGGAGGACATCATGACAGAGGCGCACTGTAGTAGATACTCAGTGCACCCAGGCATCACCAAGATGATGGACGACTTGAAAAGGATGATGTACTGGCCGGGAATGAAGAGGGATATCACCTACTTTGTGACCCACTGCGAGGCTTGCCAGCTGGTGAAGGCGGAGTGTAGGAACCTGGTCGGGTTATTGCAGCAACTTCAGGTGCCGGAGTGGGAGTTCGACGACATTGCCATGGACTTTATACATTGTCTTCCTTGGTCGCATGCGGGAAATGTCTCGATATGGGTGATCGTCGACCGATTGACGAAGGTGGCCAGGTTTCTACCGATCAGGAAGGATGCTCCGATGAGTGACTTGGTACGGAAGTTTGTGGAGCAGTTCATTCGATATCATTGAGTGTCGAGGATGATAGTGTTCGATCGGGATGGAAGATTTACGTCTAGGTAATGGAGGTCGGTCCAGACATATTTGGGATCACGGTTGACTTTCAGTACCGCCTTCCACCCTCAGACGGATGGACTGACAGAGCGCACCAATCGATCCCTGGAGGATTTACTGCAGCTGTGCATACTGGACCGTGGAGAGCCGTTGGAGAGACAGCTATCGTTGATCGAGTTCTCGTACAATAATAGCCATGAGTCCAGCATCGGCATGGCCCCTTATGAGGCTTTATATAGGCGGAGATGCAAGACTCCTTTGTCTTGGATCCAGGATGAGGATCCGAAGGCACTTGGCTCGGAGTTCGTGGAGGATACGGATTCTCAGGTGCAGTTGATCTGAGACAGGATGCTGGAATCCCAGAGCAGACAGGCTAAGTATTACGATGCTCGGCACCGTCAGGTAGAGTTTCAGGTTGGGGATCGGGTATTCTTGAAGATTCGACCGATGCATGGAGTCTTGCGGGTGCGTGGTCGTAATAAGCTTAGTCCAAGATACATGGGGCCTTACAGGGTCCTGGAGCGGATCAGCCCCTTGGCTTATAAACTTGAGCTGCCGCCAGAGCTAGAGGGTTTGCACGACGTTTTTTATGTCTCCTCCCTTAGGAGAGCTCTACTTCGGCCGGAGAAGCAGATTACCACTACAGATGGGCCTGTAGCTTTTGATCGATCGGTGCACTTGGAGTCGGTTTGGATAGATGATACTGGGATGCAGGCCTTGCGGCACAAGAAGGTCCCGTTGGTCAAAGTCTTGTGGAGGAATCACGGGCAGGAGGAGCACAAGTGGGAGCCACGGGACCTGATGCAACAGAAGTATCCGGAGCTTTTTGGTCAGGTACTCCTTACGACCTCTTAGGATGTTACGTTTTATCTCCTATACTTGAAAACCCCGTAGGCTTAACTTGAATTTCGAGGACGAAATTTTTATTTTTATGTGTTGGGTATTGCATCCACAATAACCCAGATTTGCATGAAGTCACCCTTGAACTAAGATGAATTAAGTTGTATTTAATATCTTTGTTTAGTTGTGTGTTTGCAGACCATCATTACTAAGTGCAGACCAATATCAGTCTACAATGGGTCATGAACACAGGACCATACAGTGTAATCCCTCACTGTGTGATCCAAGGTGTTGACTCATGTGTAGCCTGTCTATTCGGATACACTTCATATTCAAGCACTTGGACCTTGGAATGAAGATTGGTTTTTGAAGAGAAAAAATTTCTAAGTTCAAAATTTTTTCTAAGTCCACTTATCGAGAAGTCTGGTATAGTTATCGAGAAGTAGAGTTAGCAGACTCGAGAAGCTCACTTGGTTCTCGATAAGCTTAGCCTAGTTCTCGAGAAGTCACTTCTAATATTTCTCGAGTAGTCAGAGTCAGCCGTGAAAAATTTTCTAAGTCCATCTTTCGAGAAGCTGGTTATAATTCTCGAGAACTTAGCTTTTAGTTCTCGAGAAGTCAGCTTAGTTTTTGAGTACAAGTTTTAGCTCTTGAGTAATGTTATTTTAATTCTCGAGAAGCGTAATTTAGTTCTTGAGTTGACTCAACGCTTATTTTTCGAGTACTAACTTAAGTCCAGAAAGTATAGCTCTCGAGAAATCAGCCTTGTTCTCGAGAACTTATTCATACTTCTCGAGAACAGCAGTCCAGTTTTTCAGAAAATCTACTTAAGTCCAAATCGACGGGATTTTCAAATGACTTGACGTGATTTGTCCACGTGTCATCATTTATGTCTTTTCTAACCGTTAGGGGAAATCCTATATAATGTCTTTTCATTAATACTAACCCTAAGCGGTGAACCGTACACTTTCTAAATTTCTGATCGGCCGTCTCTCTCCAAGAATGAATTTACAGAAGCCGCCTCCGCCGCTCAGTTTGAAGATCTACACTACTATTTTCGATCAAGTTAGACTTGTTGTTCAAGGAATCTTCATTTACTCCTTGATCGAGTAGGTCCTAAGTTTCTCAGGTCAGATCTACAGAGAGTCTTCTTCAACATTCCTGAAAAAGCAACAAATTTCAGAAGAATACCTAGAGATAAATTTTTCCAGATCTGAGACAAATCTCTATTTGTATTTCAAATCTCTTTGTAATTTTGTAGGAGATTATTCTCTGAATGTAGGAGCGTTGTTCTCCGAGTTGTACGAAGTTTTCATCTTCCGAGTGTAGATCCCTTTGGATCAAGATTGTAGGAACTTGGTTCCGAGACGTAGGATTGGTTTTCAATCCGAGATAGTGGAGTAGCCGAGTCTAGTGATTTACTAGATCGGTGAGGGAAAGTGGACGTACCCAAGGTTGGGGAACCACTATAAATCTTCTTGTCGTTTGTGATTGCTTGATTGTTTTTGTGCAAGTTCATTAAATTTTTTTATTCCACAAATAGACGCACAATTCACCTATTCACCCCCCTCTAGGTGATTTAGGTAGACAACTTAACACTTTCAATTGGTATTAGAGGGAGGTTGTTCGTTAAAAGGTTAACACCTTGATCAATTTCCTCACTAAGTTGTCTCTTGAGAATTTTCAAGCAATGGACAAGGCTAAAGATTTTTCCAAGCTTCCCCTGTGCATAAAGAACAATTTTCCCATGTGGAAAGAGAGAATTAAATGTTTCATGGAAGCTGTGGATCCCCAAATCTTCAAGATTGTTGAAGAAGGTCCCCACATTCCTATGACTATCTACACTATAGATCCAACAAAGAAAGTCCCAAAGAAGCTGATGGATCTAGATGAAGACGAGATTGCACTTGTCTCCTTGGACAAGAAAGCTAAAAATATAATTGCAAGTGCAGTCAATGACTCTATGCTGCAAAACCTGATCCACTGACAGTCTGCTAAGGAGATGTGACAGTCCCTCATCACCTTGATGGAAGGTACATAAGAAGTAAGGGATGACAGAAGATCCATGTTGAATAGAAAATATGAAGCCTTCTGACAAGGGCACAAAGATAGCATTGCAGATACTTTTGAGAACTTTTCAAGATAGTTAACGGCCTCAGAGTATATGGCCGAGTCTTCACCAACGGAGAACTGAATGACAAGTTCCTTAGATCCTTAACCAAGAAATGGGACAACAAGGTCTGTGCCATCAGGGAATTTGGAAAGCTAGCTGAGACAGATCCTCAGAATCTCTTCGGGAAGCTGATGTCATTTGAGCTTCAACTCAACACAAGGAAAGCTGAAGAAGAGAAGAGTAGGTTTGTATCCAAAGAGAAGTCTGTTTCTTTAAAGGCAGACACCTCCAGGAAGTCAAAGGCTACCTCTCCAACCCCAGCACAAGAAGTTAGTGAAGAAGAAAACTCAGAGTCAAGTACCTCGGATCTGAACTATCTGAAGGAGAGTTCTCTTTACTCTCACAGCAGTTCAAGAAATTCTTGAACAAGAAAAAGCAATGGAAAGGCAAGGATGCCTCTCACAGAAGATCACGACATGACGGTGATCGACATAGAAAAGGCTCAAGCAGCCACGACAGGTATGGTTCTAAACAGAACAAACATATTTCGACTGATATAGTTTGCTACTATTGTAATAAGCCAGGTCACGTCATAGCTAACTGCCCCCATAAGAAGAAGAAGGGTGGTAAGAGAGAAGAAAAGAAATCCTCGTATAACAAGAAGAGGACAGAGAAGAGCCTGATAGCCAAGAAGGGCAAGACTCTTAGTGACTCTGACTCATCTGAGTCAAGTAAAGAAGAGGAAGCCTACTTTGGACTTATGGCTCAATCAGATGATGAACAAGAGCCCCAGTTCACTGGGGAGGTAAAATCTCACACCCCTCTTTCAGAATCTGAAGTTTCTGAGCATGATCATGAGGATAGATCCTCTGATGATGAGTCTGAACTCATGGCCCAGTATAAGGAGTTGATCATGGCTTACGACAAATGTCGAAAGGTCGTGAAAACTCAGGCAAACGAGATTAAGTTTCTAAAGGCCATAGAAAGCTCTCTGAGAGAGGAAGTGGTTAAGATGGACTCACTCGGAGAAGACTTAGATACTGTTGTTGATGAGTTCAACAAGGCTATCAAGCACCTTGATCTGAAGGTTAAATCATCAAGGGGTTGGAAGAATTACTAGAAGTCGAAAAGAAACTTGTTGAAGGTTTCTCTAAGCCCAAGGTAGTTCTTCCTCTTATTGCTGAGTTCTTTGCTCAGGCCAAGGGTGCTGGGCTAGGCCATATAGAAGCTCCTAGTAAATCTTCTAAGAGGAATAAGGCTCAAATAAGGAATAAGGCCGTCAAGAATGCCTTGTCCAAAGCAAAGGGGAAAGCCCCTCAAGATCATACTGTCTTTAAGAAATTCATGTTTCCAACTAATGAGTTTGATCTTGACTCATCCTACGGCCACTTGACTAGACCTACTTATGTAGAGCCAAAGTCTCGTTACCAAGGATGGACTCGCCCCAGAAACTTTTGTGAGAGTGTCTTTAAGGCACCTTATAAAGAAGTCATTCTTCAGGACTATGGTCCTTATGAACATGGTCATAACTTCAAGAAAGCACCAAAAGTAAAATCCATTGTGGAAAAGCCTGTGATGGAGAAGAAGTCATGTGATTGCCATCATCATAAAGCTTCTTCCTCCAAGAATGCTACCCCTGCTGGACCAGTATCCCAGAAGGTCAAGCAGGAGTACCTAAGGCAAAGATACAACAGGTTCGACTGTTGGTGCTGTGGAAAAATTGGTCATTTTTCCATCGATTGTTGGTTTAATCCAAGAAATGTTGCAACTCCTCAAGTTGGCAACATGAGAATGACCACTCATGATGCTAATCCTCGTAGTGGGAGTGTTCTAACACGAGACTAAGGACCCAAACATGTTTGGGTTCCTAAGGCAAACTGATTATGATTGCAGGGATGTCCAAAGGCCACCAAAACGCCAATCTGGTATTTGGACAGTGGATGCTCTCAGCACATGACCGGGACAAGAAGCCTACTTCAAAATTATTCTCCAGTATTGAACGGACCAAAGGTCATCTTTAGATGTTCAGACTGAGGGATAACTAAAGGCTACGGTATGGTCACTAACGGTAGTGTATCCTTTTCGGATGTAGCTTATGTTGAGGGATTAGAACACAATCTTATAAACATAAGCCAACTATGCGATAAAGGATACATAGTTGAATTCCACGCTGACAAGTGCCTGATAAAGTCTGTTGACAACATGGAAAAGATTCTATCTAGCACTGAAGTAGGAATATATTTTGTTTAAATTTCATATTGTATAGATTCTTCTACACTAGTGTGTCTTTTGGCAAAAGATAGTGTGTCTCTTGGTGACCAATGGCACAAGAGGTTAGCATATATTAGTTTCAAAACTATTAATAAATTATTCTCCCAGAACTTAGTACGTGATGCTCCGAATTTCAAGTACGTCAAAGATAGACCTTGTCATGCATGCGTAAAAGGCAAGCAAACAAGGGCTACCTTTAAAAATATTATTAACAAAAATTCAAGTAGATGTCTCCATCTACTTCATATGGACTTGTTCAGTCCACTGCAAATTAGAAGCTTGGGAGGTAAGGACTATACATTGGTTATTGTTGATGACTACTCACGCTTTGCGTGGGTGTTCTTTCTGAAACACAAGTCAGATATCTTTGACATCTTTACTAATTTTGTCAGGCAGGTCCAGAATGAATACAACTGTTCCGTAGTCAAAATCAGAAGTGATAATGAAACAGAGTTCAAGTCTAGGGCCATGACAGAATTCTGTGAAAGACTAGATATCTTTCATGAGTTTTCCTCTCCTCGCACTCCACAGCAAAATGGAGTAGCTGAGAGAAGGAACAGAACACTTATAGAGGCCTGCAGAACTATGTTGAGTGATACTTCACTACTGGAGTTCTTCTGGGCTGAAGCCGTCAATAATGCATGCCACGTGCAAAATTGAGCACTCATCAATAAGAATCATGATAAGACACCTTACGAACTTCTAAAAGGCAGGAAATCAACTATTTCATATTTTAGAATTTTTTGTTGTACATGCTTCGTGCTTAACAATGGTAAGTATCATACTACCAAGTTTAGTGAGAAAAGTTTTAAAAGTATTTTTGTAGGTTATAGTAGCCATAGTAAGACATACAGGATTTTCAATAGAAAAACTCTAGTTGTAGATTAATCCATACATGTTGTATTTGATGAGACGAGCTTGCTGCAAAGCAAATCGTCTAGTGTGCTTGTTGAAGATGCAGGTGCATGGCTGAAAGAAATCAGCTTGGATGAACCGACTGAAGGTGAAAAAGAAAAGTTCATCAAGATCACTACTCCAACCCCCATTAAAGAGGTAGATGATCAAGATGGAGAAACCATCCAAGTTGATGAAGTCACTCTAGTGGCTGAAGAAGTTCTAAATGCTATAAATCTAGAGCTCAGACATCTGAAGGATCATCCATTGGACCAGATCATAAGAGATATCCTGGATGGTGTCAGAACTCGTCGAGGTACAACTAATAAGAATTTATATTTAAGTTTTCTCTCACAGGTTGAACCAAAGAAGTTTGAGGAAGCAAACTCAGACGCATCATGGATCTTAGCCATGGAAGAAGAACTGAACCATTTCAAGCGCTGCAAAGTTTTGAAGCTAGTTCCAAAACCCAAAGGTAAGAATGTCATCGGGATGAAGTGGGTCTACAGGAACAAGTTGGACGAGGATGGGACAATCATAAAGAACAAGGCCAGACTCATCGCCAAAGGATATCGTCAAGAAGAAGGAATCGACTTCGACCAAACATATGCTCCAGTGGCAAGGCTGGAGGTCATCAGACTGTTCCTGGCTTATGTTGCATTGAAGGGCTTTACTGCCTATCAAATGGATGTGAAATCCGCCTTCCTTAATGGTGACATAAAGGAAGAAGTGTACGTGGAACAGCCCCCAGGTTTTGTTGATCCTAACTTTCCTAACTATGTTTATTTATTATCAAAAGCACTGTACGATTTGAAACAAGCTCCTCGAGCTTGGTACGAAATGCTATCTAGTTTTCTCCTCGATAATAAGTTCACAAGGGGAAAGATAGATAAGACATTATTTCTTAGGGAAATTAAAGGCAAGATTTTGCTAGTGTAAATCTATGTCGACGACATTATTTTTGGTTCTACAGACGACAACCTCTGCAAAAAGTTTTCTAAACTTATGCAAGGGAAGTTTGAAATGAGTAGTATGGGAGAGCTGAAGTATTTCTTAGGACTTCCGGTGAAACAATCTGAAGATAGAATTTTCGTCTCACAAATGAAGTTCACTAAGGATTTGATTAAGAAATTCAGAATGGAGAGTGCAACCTCTATGAGGACTCCAATGGTCTCAGCTATATCTCTGGACAAGGATGTGAAAGGGAAACCTTTTGATGAAACCAAGTACAGAAGCATAGTTGGATCCTTGCTCTACCTTACTTCCAGTAGACCAGACATAATGTTCTCTACATGTGTCTGTGCTAAATTCCAAGTGAACTGTAAGGAATCTCACTATACTGCTGCAAAGCGGATCTTGAGATACCTTAAAGATACACCGAATCTTGGCTTATGGTACCCAAGAAGTAATGACAGCGAATTAATTGGTTTTTCAGATGCAGACTTTGCAGGTAGCAAAGATGACAGAAAAAGCACTTCCGGGACGTGTCAGTTCCTTGGAAGAAGGCTTATCTCATGGAGCAGCAAAAAGCAAAATTGTGTCGCAATCTTAACGGCCGAGTCAGAATATATTTCTGCCGGCAGTTGTTGTGTACAATTGCTTTGGCTAAAGAACTAGATAGAAGATTACAACATGAATGTTAAAAACATTCCATTGTTTTGCGACTCCTCCAGCGCAATAACAATTGCCTTCAACCCAGTCTCGCACAGCCAGACAAAGCACATCGAGCTCAAATATCACTTCATCCGGGAGCATGTGGAGCAAGGGGATGTGGATCTGCAGTACGTGTCAACAGATCGACAAGTTGTAGATATTTTCACAAAGCCGCTGGATGAGACCAAGTTCAATTTCTTCAAAACAAAACTTGGGATACTGAACAATGAAGGATAGACAAAAAGAGATCATTTCAAAGCTCAAGAATAAAGGATACTACAAAAAGGTCAGAAATTTCTCAAGTGGAAGGCAGTTCTCGATAAATACAGTTATTTCTCGAAATGTACATAACAAGTTCTCGAAAACTTAAGTCCACTTCTCGAGAACTAAAGATCTGTCTCTCGAGAAGTACAATAAGTTCTCGAAAACAAGAAATATACTTATCGAGAACTATAACCATGTCTCTCGAGAACTAACCCTACCTCTCGAGAAATACCCCGTCTATTTTCGATTTCTGCTCATTTCTTCAATTTCGAAAACCGGTCGAATTCTGCTTTAATCCAAGGGTTATTTTAGATTAATTAGACACCTAATCAACATTACTAGGGTTATATATATATAAAACTTTAGAAATCTCAAATCAACCGACATTTCAAAATCCATTCTCTCAAAAACTCTTCGCCTTCCGCTGACCAGAGCTTCGACACTGCCGCTTTCTCTCGCTCCGTCCATTACCGTCGTCAGTCTCAATGGCACAGCAGTCCAGAATCGGAGTCAGCAGTGAACCTGTGGTCACCGAGATTGCAGATATTTCAGACGATTTCAAGAATCTTCTTCTTCTGCTAGAAACCACAGGTTTGAACTTTGTTCTTTCAGAACCTTGTAAGATTCTATTTCTAGAAGTAGAAGAGTTCTATAGAAATGTCAAGATAAGGAGGAATAGCACTGTACTGAAATCCAAGGTCAAGGGAGTTAAGATTAAGTTATGCCTGACCATAGTGTCCAGACTTCTAAGATTGCCTATTGGGGATGATGAGGATGAACTGACAGAAGATGGCAATGTCAGAACCTGTTATTTTTGTGGAGTTCCAGTGGACATTACCTCTCTAAGGAGAACTTCTCTGAATGATGTTAGCAAACTTCTAGTGGATATAGTTAGGAAAATTCTTTGGTGCAGGACAGGGTCTATAGGTTTCGTAACCAATGACCTATTCAATGTCATGACATTCATAGTCTGCATGAAGAAATTTCCATATGGTATGATGATTTTAGACATGATCAGGGATAACATTAAAGAACCAAAGTTTGCCAGGATAATCTCCTTGATGTTGCATGAGATTGATCCAGTGGTCTTCAAGACTTCAAAAGGTACACCAATTCATCACTTAAAGAAGATCTCCTTAACTTCCATTCAAAGGTGGGAGTTAAAACTGAAGAATCCAAACCAGATTGCTAAAGAGCTTGCAGCCCCTGCTTCAGAGGTCAGGACCCCATCTCCCTCCTCTCATGAAGTTGTTGAACCATCTAGTGCAGCAACTGAGGGTGATCTTGCTTCCTCTGTTCCAGTTAACAGAATTCCCTCTCCTCCTCCAGCTAGATCTCCAGTCAGAAGTCCAGCCAGATCACCAGCTAGATCTCCAGTCAGAAGTCCAGTCAGGAGTCCTATCAGATCTCCAGTCAGGTCCCTATTGGCAAACTTATCAGATGAGAGATTCTCGGATGAGCAAGCTCAGAAAACCCTCAACTCTATTGTAGTAGATATAGAAAACATGATAAAAGAGCTCACCTCTGATGAGCCTCTTCCTCCCCTCCACACAGAAACTGCTGAAGAACCTTCAAAGGATCCATCTCCACCTCCTTCTCCATCTCTAGTACCTTCTCCCGAAGCAACTCCTTCTCCTTCTCCAAGAAAAGACTCACCTCAACCAGATACCATCCTTCTATCAGAAGAGGATGAGCTAGAACCTGAGGCAGTTGAAGCTCCTCTAAGGAGACTTGATTTCTCTATTCCCACCTTCCTTGATTAAGAAGGAGATATAGTAATTCATACTACCAGAGCTAAAAGCTCTGTAGTTGTTGAAGAAATCCCTCCATGGAAGTCCCTCCTCCACCTCATATTTCTACTCCTGTTGTTCCTGTTGCTGCTGCCCCTACAAGTTCTGATATACTAAGTAAGATTGAAGTTATGTTGGCTGAGCAAAGGAAATAATTTGATGAATCCCTCAAAGTAGTCCAAGACAAAGTCACTGCTCTAGAGAAAGAGATGAGCAGAGGATTTGCATAAATTCAGCACAATACTGACTCTCTCAAAGAGCTATTTTTGATTGGTGGTAAAGCTATAGACCACACTATCACAAGTGTTGGTAAGGTCATGGATCAAAGAGTTACTCTTGCTAACAATCAAATCTTTTTGGAGAAGAAAGCCTAGGAAAACCTCATGAAAATCTGTGAAGAGGTTGGTACCTTCAAAGAGGATGTTATAGCTACACTATCTGTAGAATTCAGAAAGGGGGAGAGCTTGGTGAAAGAACATGTGGACAAGCTTGTGGACAAGTTTACTGCTGCTGTAAACACAGTTTGGTATGACAAGATAACTGAAATTAATAAGGATGTTTTAGAACAAATCCAGTTCGTTAAGTTCCATAACTATGACACTGCAGTCTGGATGCATAACCAAATATTCTTTGAATTTCAGGTTGATCCTAATGTCACTCCTCATCACCTGAACCCTCTTGTTGAAGGTCAGTCAAGTCAGATGCCTGCTCAGATGCAACCTCAGATGCCATGCTTCTCTCCAAGGCCAGAAGATCAAAATCCTCCTCCTCCTTCTTATGACCAAGTTTGGGATGATGTGATTCCTCAAGATCTACCTAAAATCAACACTTCTAAGAAGAGGAAGTATGGGGAAGGCTCCTCTGCAAGCAAAAGTATTCCTAAGCCAGACACAGAGAAAAGAAAAGCACAGGAATTTTCTGAAGTCTGGAGTCCTACCTCTAAAGCCTTAATTCTTGATACTCTCAAATTAGTAATGGACTACAATGAAAACAGGAATCTCAACTACAGCTCTTCTGAGTGGGAACTCTATGAGAAGTCCATGAATAAAAGGAGAATCTATGACAGAGAGTATGGCATGAACAATCCTAAGGCTCCTCCAAAACCTCCAAGGTACTATCCAAAGCCTTTCAGCTACCAGAGAAGACAACAAGAAAAGTATGACAGGCAACATCAAAGCAAGGAATTACTTTCTGTTGATAACTGTTTTGAGAATATGGATTAAATGAATGTTGATTGGAAATCTAAAATATTATATATATATATATATATATATATATATATATTCTGGTTTTGCTAATTCTGTGTTTAATTTTTCATTTCTTGCATTTGAATCTATTCTTCATATACAGTTCTTTCTTTATTGGTATAATTCACCTTAGTGTAGAGGGTTCTGACTTCTACAAATAGGGGAAGATTGTTGGGTATTACATCCACAATAACCTAGATTTGCATGAAGTCACCCTTGAACTAAGATGAATTAAGTTGTATTTAATATCTTTGTTTAGTTGTGTGTTTGCAGACCATCATTGCTAGGTGTAAACCAATGTCAGTCTACAGTGGGTCATGAACACAGGACCATACAGTATAATCTCTCACTGTGTGATCCAAGGTGTTGACTCATGTGTAGCCTCTCTATTGGGACACACTTCTTATTCAAGCACTTGGACCATGGAATGAAGATTGGATTCTTGAAAAGAAAAAGTTTCAAAGTTCAAAATTTTTACTAAGTCCACTTCTCGAGAAGTCTGGTATAGTTCTCGAGAAGTAGTGTTAGCAGACTCGAGAAGTTCACTTGGTTCTCGAGAAGCTTAGCCTAGTTCTCGAGAAGTCACTTTTTATATTTCTCGAGTAGCCAGAGTCAGCAGTGAAAAGTTTTCTAATTCCATCTCTCGAGAAGCTGGTTATAGTTCTCGAGAACTTAGCTTTTAGTTCTCGAGAAGTCAGCTTAGTTTTCGAGTACATGTTTTAGCTCTCGAGTAATGTTATTTTAATTCTAGAGAAGCGTAATTTAGTTCTTGAGTTAACTCAACGCTTATTTCTCTAGTACTAACTTTAGTCCAGAAAGTATAGCTCTCGATAAATCAGACTTGTTCTCGAGAACTTATTCATACTTCTCGAGAACAGCAGTCCAGTTTTTCAGAAAATCTACTTAAGTCCAAAGCGACGGGATTTTCAAATGACTTGACGTGATTGGTCCACGTGTCGTCATTTATGTCTTTTCTAACCGTTAGGAGAAATCCTATATAATGTCTTTTCATTAAGACTAACCCTAAGCGGTGAACCGTACACTTTCTAAATTTCTGATCGGCCGCCTCTCTCCAAGAATGAATTTACAGAAGCCGCTGCCGCCGCTCAGTTTGAAGATCTACACGACTGTTTTCGATCAAGTTAGACTTGTTGTTCAAGGAATCTTAATCTTCTCCTTGATCGAGTAGGTCCTAAGTTTCTCAGGTCAGATCTACAGAGAGTCTTCTTCAACATTCCTGAAAAAGCCGTAAAGTTCAGAAGAAGACCTAGAGATAAATTTTTCCGGATCTGAGACAAATCTTTGTTTGTATTTCAAATCTCTTTATAATTTTGTAGGAGATTATTCTCCGAGTGTAGGAGCGTTGTTCTCCGAGTTGTAGGAAGTTTTCATCTTCCGAGTGTAGATCCCTTTGGATCAAGATTGTAGGAACTTGGTTCCGAGATGTAGGATTGGTTTTCAATCCGAGACAGTGGAGTAGCCGAGTCTAATGATTTACTAGATCGGTGAGGGAAAGTGGACGTACCCAAGGTTGGGGAACCACTATAAATCTTCTTGTCGTCTGTGATTGCTTGATTGTTTTTGTGCAAGTTCGTTAAATTTTTTTATTCCGCAAATAGACGCACAATTCACCTATTCACCCCCTCTAGGTGATTTAGGTAGATAACTTAATAATTTCATTATGTATTGGGATTTGTAACATCCCTCAGACAACTAGACCCCTAGGAGTGGTTTTGTCATGACTAGGTCATGACAAAACCCTAGGAAGCCCTAGAAGGCCAGGTGTACCTAGGGATGTTGGAAGGGTCACCATGGGCTGCAAATAGTAAAAACCCTAAACATTAATTTGGGGTGGCCCCAGAGCTTCACCATGTATCCGTGACCCTACCCCAACATCACTAACCAATTAGGGGGGGGGGTCCATTAAAGCCCCAAGGGTCAATTAGAGTCAATTCAAAGTGGCCAATTTGGCTTAGGACCACTATAGGCCTAAACATGGCAAAATGCCCTAACTAAGGGCAATGTGCCCCTAATATGTTCAACCAACCTTGCCTAGGTCTTCCTAGACCTAAAGTGGGGTCAATGGGTCATCCAGGACCTATAGGGGTCAGCCCTAGAGGCCTAGTTGACCCAAGTCAACCCAAGCCCTAAATTGGTCAAAGTACCCTAACTAAGGGTCAAGTGACCCTCAAGATACCCAACCAACCCTACCTAAGTTCTTCTAGACCTTAGGGGAGGCCAATGAGTCATCAAGGACCCATTGGGGTCAACCCAAATGGTCATGTTGACCAAGGTCAACTCTACACAAGGGTTTTGTCAAATTAGCCCAAATGGGTTAACTCAAGCTCAAACCCACTTCCCCACTTGGGCTGACCTAACCTTGTCACTATTATGATTAGTGGGGTGATAATAGGTTGAAGGAGGGGTTAATTTCGGTTAGGATGGGAAGGAGAGAGAAAACTCCATTAATGGAGGAGAGAGAAAGAAGAGGGAGAAGGTCATTCATGGCTTGGGGCAGCATAGGGCCACCCATTAAGGCTGGGATCAGTTACACTGAGAAAGGCGAGGAGTTTCCAACAGTTTCCCGGCCAGAGGGGTGGCTCAGCCTGTCCAAATAGTTAAATCGAAACTGGCCTTTAATGGCCATTCATGGCCATGGGGGTTACACCCCCCTCCCATACCAATCTGACCAGCTTAAAATCATCCCTGGACTCAGGGGAGAAGTTTCCACACCTTACCTGAAGAGATCGAGCCCCCCATTGTGCAGTTGCAGAAACCGAGTGGCGTTGCCTTAAAAATTGTTTCCCGGCGATCTTCTCGACTTCAGGCTGCCGGCAAGGTCCTCCTCCTCTCCTTACCTCATGGTTAGATCATAGCAATGCTTAGGTTCAAGGTTCGGTCTCAATTGAGCCCGAACCAATTCCTGGTTTTCATGGTTTCGGGCCAAGAAATCTTCTTGGTAGAACCGTCGAAATCTGCCCCTCCGGCAGCTGTGTCACCGCCAGTCGATAGCCACCACCTCGACGGAGGTGTTGGTGGCGGTTGCCGGCCAGGAAAGTGTCGGGATGGGCGGTAACGGCGGCTTGAAGTGGCTTCAAGCTCGGGCTATCTCAGTCGTTGGCTAGAGGTAGACGATGAGCCCGGGCCATTGGATCTGCGCCAAGATTCGTGCGCCAGATTGATAGGAATCATTTTAGGCTTCCTTTGGTTTAGCGGTGGCGGTTGTAAAAGGAGCTGTTCTAAAGACAGGTTTGTAAAGGGAAATGTTGGAAACTGGATGTTGAAAATGGAGTTCTGTTTGGCTAGTCTTCGTTTGCAGGGCTATTCAAAACTGAGAACTGTTTGACAATATTGTGTTCGGAAATGGAGATTCACCGTTGAATTTTTTTTCTTCTAATTATTATATATATATATATATATATATATATATTAATCCATTAAAAATAACTAATGGAAACAAACTTTTTTTTTTATTAACCGCCGGCGATGGCCGTTCCCGTAAGGCCCAGTTCAAACATATATAGATATTCCACATTACATGTAAACTTTTTAAAAATACTAAAAATGCGTTCAGGCTCGGTGCAATTGTTCGGCAATTGAGTCACGCAATGCCACCATCTCATCCACTCCCACCCGAAGCCCTCTAACATGGTCTCCACCTGAGTTTTCATTAATCTGTCCTGTTCTGCTCTGAAGGCTCGCTGGGTATATGAAATGTTCGTCTTCATCACAAGCAAGAAAATGAGTATCTGAGCGTGATGGGTGTCTGTGAATGTAATTATGCAAACTCATCGTTGCAATAACAATGTCTCGTTGCTTTGTCAGACTGTATGGAGGCATATCCCTAAGTATCTTCCACTTCTTTTTTCATACTCCGAATGACCGCTCTATGACACTGCGCAAGGACGAGTGAGCCGGATTGAATATCTCTCGGTGCCCTTGTATCGGCATGCTGCCCCTCCTAAAATCTGGTAAATGATATCGTGTACCTGAATATGGTTTTAAAAAACCACGTTGTAGTGGATATCCGGCATCTACCACATAATATTTGCCTGCAAAATTAGATATTGCACCTTATGTGCGATTAATTGTAACCATAAACATAATAATCTTAAAAATTTCATATACCAAAGAGTCTTGAGATATAAAAGGCTTACCGGATGGCGGTTATGGAAAATTATAACTGGGGTCCATAAGAGCACGCTGAAATATACGACTGTCATGAGTAGAACCCTCCCAACCTGCTAACACGAATGTGAAACACATGTTGAAATCACAAACCGCCATGACATTCTGTGTGGTTGTGCCATGACGACCAATATAAGTAACTTGTTGATCAGCAGGAGCTCGAGCGTTCACATGTGTTCCATCAATAGCTCCTATACAGTATTTAAAGAATGGCAAGTATCGAACATCATTCAAGATTTGTGGCAGAATATCAATGAAAAGATGATCTAAAGGTCTAATGACATCAGAAGATAGTCTCTTAATTGAAGTGATGCCCTTTGCAAAAAATCTACGTATAGTTTCTGTGGAGTGCTGAAATCGCTCACTTGCAAGCTGCATTGATACATTATGTCCTAGAATGTGCAAGGTTATCGCAAGCACTTCTCATGGTAGAGTTCTTCTGGATCCTTGCAATCCATATTGTTGTGTGAGGATTGTTAGTAAATCGTTAAATATTACCTTCGACCTTCTAAAGGCACTGAAAAACCTCAGAGGGTGTCCATTGAGAAGTTCACCAATCCATCTAGCCCCTGTTTGGCTTGATGTCATGCAAGCTGACAGGGAAGATCCACTAGACCCTGTTAACTGATAACTCATTCCAATTATCCTAGAATGGCCACCCAATCCTCTGTTACGGTAAAGCAATCCAGCTACCTGCTGTTGGGTCTCCTCATCCGAACTGTCACTGTGATCTAAGGAGGCCATTGTAAATCTGCGACAATCACATAAAACATCACTTGCATGTTTATAGTAAATGTCCAATAACAAACATCATAATAATAGTAAGTGCAACTACATAACATTGAAGGTACAATAACAAACATCATAATAGTAAATGTCCAATAACAAACATCATAATAGCATGCAGTCAAAAAGTAAATGTCTAATAACAAACATCATAATAGTAAATGTCTAACTAGTACACTGAACATAAAGATAACATGTCTACCAACTAATCAGATTTTTTTTCATAATAAGCCTTCAACCATTTTAGCCGTCGATCCTGTCTAATGCTCATAAAAGTTTCACGATTCTGTTTCTCTCTCAGAAACATCGTGCAGTAGTGATAAAAGTCGTAGTTCGAATCGTCCATGACCTATGAAATTGTTTCGAGCTCTGAAATAGCCTCTGGAATGGTGTACAAAGGTAAAGATATCTGGATGCGTGGAGGCTCCATCATGCAATGACCGATAATGCGTGAAGTTTCGGCAATCTCTTCCATCATCGACCTCCTCGCCTTCTTGTTGGTCGGCTTGTTTTTCCCCATGATCGTTCGTTTCCCCCTCGCATCAACAGAATTTGGAGAGTCGTTAATGTTTTGCGTAGCATCTCCAGTAGATAGGTCATGTTCATCAACAGATTCATGATCGAAAGTCCTAGAATTTGGAGCCCAAGCTAGGTTTCCAGCTGCTACGACCTGATCAAACATCATATGTAGTTTCTCTTCTAACTCAGGAGAAATTCCAGAAAACTGAAACTTTCTAGCATTCGGAACAACCTGATAGGGAAAATAAACATATATTATGAAGACATTAATTTCCAGAATAATATATTTAAAAAGGTAATCTATTAAAAATACATACTTTTAGCCGTTCTTTCCACCAATCCTCTGAAGCAGCAATAGTTTTGCGAATTGGATACCGGCCCAAACCCGTCTCACGGCCCTTAAGATCTCTCCATAACTTCCAATCCTTTTTCAACTGATCTCATTTATTCTTCATCTGATTTCAATCATACAACTTACCGGTGCGAGAAAAGAAATTTGTAGTTAGGTTGGTCCACCCATCCCTACTAAAGTGTGTGGTTGGGCGGTTACCTAACTCTATTTCTTTCAAGCACAAATCGCAAAAAATAATAATATCGCTCGCCTCCCAGTTTGCACTAACACCACCTTCTTTATGTTTGCCCATAATCCTACAAAATACTCCACAAACACATTCACATTGCACAAAAATCTACGCAAAAAAGTACACACATATCGACACAATAACAAACACAAAAATATGCACATACAAAAACACAAAAATATGCACATACACAAACACACATGCACAACACACCCACACACACAACACACTCACACACACAACACACTCACACACACAACACATACACACTCACACACACATCACAAACACAGGACATACAAACTCACACACACAGCACATACACACTCACACACACATCACAAACACATGACATACAAACTCACACACACAGCACATACACACTCACACACACAACACACTCACACAAACACAGCACACTCACACACACAACACACTCACACACACAACACACACAACACACTCACACACACATCACATACACACTCACACACACATCACAAACACAGGACATGCACACTCACACACACAGCACACACACAACACACTCACACACACAGCACATACACACTCACACACACATCACAAACACATAAACAGCATATACAAACTCACACACACAACACATACACACACACAGCACATACACACTCACACACACATCACAAACACATAAACAGCACATACAAACTCACACACACAGCACATACACACTCACACACACAACACATACACAGGACATACAAACTCACACACACACACAACACATACACACTCACACACACATCACAAACACATCACAAACACATAAACAACACATACAAACTCACACACACAGCACATACACACTCACACACACATCACACACACAGCACACTCACACACACAACACACTCACACACACACACAACACACACACACTCACGCACACATCACAAACACATAAACAGCACATACAAACTCACACACACAACACATACACACTCACACACACATCACACACACATCACACTCACACACACAACACACTCACACACAACACATACACACTCACACACACATCACATACACACTCACACACACAGCACATACACACTCACACACACATCACACACACAGTACATACAAATTCACACACATAGCACATACACACATACACAGATTTCATAAAAATACAAGTAACCAAAAACATTCTATGAGATTGCTGTAGTACACACATACACAGATTTCATAAAAATAGGCATATACAAGTAATCAAAAACACACACATTTCATACAAAAAATAGGCATATACCTGCTATGAGATTGCTGTAGTTAGGGGAAGAGATTGGTGTCGAGGCGGGAAGAATCCTTGGAAGAAATATTGTAAAGAGATCGGAAGAAATCGCCGGAGTACGGGCCACCGGACCTGAACCAAGGGTGAAGAAAGAAGCCGTGTAGTGAGCGGCAAACCACCGGATTTGAAGAAGAAGGTGGTTGTAGTGAGCGGCAAAACCAGGAAATACTTTGAGAGAAGGCGGGATCGATGCGATCTTGCGAAGGAGGCGGCGGGATGGATCCTCACGGCGACCTGGATCTTCACTGGGGACGGCGGGATGGATCCTCACGGCGACCTGGATCTTCACTGGGGTAGGCGGGATATGATGCAAACTTGAGAAGGAGACGGCTACCTGGATCGTCACCGGGGAAGGGAGAGACGGTGGGATTGATCGGCGATAATTCCTCCAAAACGCGATGAACTGGAGGTCTTGCCCGATGTTTAGACCCGCGCTCGATTTTAGGGCAAGTGAAACCGCCGGCTGTTCGATAAGTAGGTGGAAAAACAAACAGGATAAGGTATCGGCGGTTGCGTTTTGCCAAAACGCCCGGATGAAAACGCTCTACCAAATGGGCCCTTAATTTGATTATAATTTCATTTCTGTCACACTATTTATAGTAGATGGTTTTATTTTTTAAAAATACTTAGGCCCCTCTACCGAAAATGTCACCAACATTAAGTTTGTAGCCCTAAGGGTCGACTTTAATTCAAAATTAATTTTAACCAATTTGGACCTCTGGTTGGACCAGGGTACCCATTTTGGTGGGACCTATACCTAGGGCTATCCTGAGATTTAAATGGGTGTCTACTCTTCATCCCTTGTCCAAATGACTTGAAATTTGGGCAGGGGGCCACTACTAGCTATACCTACAACATATCCAAAAATGGGAATTTTTGGATATAAGTTTTCTATAGTTTTTGTAAAAATTTAATAATCCATGTATGATTTTAATTAGGTGGTCTAATGACCTCCAAACCCTCCCAAATTTTGATTAGTGGTCCCTGGACCTATGAAATGTCTCTATATAAATTTTCACCTCATTTGGATGTGTTTTGAATAGGGAATGACCTAACCCTAATTTTACCTTAATGAGGGGTTCTTAAGTAAAAAGTGCACCTTGAGGTTGAGTGGTCAAATCACCTCAACAGAGGCTGAGATTTTGACCACTGACTTGGTACGACCTTTAACACCCTCATAGGGATTATGGGGTAGTCTAGGGTAGTTTTTCCCTAGGATCCAAACTCAAACCCTAAGGAGGGGCTTTTGAGTGTTGTGAAAGGCATGGGATCAAATGCCCTTGTGTGAACTTGCAACTTGGTATAAATGATGCTAGGGTAGCCAAGTCCTCTGGTATGAATCTTAGAGGATTTGGAAATGGATAGACATCTCAAAACTCTAATCCTAGCTTAGGGCATAATCACTTTTGTGTAGAATAAGCCACCAAAACTTACTAAAAAGGGTTTGAAACTTAGATAGCATGGACTTTAAGGCTCTGTTTGGGACAGCGGCTGCGGATCAGAAATCTGCTCTCTGATCCGCAGCCGCTCCTAAGCATGTTTGGGTCTTTTGAGTTTTACGAATCGCGGATCAATAAACAGCTCTGTTCCGCCTATTCTCCAGCGCTATCTCCCCCCCGCGTCTGGCATCCGAAAAATCGCGCTCCTTTCCGCCTATTCTCTCCCACGCGCGATTCTCCCAAATCCTTCCTCCCGATCCCGTCGCGCTTCCTCCAGGTGATTTCCGGCGCTCCTTCCCGCAGAGGTCCACATCCTCAGCGTCGTCCAGGCACAGAGCTCCAGATCGCCGGCGTCACCTGCCTTCTCGGCCATTTCCGGCAGAGCTCCAGATCGCCTTGCCTCCTCCAGATCGCCGGCGTCATCCATCCTTCCCGCAGAGCTCCAGATCTCCGGCTCCTCCCGATCTGCCTCCAGATCTCCGGCTGCAGCAGATATTTGGCATGCTGTGCTTCTCTACCTGATCTCCTCCTCCACATTCATCTGCCCTAGCTGCATCTTCTTCTCCATTGTAAGGTATATTTCCTCCACATTCCTCTGCCCTAGCTGCAGATATGTGTTTATGAATGTGTTTGTGTGTGTGTGTGTATGAATGTGTGTGTGTGTATGCGTGATTTTTTTTTTTTTTGGGGGGGGGGGGTATGTGGTGTGTGTTTGTGTTTATGAATGTGTGTGTGTGTGTGTATGAATGTGTGTGTGTATGTGTTTTTTTGTGTGTGTATGTGTTTGTGAATATGTGTGTGTATGTGTTTATGAATGTGTGTGTGTGTGTGTGATTTTTTTTGGGGGTATGTGGTGTGTGTTTGTGTTTATGAATGTGTGTGTGTGTGTGTATGAATGTGTGCTTGTGTTTATGAATGTGTGTTTGTGTGTGTGTTTATGTATGTGTGTGTGTGTGTATGTATGAATGTGTGTGTGTATGAATGTGTGTGTGTGTATGAATGTGTGTTTGTGTGTGTGTATGAATGTGTGTGTGTGTTATGTGAAAGAGTGTGTATGAATGTGTGTGTGTGTGTGTGTATGTGCATGATTGTGTGTTTGTGTGTGTGTTTATGTATGTGTGTGTGTGTATGAATGTGTGTGTGTGTATGTTATGTGTGTGTATGAATGTGTGTGTGTGTGTGTTGTTTATTGGAATCTCACCATTTTTACTGGTTATTTTAATTACGGTTTAGGGTATAACATAATGGTAAAGGATGGAGGAATCGTAGCGAGTTGGGAGTCAGTTGAAGTCATGTTGTTTTGTGATCTCTGCATAAAGGAGATTGGTTTAGGGAATCGACCAACCACCCACTTTAGCAAAGAAGGGTGGAAAAATTTGATTGTCGGGTTCAGAGAACGAACCGGGAAAAGCTACGATCGATCACAAATGAAAAATAAATGGGATCACTTGAAGAAGGATTGGAAGTTATGGAAGGAGCTGAAACATGGCGAGACTGGTTTAGGTTGGGATACGGAGAAGAGAACTATTGCGGCATCAGAAGAATGGTGGGCAGATAAGATTAAGGTCAGCCCAATTTCATCTTTACGTTCTAATGCTGTCTTTTTACCTTTGATTGATTTTAATATTTATTTCTTTACGCTAACAGGTTGTTCTAGCCGCGAAAAAATTTCGAAGCGGAGGTATTTCACCTGATTTGGAGGAGAAACTGGACAGTATGTTCAGTCAAGTGGTCGCAACTGGAGAAGCTTCATGGGCTCCCTCAATTGGGAGTTTGCCACCAGATGTGGGAGGGATCATGTTAGATGAAGATGATGTCGCAGACAACTTGGAGAACAAAGAAATGGCTCCTGAAGAGATGGGATTAGCTTCAACGCCTCCTGGGAATGCATCTTCTTCGGTAAATAAAAGAAGAAAGCTCGGGAAAAATAGGGGAATGGCATTTTCTTTGATGTCAGAGTTACATCACTCCACTTTAGCTGTGAAGCCTCCACCCGTTGTCACAGTTAAAGAGGTGGTGGAGTTGCTTTCTAGTTATTCAGAGCTAATGGCAAACTTGGAACTATATTACTTTGCACTCGAGCACATCAGGGACAAGACCACTAGGGAGATCTTTATGAGTATTCTAGAGCATATGCGGGTTTGGTGGATTATGAAAGCGTACGAGAAGAGGGATCAGTGAGAAGATGATTTGATGCTCTACCTCGGTGGATGTTGTTGTCGCACATGATGTATCTGCTTATTGTTTTGATGTTGTCGCGCATGATGTATCTGCTTACTGTTTTTTGTGCTGTTGCTTTATATATCGACATGACAATATGTTTTGATGTTTCTGCTTACTGTTTTCTATGTACCTTTTAGATATTGTATATCATGATAGATGATTTGACATGTAATTATTCATTAAATGCAGTGACTAGTAATGGAAGATCATGACTCATCTGAAGATTCTGGTGATTCAACTAGTCTTTCACCGGAGCGGACACAATATATAGAGTATTGTCGTGTGGTCATGTCATCGATCGAGAGGCTAAATTATCATGTCCGAGACAGACGCCCATGCATGACATCTAATCAAACGGGGGCAAAATGGATCAGTGAATTACTAGAAGGACATCCTGACAGAATTCATGATGCATTTCGAATGTCTAAACGGATTTTCACAGATTTACTTCACAAGCTGGAGGTAGATCACGAGCTTCAAGGATCAAGGCGGACGTCCTCAAGAGAAATACTAGGGATCACCTTGTATATCTTAGCAAAACGAGGTTCTTTTAGATTAACGAAAGAACGGTTCCAGCACTCAACTGAAACAATAAGTAGATATTTTTCAAAAGGGATTAGATCGCTTCTGTTACTCTCGATTGATGTTATAAAGCCTATTGACCGTCAGTTCAGAGATATTCCCGCTGAGATACGGTATGATTCTCGTTACATGCCATTTTTCAAGGATTGTGTTGGTGCCATTGACGGTACACATGTTGATGCGAGGATACCCGTTGAAGATCAAGTACGATACATAGGACGTCATGGCACGACGACACAAAATGTAATGGCAGTATGTGATTTTAACATGTGTTTTACATTTGCTCTTGCTGGTTGGGAGGGAACTGCTCATGATAGTCGCATCTTCGCGCGTGCTTTGTCGGACGATAGATTACAGTTTCCGCATCCCCCACAAGGTATACTAATCAATATGTTTACATTCAGTCAATTAGCCCTTATTTGATAATGTTTATCGGTTTAACAGAGCAAATAATTGCAGGTAAATATTATTTGGTGGATGCTGGATACCCGTTAAAGACGGGTTATTTGAAGCCGTATCCAGAAACAAGGTATCACTTATCAGACTTTGTCCGTGGGAGTTGGCCTGTTCAAGGCAGGCACGAACATTTCAATAAGGCGCACTCATCTCTTCGTGGAGTTATCGAGCGAACGTTTGGAGTGTGGAAAAAAAAGTGGCACATTTTAAGCAAAATGCTGCAGTACACCTTCAAGAAACAACGCTCCATTGTCCTTGCAACAATGGCCTTACATAACTTCATTCGGAGACATCCATCTCGCTGGGACCCTGAGTTTAATGCTTGTGATGCTGATGAGTCTTCTTTCATTCCCTCAGAGGATGCACACCCTGCGGCAGAGAATGATATTGAAGGCGATATGTATGATGCTGCTGGAGCAGAACATATGTCTACAGTACGAGATATCATTGCCGAAGAAATATACAATGCACGCAGGTGATCGGAAGGCGAAATATATGATGCTACTGGATTGGATGTTCTCAAGAGTCGCTGCATGTTGGAAGAATATTTATCCTACTTTCTAGAACTATGTAATAAAAGACTAATGTTATGTGTTATTTTGAAATTTTTAGTTTTTAAAAAAACAGCTTCCAAAAGTTGTTTCTCCAAACAACCAAAATTTGCGCATCCAAACAGTCTGCAGCTTTTCAAAGAGCAGTTCTGCAAATAACAACCAAACAGACTGCAGCTTTTCAAAACAGCTCCCCAGAGATCTATTTTAAAACAGCTCTATCTGGACAGCAGCTTTTCAATCCGCCAGATCTAAAACAAACAGACCCTAAGTTAGATAGGACCTCTGGTGAATTTTTTGGAATTCTATGAGTAATATTATTTGCACCTCCTTTGTTATACATAATATGACCCTAAATGATATTTTATTTATTATGATCACACTGTACATTATAAACTCATGAAATTTGGGAAGAAGATGTTTTAAGTCAAAGTGATTATTCCTGAATTTTATTATAAATTTTAGTTGAATAACTTTAGTACTTTCTTCACAAGTGTAAAAAGGTGCAATTATGGTCAATAAATTATTTAGAGCAATTTACTTGTTGCAAATTAGGTCTCTGATAATTTTAGGTCAATCACCACTTGGAGAAATTAATTCATGATTTTTAGCTGATTATTTACAGTACATACTTTACAAACCCATAATTTTAGGGATTTGATGTATAATTTATTTAGAGCTTAATTCCCACTGAAAAATTAAGAATCTTGGTCAGTGGTGTTGATAGGATATTAGTTGCATAAGGAAATTAATTCTCAATTTTTGGATGATTATTTTCTGTACTTCATTAATCTAGGAAAATATGACATATTACCCAAATAATTTTAGGGTCTTTAAGATACTGGAAAAAATTTTTATAACTTGGATTTACAGTATTGATTAAGCCTAGTATTTATCATAATTATTTTAGGCATCTTGCATGACTATATAGGGTACTTTATGTTCAAACTGGTGGCACCTGAATCATTTGGGAAAATTAAATAAATGTCAGATTAATTAGGAAAAATATAAATTACTGTATTTAGCCTAGTTAGGTCATGATAAACCCCCATTATCTATCTTGAGGCATTTGGATGAATAATATAGTGCTACCTACTATGTACTTCATATCACTAAGGATGGTCTGCAATTAGCAAATGTGTAGGACCTTGGTTGGTGTGTGAGTGTGGGCATAAGGTTTGGGATTCTAATAGTCTGCTGAATTGGATAAACAATTGGAGGCATCTATGGAAGACAGGTTGAGTAAAGTGTGGAGTTGACTAGTGATAGGTGGCGTTCGGGATCGGCGAATGATCGTCTTTGCCGAAGGGAGGAAGAGTCAAAATCAAACTAGATTTAGTCCAGCGTAATACAAAAAGGCAATGGGTAAAGGTAGGCAACCAATAATAATAAGAGCCTTGCGAAAGGGAACGAAGGGCTTCAACTACCATCATAGTTTCTAGTGCCATTTGAGAACCCTTCACCGGGTATACTGGGGGAAGCCCTTAGCTAACCTAAACTGTAGGCAAACTAACTTGCAAGAGTAACTAGCGTAATTAGGGAATCACTTTCACTCACCTTGATGTATTGGGATGTTAGGTTGGTTCACTCGGGCTGTAGGCCGGGGGGTTTTGGTGATAGGCAGGTTGGCCCGACGAGCTTTGGCTCGGTTATTGATTATAACGGATAGGATGGTCTGGGGAGCTTTGGCTCGGTGGATAATACATTAATGTGCATGTGCAGAAGGTATAAGGTGGTGGGTCTTCGGTATTGGAGGTTCGTCGCAGCGACACCAGTATGTTGGCTCGGCGGGTGTGGTTTTACACTTAGCCAAACTAAGTCTGGTGGACCAGCCGACAAAGAGTACGCAGGAACTCCACTTAGTGCACCAGCGTTGAGGCGTACGATAGGTCTGAGTGGTAGTGCTGATACCGGTTTAGAGGTGGGCGAGACCCAACCCACCACTTTCGTTTTCCACTACGGAGGTATCCTGGGAGGTTAGGCTCCAAAAAGGGGGAACTAAAGGTCTGCGTACACAGAGTCGAGTGGGTGAGTTGCACATGCATGTTCACATCATGGCATAATTGCATGTCATAGCATAACCATTGCATATAGCCCTGACACATATTGTATAAAGTGGTATGGGACGATTTATACAATAGGCTCTGCAAAATGACCCCTTAGTTTATAAGTTCGCGCAAGCGTGCTTATAAGTTAAGGTTTATTCAATTGATTTATATGTATACTTGCTAGAAAACCGATACTCTATCATATAAATTGGTATGTGACTTTTTATACGATAGGAGCCTTGCAAAAGATCCCTTGATTTTGTGCTTCCACATAAGTTAAGGTTACCTATTCTTGAGTAGCTTTTCTTACTTCTATTATTACAATATTTATACATACTCATAAAACTGCTAGATTAGTTTTGCCGTCACCTGTTATTATTTTCCTATATCTCCACTATCATGTCCTCTCCTTTCTTCATCCCCGCCCGGTGCCTAGGAGCCATAGGGGAAGGGGTGGGGGATGATAAGGCTTAGTCTTTTAGACTAATGGTTTTCGAACCACATCATTTTAGGGGACCGTAGAGCCCAATATGGAGGAGCAGCCCTGGAGGTCGACACGCTTGGAGGTGGGGCAGTCTAGTACCGGAGTTCAGACAGCTGGGACTGTGAGTCCCAACCGCTAGTAGTTTATTAGTTTTGCTTCCGCTTGAGAGACTCTTGTAGTGAGGATTTGATGTATTGGGCATGAGCCCTATTTTCAGTACTTTATTATTCTGTGGACTCTCCCTTCGTGGAGATTATTACTTATTATATGTGATCTTTTGTGGACATATGTTAGAGCTTGTTTTATATACTCTCATATATATTGCTACTATTCTGTGATCGATATGGCCGGCAGAATCGGCGCCTTGTAGAATGACCTCCTTAGACGTGAAGGTGTCACCGCAAAGCGGCGGTTCTGGGCCTAAGACCCTGTTGGTTAAAAGAAAAAAAGGGGTCTTACACTGGGCGCATCCTATCATCTGTGAATTATCTCTTGTTGTACTTAGAGGAGATGTGAATTGCTGACTTGCTGATTCTTGGTGGATTCATTGTTGAGCTGAAGTCGTTGAATACTTGCAGCATTTTTGAGAGAGGAACACACGGAGGTGCGCTTGGAGCAGACTTGATGGCAGAGCGCACAGAGAGCTGGCTGATGGAAAGCGCGTGGGGCGCTTGCTAGAGGAGAGCGCGCACGACGCTCGTTGGAGGAGTGAGTGTGGGGATCTAGCCAGAGGAGAGCGAGCGGAGCTCTTGTTGGTAGAAAGCGTGCAGGGTGCTTGTTAGCAGAGAGTGCGCAAAAAGCTTGTTGGTAGGGAGTATGTGGGACGCTTTTTGGAGGATAGAGTGCGGAGCGCTTGTAGGAGGTGAGTGCATGAGGCGCTTGTCGACAAAGAGCGCACGGGGCGCTAATTGGAGGAGAGCCTGAAGAGCTCTTACTGGTAGAGAGCGCGCAGGACGCTTATTAGAGGAGAGCGCACTGAGCGCTTGCAGAAGGTGAGCATGCATGGTGCTTATCTGGAGCGCTCAGTGAAGGGGAACACATGGAGTGCGATGGGAAGAGGAGCACGCAAGGAAGCGACGTGTGCGAGAGCGCATGAGATGGCGGAGAGGGTGGGATCGTGCAAGGAAGAGACGCGCACAAGTAAAAGGAGAGCGCAAGGAAACAACGAGCGTGAGAGCGTGAAAGGAGGCGGAGCACGCGAGTGCACACTTGGAGGCGGAGCATGCTGGGGCGCGCAAGGGAGTGACGCGCCCAAGGGCGCCTAAAAGGCAGAGCGCGTGAGGAAGAGACGCGCGCTGTTGCGCAAGAGCGCACAAGGATGCTGCCCGCGCGAAGGAGGGCGGGAAATAGATGTGTGCAAGGAGGTGACGCGCGCGAAGGCGCAGGGAAGAGATGTGCTCGAGCGTGCAAGAAGGCGGAGCACGCGGGAGCGCGCAAGGAAGAGACGCGCGCAAGAGCGCATAAGGAGGTGCACAAGGAAGAGATGTGTGCAAGGTGGCGGCACACACGTAGGCGTGTGGGGAAGAGATGCGTGTAAGAGCGCGCAAGGAGGCGACACGCAGGGAAGAGATGCGCGCAAGGAGGCAGTGCGCGCGAAGGCGTGCAAGGAAGAGAAGTGGTGTAGAGAGAAATTCCGAGCGGAGAAGAGAGATGAAGATCTACGAAGACGAAGGAGATCTTCAAGTGCTTGAAGATCTCTTAAGGGGGAGAAGAGTATGAAGAAGATGCCAGAGGAAGGAGAGAAAAAATCTGTAGAAGAATTTTCCGGTTAAAGAGAGAATGATTTAAAGGAGGATCTGTGACCTTATTTATAGGCTTCATGGGTGATTATGGAGGTCATGCTGCTATCCTCTGTCCATAACCACCATGATCGCTATTTATAAGTTGATTTTATGACACATTATGCACATTTCATTTATAATTTTACTAAACGCAAACCGGTCCTATTTTTGGCAATGCATTTCCCCCACTACGGGAGGTCATGCGGGCAGTTACATGGGTCGTTACCCACGTAACCAACAGTTCCGATCACAGGAGCACGATTGAACGGTGGAGAATCAGTGACGACCAAGAATCCGGCCGGCGACGGACTCTAGTCGGCGGCGGAGGTTGGCCGAATGGAGGGGGAGATTGGCAAATTGGTGAGGAAGTGGCCGCCGACGACGACGTAGGTGGCCGACGACAATGGACGAGGATGTAGAGTTGGGAGACGATGACGGCGGCGGCGGCCGTGGCTCTGGGAGACGACGGCGGAGACGGTCGTGAAGTTGGGAAACGACAGCGGCGGCGACCGTGGTGTTGGGAGATGACGACGACGGCGTCCGTGGCATTGGGAGACGACGATGACGGCGTTCATGGCGTTAGGAGACGACGACGGCGGCGGCGGCCGTGGCGTTGGGTGAAATTATTTTTCTCTTTATATCTCTCTTTTCTTATCTTCGATTTATTTCTAATATTATCATGTCGAGTTCATATATATGGTTTGGAATATATAAGTTCAAGTTTTTTTAAGCTTAAAAAAGCTTGAGTTGGTTCTTCCACAATACATGTCGGAATTAGGCAAATAATATATGCATTTTGTAGCTAAGAACGAGATCTACAACTTTCATGTTGAACATTTTTCCAAAATTTGCATGGTTTAGCCGGAATTTGGACCGAAAGGTTGCTGACTCGAATTTTGAAATTTATTATTATTATTTTTATTTCGAGTCAGCAAGCTTTCGGGTAAAATTTCGGTCTAACCGTGCAAATTTTGGAAGAATGTTCAACATGAAAGTTGTAGATCTTGTTCTTGGCTACAAAATGCATATATTATATGTCTAATTTCGACATGTATTATGGGAGAACCAACTCAAGCTTTTTTAGGCTTAAAAAAGCTTGAGCTTATATATGTTATTCCCATATATATATATATATATATATATATATATATATATATATATATATATATATATATATATATATATATATATATATATGGGGGCACTGAAAAAACGCGCAGCGCGTTTTTGACAAAAATACGCGCTCCCCAGAAAAACGAAAAAAACATCCCCTAGACAGTATTTTTAGAAAAAGTGGTCAACATAAAAGTTGTAGATCTCGTCGAGATCTACAATTTTCATGTTGACCACTTTTTCTAAAAATGCTGTTTAGGGGGTCTATTTTCAAAAGGCGCGAAGGGGGTTCCGTCCGGTAAATATTACGATTTATATTTATTGCGCGGACCCCCTTTCGCGCCTTTTGAAAATAGACCCCCTAGACAGTATTTTTAGAAAAAATGGTTAACATGAAAGTTGTAGATCTCAACGAGATCTACAACTTTCATGTTGACGACTTTTTCTAAAAATGCTGTTTAAGGGGTGTTTTTTTCATTTTTTCAGGAAGCGCATTTTTTTGGCAAAAACGAGCTGCGCGAATTTCCAGATTATATATATATATATATATATATATATATATATATATATATATATATATATATATATATATATATATATATATATTCATATTGTAGTTAGTAGAAAGATTCGAATTAAACTCTCGGGAATAAAAAGAGTTGATCGCAGTCATCGAGTGAGGATGACATAAATCTTCCGGATATGAGTCAAATTGTATAACGGGATTCACCTCATTGAAACATGTTTTAGGGGATTTGATTATAGAACGAAAGTTCGGTCGATCAACATAATTTTTGTTGGGTGCTGTGCTCAAAAAAGACTGTTCATAATTCTGAAATCACCAAAGGCAAGGATTGGATTAAAAGTTTATAAAATATCTTCTATATTTTATTTCAAAGTTTATTTTGATCAAGTTATCTTTTCTAATTTTTTATTTTATTTTAAATATAATATTTCTTTATTTTATTCCGATAAAATAATAGTCAGTTTCTCGAATTAGAAGTACTCGACAAACCCGAATTATAATATGATCTTGATGTTTTTATATTTTATGTCGTATTTCGATAGATATACTTGCTTTAACTGAGTATAAATTGCAAAACACGATTTTCTCTTTAAGAGATAAGCAGGATGAGGGATGTATTCAACTCCTTTGGCTCCCTCTTAATTTTAGGGTGGTGTTAAAGGCACACCATCTTCGGCTTTGTGCACACCAATACTATGTGCACCCATTGAAATTTTATGTGCACACCATCTTAGGCTTTGTGCACATCAATACTATGTACACAGTCTGAGCAAACATAGCTGCAATGTATGTGAACTCGTTGGGCGCCGTTGCCGTCTCCTTCATCAGAGCAAACAGATCGACGGCAAGGCGGTCATGGCCGTGCATCGCGAGCCCTCCGATCATTACGTTCCAAAGCACGACGTCTTTGCTCGAAACCCGACGGAACACCTCCAAAGCTGCTTCAACGCACCCGCATCTGCAGTACATGTCCACAAGAGCTGTGGGGAGGATGACGTTGCCGTGATTGCATAGTTTTTTTAAAATGAAATACGCGCCTTTTTGAACTGCGTCTTCTACGTTCATTTTCAGGAGAAGTGTTAAACATGAAAGTTGTAGATCTCGATGACATCTACAACTTTCATGTTGAACACTTTTTGATTTAAAGCAGTTTAGGCCACTGATTTTGCCCCCGGAAAAAATCACGCGGAACATTTAATGTTTCGCGTGATTTTTTCCGGGGGCCAAATCGGAGGCCTAAACGGCTTTAAATCAAAAAGTGTTCAACATGAAAGTTGTAGATGTCGTCAAGATCTACAACTTTTATGTTTAACAGTTCTCCTGAAAATAAACGTAGAGGACGCAGTTCAAAAAGCGCGTATCGGAAAAGGGGAGGCGGGCTGCTTCGGCTTTAGTTGAGTGCGAATTAGAAAACCTAAATGATTAAGATTATATTTTTGATGGGTGTGCACATAGCCGAAAATGGTGTGCCTTTAACACCACCCTAATTTTATGGCCACTTTAATGAGCAAATTGAAAATGGTATTGGTGGCAACTTTTATACAAGTTAAAATTAAAGTCAAACTTTGATAAATATAAACCTTCAAGGTAGCATTTTGAAACAAAAATTATGATCTCATAACAATCTTTGATTAATATAAAACTTAATTTCTAATGTTTGTGGCCTCCATTTGGTGATTGCTCACTGGGCGATGCAATGAGGAGAGCCATATGTTGATTCCAAGGCCATCGTAAATGTCTCTGAAATGATTCATATTGGGGACACATTTAAGTACATGCCTCTGAGGTATGGCAAACAGTTTAGTCAAAAATATCCCCATCAAAGTGCTACAGACCAATAACACTCACCTAAATGAATTATGCACTATGTTGACTGGGGTCTCTTAAGATTTGGAGCACTACAACTTTTGAGGCACATTTTGCTTAGAAGGCTGGAAGTATCTTCTGGTATACCTAGTATTTATTGAAGCTTGATTCTATACTCAATTTGAGAATAACAAATCTTGATAAGTTGCTAACTATATTGGTAAACTATTAACTTTACTCTCCATTAATGTGGGTTCAAGACCCAAAATTAAGATTTTAAATTGAATTTTGAATAACTTTCTTTAAATTCATTTTAATTTACACAATATAAAGGGTAAACATGAAATTTAATATAAAAATTATTTTACTTTAATTTTTTTAAAACAATTGTTCACCTAAAAAAATTAAGCGATATAAAAAGTCTTTTTTGAAAGTTATAGAGGGCCGAACAATTTTCTTTTAAAATTTTGAGATACCATAAGTACCTTATTGGAGCCTAAATTGTCATCAACTCTCCGTGCTATGTTCATGGATCGGGTGTTTGGTAGAGAAAAGAGAGATTCGGAAGCGATCGGTTAGTAGCAATCTTATTTCCCCAGGAAAAGATTACGTACGAGCACAAGTAAATGCTAGAATGAGCAAGGAAAGAATATGCAACTGGCAGACACTCGTACCTAGTAACCACACCTACAACATGGTAGGTTTTGGCCCCATTTCGTTGTTCCCTTCGAGCACTCAAGGCCCTCTATTTATACTTGAGGGAAGGCTATTTGAATGATCGAGGCATTAATGTTATATTAAATGCACAGTCGCCCTAAGTGCACGAAGAGTCAGGAGGCGGATTGAGAGAGAAGAGACTGCGCGAAAATCATACACGCTACTGCGAAGGAGAAGTGCCCGCGCGAGCTCTGAAAAGTATCCGACGTGGTTTCTCTGAGATGTTGCCAAAGGATCATCTGGGAGACCGCGCAAATTCTACTGAGCATTATTGTGCGCGCTTTGGCTGGTGGAAATGCAAAGATTCTTGGAGCATCCGCGAACACTTTTAAGTGCCCACCTGGCTCTCTTGGCGAACCACTGAAGGAGCTTCCGGGGAGGGCTTGCGACCTCTGCTAAGCTTTGCTATATGGGCGTGGATTCCTTGAGGGTGCCCACGAGTGCCTTTGAGTATCCTCCTGGGCGCTATCTGATGTCGTCCCACATCGCAAGGTTTGGGTTAACACTTAGCCCTTATATTTTTTATTTATATATAATTTAAATGCATTTGTATATACGCATACCTTTTATTAATGTTCCTCAGTTGAGCGAGTAAGACAATACATAAGCATAGTTGTAAAAGGATTTTTCATAGACATTACGTATTAAGATTTATTAGTACACATAAAATTCTTATTTCTTCCTCCGAGGAATGAGTTGAGCTCGGAGTGGATTCTCCATGATGGTGGTGAACTCGAGCTTCTCTGAGAGATCCACTTCATTTCCTACTTCAGATTTCCATACAAACTCCCTCACTAGATTGGCCACAAAGAACTCCAAATGGAGAATGGCAAGTCTATAACCGGGGCACATCCTCCTCCCCGCACCAAAAGTCATCATCTTGATCTCCCTTATACCAGTTATATCCACCTCTTCGCCATAACCTCCAGCCATAAATCTCTCGGGTCTAAACTCCATGGGCTCCTCCCACTTCCTCCCATCCCAATTCACATCTGTCACAATAAAGTGTACCTGAACCCCTTTGGGTATTAAAAAACCATCAACAATAACGTCCTCTGTAACAGAGTGTGGCAACATAAAGTGGCCCGGTGGGTGGCGGCGCAGAGATTCCATGACCACCGCCTTGAGATACAACATCCTCTGCAAATCCTCCTCCTTTATGATCTCTTCATTGCAACTTCCCGTCAAAGATTCAATCTCTATCAAAAGCATGGACTGCAAACTCTGATTCTTAACGAGCTCTGCCATAGTCCACTCGAGAGCCGTCGTCGTGGTGTCAACGCCGCCGCTGAGAAACTCATGACAAAGACTCACCATCTCATCATCGGTTAGCCCCCTCCCTCCTTCATCAGGAAGATGGATATCAAGGAGGGAGTCCGCATAACAGTACTCGAAGTCACTCTGCTTCCCTTCCGGCGAATGCTATATATATAAACAATATTCTGTGAATTATCCAAAATCCATTGAAAACATGTTGCATGCGTTAATATACTTTACCTTCCAGTCTCGCCTCGCTCTAATCATTGGGAGGAAGATATCCGCCTGCTTTCTCCTGGTGCAGATGTACTCTTCCCACCTCTTATGAAATAAGACCTTGGCGATGGATGGAATGATAGCAAAGACATTGAATGAAGTAAATGTGCGGAGGAGAAACAACTGTAAGGATGCGATCTCGCGCATTTCCCTCTCGTTGAGCTTCTTGCCGAAGCACATTAGCGCAAGGAGGGAGAAAATGGATTGCTTGAAGTTCTCCTTGACGGTGACGATGTGGTCGGATTTGGAATGGAGGGCTTCAAGGAGGACACGAAGAGCCCAGTGGCGGCCAGGGGAAAATAGGAGAACGCGGGAGGGATGGAGGATTTCAGCGGAGAGGTTTCGGCGCAAAATGCGCCAGAGGGAGCCATATGGGGCTGTTGAGATATTGTAACCCCCAACGGAGAGGAAATAGTTGGGCTCTACAAAGAGAGGGCGACTAGAGAAGGTGGCGCCGTGGTGGATAAGGGCGGAATGGGCAAGCGAGGCATCAGATATGAAGATGGAGGGGTTTGAGAAGGGGATGAGGCGGAGGCTAAATATGTCGCCATAGTGCGAGTGGATGCGGCGGAGGATCGGGGCTACCTTGAAGATGGAGCAACGGTGAAGGAAGATGTGGGTTAGAATGGGAAGAGGAGAAACAAATGGAGGGAGATGGTATTTGTTTTTGAGTTTTTTTTTTTGATGGTTTTGGAGGACATGCTTCAAGAAGAGGAGGGTAAAGGAGAGGAAGATAAGGAGGATGAGAGATGCATTCAACTCCATTGGCTCCCTCTTTATTTGATGGCCTCTTTAAGAGAAATTTGAAAATGATATTGATGACAACTCTTTTATAAGTTTATGTTATGAGAGATGCATTCAACTCCATTGGCTCCCTCTTAATTTGATGGCCTCTTTAAAGAGAAATTTGAAAATGATATTGATGGCAACTCTTTTATATGTTAATGTTAACGTTAATCAAATCCGAAGTGCTTTTCGTGTCAGCTCATATATAAGTTAAAGTCAAAACTTTGCTAAATATAAAACTTTAATGTCGCATTATAAAAAAGAATTATGTTCTCATTACAATCTTTCATTAATATAAATTTAATTTCTAATGTGTGCTCCATTTGGCGATTGCTTAATAGGCGATGCTTTGAGGAGAGGCATTTGTTGATTCCAAGGCTTTCACAAACATCTCTAAAATGATTTGCATTGGGACATATTTAGTGCTCACACACACATAGGGGTGAGCATAATAGTCGAAAATCGATAGTCGCTCAAAAATCGCTCGAGTTTTTATTCGGTTCGAAATCGAAATAAAATAATCGAATCAAATTGAATCGAATAAAAATTGGCTCAAAATCAATTTTGAGTCGATTTCGAGCCTAATATGACTGGCTCGATTAATGATTCGAGGCGACTCGGTTTTAAAATTTAATCAAAAATATTATTTTTAAAATCTTTCTTTTTCCAAAGCAAAGGCAGAGATGGCTGACGCAGAGAAGCTCGGAAGTCGGACCTCTAGTTTGCTGCTCTGCTTTGGTTTTAAAATTTAATCAAAAATATTATTTTTAAAATCTTCCTTTTTCCAATTGCATCGGTTTGCCCTGGATAAAGTGCTTCCGTAATTTCTTGTCAAGAAGAGTTACATGTCATTGTTAAAAATATATTTGGTCTACCATAATGCCGGGCAACAGCCATTACATCTTGATAGTGTTGGTACATGTCGCGAGAACTTCCAATAAAAGAGGACGACAATATGATGTGTTGAACAATATTTGCTGTCAGAAAAGAACATTACGCAAGAGCCTAGAGTAATCCAAATGATAAAATAAAAAGTCTATGATATGGATTGAGAGTGTGCATACCTGCACTATTTTCCCCAGCATTGAGACAATCCTGCAAGCTGTTGTACAATTCAGCTCGAATATTTTTTGATTTTTTTAATCCATCGCAATTTCTGATTTTCAATTTTAATGTAATTGTCCACAACATATTGTTACAGCAAGCGACATCCATGCAACGGTATTGATAAATTTGATTGACGATCCTAAAATATGATAAATATGAAGTCAAATATGATTTCAAGGAAAATAGTAAACCGTGACAAAAGTGTAAAGTTTTCTTGCAAACCTGAAGCATGTATGAGTAATACTCACAGTAGCTAACATGACGATTATTCAGTCATTTATATTCAACTAACCAACCATGTGTCATGTGAGAGGAGTAATGGATATTGAAGCGGATCATAATAACCAGCAAATTCTTAAATAGTAACCAAATCACCTTCAATTGTTTGGACAATAATATTCCGTTCATTTGATTCAAGATACTCTTTAACACCAACAATTATAGCAGCAACTTACGATGCAGTTGGTAATGTAAATTATTGTTGAGCAGTTGGCATTTCCCTGATAACTAATCTGCATATAATAATATCTTCTTGCTGAGCTAATTGTCGAAATATTGATACAAACAGATTACATATGTCCAGAATCCTTCAAATTTTTTCAAGAAACACACAATCCAGCTCGGTGTTTTCTTGTATGCAATGATCTTTCTCATGTTCAATATCGTATATATATAGTTGCAGGTATCTAGGCCTTGTGTTTGCAATAGGCAAAAGAGATCCTATTCAGTGATATATTGCTCCATGAGCCCGAAATGTATAAATGGTGTGTTGATCTACTGCCAATGTTTCATCTAATTAAACACCCATAGAAGTAAAAGAGAAAACGTGATTATATGAACGAATGTATCTTCTAAAATGTCAGCTTTCAGTAGAATCACTGATGTATAAATTGCACAGCTCATTCGGAACATGTATATTTGGAATTTGTATTTTTTCATTATTGCATCACATAGTTGATGTTTCACCATCAAATAATCTAGTACGACAATAATAATAGAAATGAGGCCACTGTAGCTGCAAGTAAATAATTTGGCTTACTGCATCAGATATGCGAGCTATATTGTGGTGCAGGGTACGGTGATTTGTAAAAATAACCCAATCATCTGAGCTTTCGTCTTCTGTGCTTTCATGTTGCTCAACGGGAATTCGTGGATCTTATATTTAGATGGAAAGAAATACAAGTATTATAACAACAATAACGAAAGCTGTATGTTGACTTGCAGCTGCAGATGATGAAGTATATTTTGTTGTGGTAGTTTTGCTGCATTTTGCTGTATCTTTGAGCATGATGTTTGTATAGAATTTGGTTGTAATGAGTTTGCAGTAGGAGTCATTGCAGTAATACGGTTACATGAGTCAGAACACAGCGATGCAGTAATTGGATGCAGTGTGGATGGCTGTCAAATTTGAGGTGTTTGCATAGCACGACAACATGATGAGGATTGAACAATGTCAATGTATATCTATGCACAATGCCATTTTCCGCATATGTAACTTTTGATATGCAATAACATTACAAAGTGACAATACTTAGGCTCCGTTTGGGAGGACTTATTTTCCCTGGTCAAGCGGTTATGACCGCATGAATCAGGCCTTAATTAAAGTCTGGTTCATGCGATCGTAACCGCTTGACCGGTGAAAATAAGTCCTCCCAAACGGAGCCTTAGTCTTATTTAGTAGTATTTATAAAGAGCAGACAATAACGAAAATTTCATACTTACCACATATCATGTTTGAGCATATGCATTCATTGTTGGAATTCACTACATGCATAGTAGTCTGGGGTGAAGGTGCAGAAGCAGATTGTACATCGGAGTTTTGAATTTGTAATTGTGTGCTTTGCTGTCGTAATTGTTGGTGACGTCTTTGAGTAGCAGCACGCCAAATTTCTCTTTGGTACTCTTGTTGCGCTTCCTTCATCTGAGCTCGCCTGCCTCTCTGACTGGTTCGATTGTATGCTCTTTGTGTCTCACGTTGTTCTTCTATCATCTGCGCTCTTCTTTCTCGTTCACGTTCTCGATTAGAAGCTCGCTGAGCAGCGCGTTATGCTTCCGTCATCCGTGCATTTCTTCTTGATATATAAGATTGATTGTGCATACGGTGCATTGCATATTGTTCATTAGTCATAGATGTTCCTCTGGTTCTAACAGCAGACTTACCAGTCTCATGCAATTGTTCCATTGCATATAAATTAGTTGTTAGTGCACCTAAGGCAGTATAAAATAACTAAATATTTACAAGAAAAATAAAAATATGAGGTTGATTTGTAATCACAACATTCTATGTTTGAATGTGCGTTGAGCGCGATTGAGAGCATAGAGTACGAACAAAGTCGGCATAACAACTCCATCACTTTATGATGAAATTGATTTTGATGGCAACATAGTTTTACAAAGCATTTAGCAACTCCACCAGTTAATGACAAAATTGATTCTGATGGCAACAAGAGGAACAAAAGTGGAGCAAAAGTGGAGGAACAAAACTAGAGGCACGAAGTCATTAACTAATATTTATTAACTGATTGTTATTAAATTAATGGATGAGCAAAACATGAGGAACAAAACTTGAGGAACAAAACTCAAGGAACAGTGGGAATAAATCATTTTTTATTCTCCCTCAAATAAACTAACTATTTCATGATAAAGTCACCACTGCAAAATGATCTATGCAAAGGCCAAAACAAATTTTTCATAGAGAAATTCACTGGACCAAATGTGACCAAAACAGTGAGGCATTTACGCACATAAAACCCAAAACAAATCTGAAATCTCTAAAGAGGAAATTACATAACTGCAATGAAAATAGGAGAGGGGTTTGTCGAAAAAGCAAACCTTAATCTTTACAAAGAAGCAGCGGAGCAAGATTGGAGAGCGCGTAGGCGAGAATAAACCGTCCACACAGCGCCAAAGAGAAGAATTAAAATAAGTTGGATAGGTGATAATTATTTTGGAGCTCTTTTATAAGATTGAGGTCATGGTGGTATGAGCCTTTTTGTTAAATAGATTAAATGATGCATGAGAGCTTTGAACTACCGGCTAATGGCTATTAATTTCGTGCTTAGTTTGTTTGTAATTTAACAATTTCAAATTTTCTATGATTTTATTTGGTGAAATATTGAATGTTTCAACCATCAAACCGATGAGGGATCACGCGGGAGATCATGAATGAAGATTTACCTTAGATTTGGGTGCGATGTCGAGCCACCAGAAGAAGAGCCCTAGTATCTGCACAACATAAAGAAACAAAACGATGAGGAAGGACTCCATCAGTTGAAAGGAGAGCAAAAACAGTGATGAAGAAGGAGTCCAAGATCTGAAATCGGAGAAGAGTTGGGGGAGGGGGCGTGTAGGAGAAGAAAAAATAGTAGAGCTCTTACCCTAGAGTGGCATTGAGACGGCATGGATGAGCGATGATGGAGGGTGCAGAAGAGTGGTCATGGCTGGCCGGCGGTGAAGAAACGAAGAGTGGATCGAGCAGAAATCAGCGAAGGCGGAGGCAGAGGCGGAGGAATAATTAAGAGCTCTTACCCTAGAGCGTAGTTGGGATGACGTGGATGAGGTATTCACCGAATCGAAGGAATAACGACTGGGTAACTGTTTGGTCATAATTTATGCCTTCCTCTTATCTGTAGCCTTGGACAACTAATCTTGCTTTATTCCTAATGATAAGACCTTGAGAATCTTGCTTGTTTCTAAATACTCATTTAGTTCCAATGACTGGGTAGTTATTGGGTCTTAGAACTAAATCTCAAACTCTACATCTGTCAAACTGGTTGAGCTCCTCTTGCATTGCAATAATCTAGTGTAGATCTTGCTCAGCATCTTTAATGGATTGGGGCTCAGTTTGAGATATGAAGCAGGCATGCATCATGTCCTTGTGGAGTTGATGCCTTGTCTGCACACCCACTGATATGTCTCTAATCACTTGAGATACAGGGTGATCTCTAAGTGTGACTAATTTAGTAGGAGGAGTTGGTTCAGCAACAGCTTGGAGAATTAATTTCTCTTGTGGAATTATGGCTATTGTTGGCTCTTCACGGTATTCAGTGACATCATTTTCACTTTCTTTAACAGCATGTGGGGAAGGATGTGTAACAACCTCATTGGTGAGGGTCAATTCATCCAACTTCTCACACAGATGTGGTTCCTGCAAAGTCTCACTAGTAGAAGGGATCTTTTCTATGTATAACATGTTAGATTCATCAAAAGAAATATGAATAGACTCTTCCATTTTCATAGATGATTTATTATAAACCCTATAAGCCCTGCTTACTTGGGAATATCCAAGAAAAATTCCTATTTCAGCCTTGGCTTCAAACTTTCTAATGTATTTCTTGTTGTTGTTATGAATGTAACAAATACAACCAAAGACTCTAAAATAATCTACTTTAGATTTCTTTCCTTTAAGTGGTTCATAGGGGGTCTTGCCCTTAAGCTTATGAATCAAACTTCTATTTAGTACATAGTTTGCTGTGCTCATAGCCTCTGCCCAAAAGGATAGGGGCAAGTGAGTATATGCAAGTAATGTGCCTGCAGCTTCAATGAGTGTTCTGTTTTTCCTTTCAGCTACCCCATTTTGTTGAGGTGTTCTAGGAGCAGAGAAATAGTGCCTGATACCTTCCTTATCACAGAATTATTGCATGGGAAGAGACTAAAACTCAGTACCATGATCACTTCTGATCAATGAAACTGGAGTAGAGTACTCAATCCATATGCTTTTAAGAAAATCTATAAGAACCTTGAAGTTATCAGACTTTTTTCTCAAGAAGAACACTCAAGTGAACCTTGAAAAGTCATCAACTATCACTAAGGTATAAGACTTCCCTCCTAGGCTCTGTACAACAATGGGTCCAAAAAGGTCCATGTGAAGCAAATACAGAATCCTAGGTGAATCACTCTTATTAAGTAACTTAAAGCTATTTTTAGTTTGCTTGCCTAATTGACAAGCCCTGCAAAGGCTTTCCTTCTTGTAGGGGTAAGAAGGCAATCCTCTAACAAGATTGTCCCTAGAGAGTTTGGCAATATTTTTCAGATTAACATGACCTAATCTCCTATGCCAAAGTTCATTATTATTACTAGTTTGATTAAACAAGCATATTTCAGTTTTAGCAGACCTAAAGTTGACTACATAGATATTACCTATGCTAATACCAGTTAACACTACTTGGTTATCTACATAAGTAATAATACATGAAGTTTTGTTAAATGATACCTGAAACATTTCATCACATAACTGACTTATGGATATAAGGTTGTGCTTCAGTCCACTTGCATAAGCTACCTTCCTGAAGGTGACTGCACTAATTTTGACCTTCCCATCTCCTTCAATCTGGCCACAATTAGAGTCACCAAATATTACTTTGGGTCCTAAATTTGACTTATAGTTGATTAAGTTGTCCTTGTTGCCGGTCATATGCTTTGAATAGCCACTATCCAGATACCACTATTGCTTTGTGGTGGGATAGTCTTTCACCTGCAATAAAACAGATTAGCTATTCTTGACCCAGGTTACCTTGGGTCCTTGTTTAGTTATAAAGTTAAAACTGGAAATGTATGAGTATTATGGTTGATTTTTATAACCTAGGGAGTGAAATCTTCTAGGTGGAATTATCCACTGGGTAAATGGATTAACATAATCTCTTGGTTGATTAAATGGTCTGTTAGAATTAAAGTTTTTGTTATTATGAACTGGGGTCGACGAATTCTGGTAAGTTCGTCGATCTTAGGTCGACGAATGGGGATGAGTTCGTCGAACTCCACTCAGAGAATAAAAATATTCATTTTCTTAGAAATAGACCTGATCAAAACAAAGAAGGAGAGAAGAAGAGCAAAGGAACCCCCCTCTGATACCAATTGAAAGAAAGGGGATAAACCTAATTTACTCTAGAGGGGGGTGAATAGAGAAAGTAAAACTTTTGGTTATTTTTAAACTTTATCAGAGAAAATAGGTGATACTAGTAGTTATAAAGAATGAAATAGAAATAGGGAAGCTACTCTATCACAGCATAGCAAAACAAAAGAAAAATGATCAACTAGACAACACGAGAATTTTATAGTGGTTCCCCAAACTGGGTACATCCACTATTCTACCACCCTTGAAGGAATCCACTATCAGGTTTTTGATCAGGTGGCTGCCACCACAAGATCTATTTATAGGGAGATCTCACAACCATTTAGTCTTTTGATCAGGTGTCCAAAAACTAACAATAAACTTTTGAAGGGAGTTAATAAACCCTTTTTACAAGAGGTTGAGAGTGTAACATCCCGACTTTTATTGGGCCACCAGGGCCCTAATAGGCCCAATAAAAGTGACCCGAGCCTTTACCCGTGACCCGGTAGGAGGCAACCCTAGGTAGGATATCGAGCTAGAGAACTCCGAATTGAGTTCTATCAGTTCCTGTGGCCTCGTATAGTCAATACGAGCGCATTGGAACTCGTTCAATGGGACCCCGAGATCATATAGTGGATGTGGCCATTCCTCGCAAAACGTCACGAAGATGAGATTTTAGGATATTGACATAGAGAACTCCGATTTGGGTTCTGACAATTCCTATGACTTTGTATAGTTAATATGAACGCATCGGAACTCGTTGCGTCGCGATTCGAAGCCTAACAATGATTATGAGCATTTTGACCGTTTTAGCACGCTACGACGCGCAAATTTCAGACTTTCGCCAAACGGACTCTGATTCAACCTCAGTCAGTGGCGTTGGACTCGTATGGTCAATACGAACTCAACAGAAGTCGTTCCGATCAATTTCGACGACAATTGGTTAACTCGTGGTCAAATCAAGCATAATCGTGAATCGAAAAGTGTGCGCACACCAATTGTGACATGACACCCAAACTTTCTGACCCCGACGACTTGGACCCACATTGAATTTGACCAGCAAGGGGGACCCACCCTAAAGTTGACTTGGTCAAACCCTCCTAAAAAATCCACTTTTTGGATTTTTCTCCAAATGAGGAGCCCACCTCCTCTCCAAAGGAGGATGGCTCATGCCCCCTCACTCTCCTTGGGCCCCCCAACCAGCAACCAAGCTTAGGATGGGTAGAGGCCCACCCCACCCCTCTTCTCCTCAATTTCCCCTCTCTTTCCATAAGGCCCAAGCCCATAAAGGGCCTCATCCATTTTCCCCACATGGGGGAAATGAGAGACCTCCAGCTGTCCTTGGACAGCTGGAGGGACAGTTGGAGGGTGGGATTAATCCCTCCCTAAGGAGGGATTAGTCCCACACCACCCAAAGGGAGGGAGGTCCCCCTCCCCCTCCCTATAAAAGCCACCCAACCCCCTCTCTTTCCCTCACAGCTCTCAGAGCATCCCCTCCCTCTTCTCCCCCCTCTGTCGGAGCTTTGGTGGCTGGAAAAAGCCAAGCCGAGGAGCTCCTCCCCCTCCTCCACCACCTTGAGCCATGTCCGACCAAGCCGGCCCCTCCCAAGCCCGCCAAATCCAGGTGGAACCTTCTCTTCCTCCCCATCCCAATTTCTGACGTAACTCACGCGAGCTCCGGCGGCCGGAGCGCCACCGCCGTCACCTCCTCCCCACAGTTCAAAATAAAAAAATGGCTCCGGCGATGGCTGGCGGCGGCAGGCCGCCAAACCACCGCCGGAGGGAGCGCCAACCACCGGCGGGTTGGCCGATGGTGGAGCCACGACCGGTCGGTGGCCGGCCGGCGGCGGAGAAGCCCCGTAAGGGGTGTCGGTTTCGTTACAGTGGGGGGGAGGGGATGATGAACAGTAAATTATTTTTATAATTTATATTATTATAATATTATAATATTATAATAAAATGTTTGATTTTTCAGAGGCTAAGTTAGAGCCCTCATGAAAAAGTTTTGAACATTAAAATTGTTCCCCTTATTGAGGGAAGTCTTCACAAAAATTTGAGAATTTTTGGAGTTGATTTGGTATTTTTCAAAGCCCAAATAAAATTTATTTGACAAAATTAAGGGCTCAAAACACTTTGGAAAATTACAAAAACATTACTAGGCTTATTTTAGGCTCTCTTAAGGGTTGTATCAAAATTTGGGGTCATGGGGATAAGTTTTGATATTTTTCCTAAAATCTGGAAGCCTAGGGTCGCGTTCGGAAATTATTACGCTCATTTTCTTCGAAAATGAAATTGGAGCGCGCGACCATCCTCTCTAATTTAATTAATAAATTCAAAGTTATCGTATCGACGAGAGTGGCTGAGGCAAGTGACCAAGCTCCATGTGTTCCGAGACTTTGTGAAATCGTCGAGCGCCTCGACTCTCGGGTGATTTAGACACGCTCGGAAAGTGAGAGTACGAGCAGCGAGTTGCGAATTATTCTCGACAAATAATGAAGATGTAACTCCTGATAAGCGCCTGATCCGATTAAGCCATGATTAATAAAGGCGCAACCAAATCCTAACCGGATCTTAATAATGGGTGTAACCTAATGAAGCCTTATTTAAAACTGAAATAGAACTGAATGTGCCTCCTGAGAACGGAGATGAGACTGAAGCCTCCTTGATGGAGTGATTGGACTACAAACAATTTTCTTTATGATTATTCCAGTCTTTCACTGGTCATGTTCCTTTATTCTTTTCAATTCAAGTACTTTCAATTCAGCTTTACTCCAGTCCCGTACTGGTCAAGTACTTTTAATTCAGTTCTACTCCAGTCCGATACTGGTCAAGTACTTTTAATTCAGTTCTACTCCAGTCTCGTACTGGTCAAGTACTTTTAATTCAGCTTTACTCCAGTCTCATACTGGTCAAGTACTTTTAATTCAGTTCTACTCCAGTCTCGTACTAGTCAAGTACTTTTAATTCAGTTCTACTCCAGTCTCTTACTGGTCAAGTAATTTTAATTCAGCTTTACTCTAGTCTCGTACTGGTCAAGTACTTTTTATTCAGTACTACTCCAGTTTCGTACTGGTCACGTTCTTTCTAGTACTTTAAATAAGCAGCATAAACACCACATTTGCCCTCATTGCAATTTACTATTATAATCCCGGGTCCTGCTCTGACGAGTAGTCATTATTAAGGTTGAGCCTTAGTTGGGGATAACCGGAGTTGAGGTATTCCTCCAGGTCTAGCCCCAAATAATGCGCTCCCACGCTCCTTAACAACAGTAGAGCTAAGTACCGCCGCCCGAAGTTCAAGCCTAGTAGGGCAGGCCGACGTATACCCGGTGTGTATTATGATTGCCATTTGTTTGATTGTTTGTAAATTGCTTGTGGTGAAATAGTGGCGGGTCAGTCCCTCCCACAGACCGTTCGTACCGGTGCGGGAAGGTCGACGACTCAAGGCGATAGGGAGATGAGTACCACGGGTGACCGGCCGTTTTATTCCTCGTCGGGTTTTCCTCCGCTGGTCGGCCAAAATGATTCGCTGGATGTCGCTTACATCCAAGAGTACACCAGGTTGTATATTAGGGCCTGGGATTGTGCGGTACGATCACCCCAAGAAGTGGCAGGACTGGCCACTATCACCGACGACCACATCGGTGAGGCCCGCAGGGCACGCTACCCTGATGGAACAGAAACAGTCCAAGCTATGTCGACATAGGGTTTGTGTGCGCGGCTGTGAATGCATGCGGTACGTGCGTGGCTGTGAATTCCTGCGATATGTGCACGGTTATGAATGTCTGCGATAGAATTCAGGATATGAAAACATGTTGTGCTGATGAGCTAGTAGAGCATTGTTATAACCGTTTTATACTATTGCTGCTGATAAATTAATTTCAAGATAATCAAAACACCTAGAGGGGGGGTGAATATGTTCTTTTTCTTTTTTACTTAAGGAAAAATATTTTTCAGATCTTAAAATAGATTCTAAGTATTCTACAGCAATCACAACACAAAAATCACAATCATACACACATCACATATTGCACACAGGTTTATAGTGGTTCCCTAAGGTCTGGGTACATCCACTTTTCCCCTTCACCTATCTAGCAGTGTGCTAGATTCGGCCTAACTTCTTCTTTCTTCTCAGATCCACAGATCTTACAGCTCAGAACCCTGAAAGGTTCCTACAACTCAGAACCCTATAAGGTTCCTACAACTCAGGCTAACAGCCCTACCTCAGCCTTGCCCCAAGGCCTACAACTCAGAATACTTATTCTCCTACACTCAGGCTCAAACAACCTTACCACTCAGAGATCTTAATCTCCTACACTCAGGCTCAAACAGCCATACCACTCAGAGATCTAAATCTCCTACACTCAGCCTTTATAACACAGGCTTACAACTCAGATCTTTGAAAAGATCCTACAGAATTTGATAAGTATATTTGATGGACTCTTACCCTTGTTGAGAGAGAAAGGATAAGAGAATTCTTGATCAGCTTCTTGATGAGACTGATGGCTGAAATCAACCTGTTCTTAGCTTTCTTCAAAGCTTCTTGAATTTGAACTCAGTAGGGTTGATCTCCTTTGAAGTTAATTGACTGCCAGCTTCCTTCTTAGAATCAGAAATAAATCTGAATCCTTCTTAGCAGATTGGTTCAAGATCTGCTTCTTAGGAGACTTGTAGATGTCTCCTCCTTTACTTCAACAGCTGAAGATCTCTCTCTCTTTTCAGAACTTATGAAGTTTCTTAAGAATTCTTGCTTGAATTCTCCTTAGATCTTCTCACGAAAATTTTCTTCAGTGTGATGTGCACTTTCTTGATCAATGATCAATACTTTAGTAGTTGTGTTTGTTGTTGTTTTTCATCATCATTGATTTGACAGAATCCATCCATATATTTATAGACTTCATCCATGGTAATCGGCTGATCTGGTTTCTAACCACCTTTTGACAAGTCTTATAGCTTCAGTAAACTTGTTGGAATGCACAGCTGTCAAGTCTCTAGTCAGTTCTTGAACTTTTGTCTTTATCAGCAAAGCGTCGAGACTGAATGTCATTCTGTGTCGAGACAAACAATCAATATGTGTCGACACAAGTGACTTAAGTGTCGACACAGACTTTGGTGGTGTCGACATAGCTGCTTTGGCACTGCATCTGTAGAATGTGTCGACACTGCGTCTTTGTGTCGACATAGACACTTCTCCACTACACAACACTCAACATTGTTGAAACTCTGTTGTGTGTCGACACAAGTCCTGTGTGTCGACACAGTTGATGTAGACTAAGAATTCTGTGTGTCAACACTGCCTCCAGGTTGCGACACAGTTGATGTAGACTCTGCTTCTGTGTGTCGACACTGCCTCCTGGTGTCGACACAGTTGATGTCGACTAACTATTCTGTGTGTCGACATAGCCTTTTCCAAGTGTCGACACAAAATTACTGAAGTGTCGACATAGCTTCCTCTGGTGTCGACACATGGACTTAGAAACTTTTCTCTGCATTTTAGACAATACTTAACCTGCACATATAAACTCAAAATCATGAAGATCCGGGGATCTACTGCTTCCATAAAGAATTTAACTCTTTCCTTCCACATAGGAAAATTGTTCTTGGTGCAGATAGGGAGCTTAGCAAAATCCTTGGTCTTACTCATGCATGAAATTTCTCTTGAGACAACTTGGTAAGGATTAGATCAAGGTGTTAACCTTTTAACGATCAACCTCCCTCTGATACCAATTGAGAGAACTAAGTTGTCTACCTAAATCACCTAGAGGGGGGATGAATAGGTGAAATGCGTGTCAAATGCGGAATAAAAAATTAACACAGCACAAATCAAGCAATCACACAGACGACAAGAGATTTATAGTGGTTCCCCAATCTTGGGTACATCCACTTTCCTCTCCGATCTAGCAAACCACTAGACTCGGCTACTCCACTATCTCGGATTGAAAACAATCCTACACCTCGGAACCACGTTCCTACAAAACTCGATCCAAACCGGATCTACACTCGGAAGATAAAGCCTTCCTACAAATCTCGGAGAAAAACTCCTACAATGAAATTTGTTTGAAAAAAAAAAATACAAACAATATATTGCACAGATCTGGATCTTTGATAGTCTTCTTCCTTGAGAACTTTGGCTTGATCAGAATATGTTGAAGACGACTTGAGAGAGATCCACAGATCTGAAAAACGGAATCACCTCGATCGAGAAAATAGATCAGAAATCTTTGAGGCTCGGCGAGATCGAGTGATTATCTTTCGTCTGGATCTCTGGAGAAACAGAGTTGAAAGCAGCGATCGGAGATCGTCGATCCAGACCTTCTTCCGTGAACAGCAATGGCGGCGGCGTGAGAATTAGGGTTCACGGGAACTTTTTTTTTCTTTCTTAAAATAATAATCTCTGTAAAGCTTGTTATTAGTCAAATCTGAAAGGACCTATTTATAGGTGGACTCCAACGGTCAGAAATTTAATTAGGGATGACACGTGGACCAATCAGAAATGATTAATTCGAAATACACAGCGAAATTGTACTTGGAGAATTTCAGGAATGTTTGAACAGATATACTCGAGACAGAGAAGAGACATACTCGAGTATAAGATGTTATATACTCGAGTGGATAGGAGGAGCATACTCGAGTATAAGAAGAGAAGCTACTCGAGTGATTCAGAGATCAACACTCGAGTGATTTTAGAACTACACGAGTATGAGAGTATATACTCGAGTAAAAACACTTAGAGAAAATTTCTCAGATAAAATAGGAAGAACTACTCAAGTAGAAGAGTTGGAGATACTCAAGTGAGGGGAAAAATGAACTACTCGAGTATCTTGGGAAGACTACTCGGGTAATCACTAAACTACTCGAGTATGAAAAACAACTACTCGAGTACAGAGTCACTTACTCGAGTATATAGGGAACTACTCGAGTAGGTAGACTTAGAAACTTTCTGAGATGAGAATTGCAGATCTACTTGAGTATGAACAAAACACTTACTCGAGTAACTAACCAACTACTCGAGTACAAGTTATCACCTACTCGAGTACAATACAGTCTACTCGAGTATGTAATCCAACTTACTCGAGTACAGACTCACTTACTCGAGTGTACAAAAGAGGTACTCGAGTATGTGGACTTAGAGAAAATTTCGGATCTAAGAACAGAAGGATCTACTCGAGTATAAAATATGACCTACTCGAGTGACTAACTAACTACTCGAGTATAAGCTTATCTACACGAGTATACAGAGTCTTCTCGAGTATGTCTAAGGATCTACTCGAGTACTAGGTCACTTACTCGAGTAGATGAAGGAAGCTACTCGAGTATGTGGACTTAGAAAAAATTCTTCTGAAAAAAATAAACTTCAATACTTCAGTCCACCAATCCAAGTGCATGTATAGGAAGTGTATCCCAATAGAGAGGCTATACATGGGCCAACACTTTGGATCACACAATGAGGGATTACATTGTATGGTCCTGTGTTTGGTGACCTATTATAGACTGACATTGGTCTACACTTGGCAATAAGAACCTGCACACATACAACTTAAACACAATATCAAATACACCTTAATTCATCTTAGTTCAAGGTCTGACCTCCTACAAATCTGAGGTATTGTGGAGACAAATCCCAACAATCCCCCCTATTTGTAGATGTCAGCACCCTCTACACTAAGGTGAATTACTTAGAGTAAAAAGAACAACACACATATACTTAATAAAAAATAAAGTAAACTGAAGCAGGATAAATAATAAGATAGCCATAATCAGAATCAAATATATATATAAAAATGTTTTTAACAGATTAAAATGTCCATTTCCACATTCTCATTGACTCAAGAAGGGGCTTCTTTGTGCATTCTTTCTCTCTTCAGCTCTTGCCTCTCTAGGTAACTGAATGGTTTAGGAAAATATGTTCTGGGCCTAGGAGGAGCAGCTGGGTTGTTGTATCCCCAATTTCTGTCATGAAGTCTGATCTTGATCTGGGATACTTCATAAGCTTTCCATTCTGAATAACTGTAATACTGATCTCTGTGCTCACCAAGATCTGTTACTAGCTTCAAGGTATCAAGGATCAGAGATTTGGAGGTTGGACTCCAAACTTTAGTATGAACAATTTCTGGTCTACCTTCAGAATCTAGGGCAGGCTCTTTTCTAGGTGCAGAACGGCTGGCAGAAGCGTCATCACCATATTTCCTTTTCTTCCTTGGGGCACCTTGAGAACTAGGAGGAAGTTCATCTTGCCAAATATCAGTATAAGAGAGAGGAGGCCCAGTCACATCACCAGCAGGTCTGGGTGAGAAGACTGGCACACCTCCTGGAATGTTTGCCTGAGCTGGAAAATTTTCTTGAGCTGGAGCACCTGATGGAGGATTTTCTTCAAGAGGATCCAGAAATTTAGGAATTATGGTAGGGTTGAGCTGGGCATTGGGGAAATTCTGGTTGTGCAGCCAAACAGCAGTATCATAAGTATAGAACTTTACAAACTGGAGCTGGGCTAGGATGTCTGCTTTCATATCTTTTACAAGACCATCCACAGCTGCTTAAGCTTGTTCAGATAGTTTTTCAACTTGTTCTTTTACTATCTTCTCCCCCTTGCTGATATCTACAGATAGCTTGGCAATGGCTTCGTCTCTAAAAGTTCCCACTTCTTCACATATTTTTATAAGATTAGCATCAGCATTCTTGTCCAATTGTATCTGATTATTTGCAACAGTTTCAGCTTGATTTCTTAGTTCACCTATACTTGTAATAGTATGATCAATTGCTTTCCACCTAGCTGAAAGAGTTTCTTGAGCTCATCAGTATTGGCTTGAATTTCAGCAAAGCCTCTACTCATCTCCTTTTCAAGAGTAGAGACCTTGTTATTTACTGAGGCTAGAGAGTCATCAAAGTACTTTCTTTGTTCACTGAGTAACTGTTCAATCTTGCTTACCAGATCTGAAGAAGTAGAAGGAGTTGAAGTTGGGGCAGGGACTGAAGGAGCAGGAGTAACCCATGGTGGGATTTCAGTAATTACCACTTAGCTTTCAGCTCTCTTGAAAGATTCTAGGACAACTGATTCTTCTGCATTTAGGAAGGAGGGAATAGAGAAGTCCAAAGTCCTCAGAGGAGCCTCCACTGGTTCTGGAGATACTCCCTCGTCATCAGACAAAAGAATATTTTCTGGTTGGCTTTTCTCTGCAGCAGGGGACTGAGCAGGAGACTGAGCAGGAATCTGAGCAGGAGACTGAGCAGGAATTTGAGCAGGAGTCTGAGCAGGAGTTTGAGCAGGAGACTGAGCTGGAGAAGTATCCACTGGAATTTGAGCTTCTGGAGTCAGTACAACTGATTCATTTTGAAATAGGGGAGCATCAGAGCTGAGCTCATCAATCAATTTATTGATATCTTCTGCAGTAGACAGTAGGGTTGCTGGATCTGGAATCTCTGAGTGGGGATCTGCTGGAAGAGGAGAAACTGGAGGAGTAGAATCCCTGACTTCTGCTTGCTATGAGGGTTCTGATGAAGCTGGGTACTGAGGATGAGATGAGGCAGGCTCCCCCTCAACTATTGCACCTGAGGTAGCAGCAGTTTGATGTGGAGGAGGAGATGGAATCCTGTCATCAGGTACACTGGTTTCTTGGGAATCTACTGAAGGGACAACAGCTTTGGATGCTTGGGCAGTGTTCAGAATTTTAATTTCATATCGCTGGATGGAGGATATAGAAACCTTTTTCATGTGATGGAGGGGAGTCCCTTTGGATAAGTTAAAGACTGACGGGTTGATTTCATGAAGAAGGAGGGAAATAATCCTGGCAAAACTTGGATGCTTAATGCTTTCTCTGAGTTTATCTAGGATCAACAGTCCAAACTGGAATTGTTTGTGGCAGATAATGGCTTGCATTATATCAAACATTTCCATAGAAATGTCTCGAATGGAGTAAGTCTTGCATAACAGTACCTTTGCAATTACATCCACTAGGAATTTTCCTTCTGAGTTGAAATCAGCTCTGCTAAAGGAATGGGCTTGAGGGTTACCTCCAAAGAATAAACTAGTTCTTACTGAATCTTCAGCAGTCATTTCGGCATCGTCATCTACTACTGGCAGTTTTAATAGAGAAGCTAAGGAGCCTTTGTCCAGTCAGATTTTTATCCCTCTGACCTTGGATTTCAGGAGCTTTCCATTTCGTTTTACCTTCAGATTCTGATAAAACTCTTCAACAGCTGGGAAAATAACTCGGCACGGCGTGTGGAGAACGAACGACAGTCCGGCGGTCTCGAACAAAATCAGAAGATTTCGGAAATCATCTGAAAGGTCGGCTATACCCGCGGGGGTGAGTTCTGAGCCGATGCCGATTTTAGAAGAGGGGGCCATCTGCGATTCTGGAGGACGAGGGAGGCAAAGGCGACGATGCTCTGTGGTTTTTCGAAAGATGAAGAGTCGGCGGCTACTCGAGAGAATGAGAAGTGGAAAGGGTTTTCCGATTTTTCTAGATATATATATGATTCTAATTAGGTTTTAAAAAAAATAAATTCATACCTGAATGAAGCGGCAAATAGCTCGGTGTGAAAAGAAAAATTAGAAATCCAAAATATGAATGCCGTATACTCGAGTAGGTAACATCATACACGAGTATTAGACAGAGCATACTCGAGTAGGGCAAGTTTGTACACGAGTATATTGTCAAGTACCCGAGTATGTAAATCCTTTTACTTGAGTAATTCCCGTTTACTCGAGTATCTGTCTGGATATACTCGAGTATATATTACTTGAAAGACAATTTTCCTTGGGAGATGTATATTGCCACTGAAATCTTTAACTCTGAGCAGCCAACACCACTGATATCTTCTTGATTTGTGAGTCCATCACTAGTCGTCTTTGTTGAGCAGCCCGAGTTCCGTTTTGAAGAACGAAAACTTGGACTCGTCCAGCGGCTTGGTGAGTATATCTGCAACTTGCCTGTCTGTGGAGACATATTGTAGATCTATGTCTCCATTTTCCATATGCTCCCGGATGAAATGATAACGAAGCTCTATGTGCTTGGTCCGGCTGTGGGAGACTAGGTTGTTGGCGATTGCTATAGCGCTGGATGAGTCGCAAAACAAAGGAATGTTCTGGAACTTCATGTTGTAGTCTTCAAACTGATTTTTGATCCAGAGAAGCTGTGCACAACAGCTGCCTGCAGAGATGTACTCTGATTCAGCCGTTGAGATGGCAACACAGTTCTGCTTCTTACTGCTCCAGGAAATAAGTCTCCTTCCGAGGAATTGGCAAGTCCCGGAAGTACTTTTCCTATCGTCTTTGCTTCCTGCAAAATCTGCATCTGAAAATCCAATTAGTTCACTATCATTACTTCTTGGGTACCATAAGCCAAGATTTGGTGTACCTTTGAGGTATCTCAAGATTCGCTTTGCAGCAATGTAATGAGATTCCTTAGAGTTCACCTGAAATCTAGCACATACACATGTTGAGAACATTATGTCTGGTCTACTTGCGGTAAGGTAGAGCAAGGACCCAATTATGCTTCTGTACTTGGTTTCATCAAAAGGTTTCCCTTTCTCATCCTTGTCCAGAGACATAGCTGAGGCCATTGGAGTCCTCATAGAGGTTGCATTCTCCATTCCGAATTTCTTGAGTAGCTCTTTAGTGAACTTGGTCTGTGAGATGAAAATTCCATCCTCAGATTGTTTCACCTGAAGCCCTAAGAAATACTTCAGCTCTCCCATACTGCTCATTTCAAACTTCCCTTGCATAAGTTTAGAAAACTTCTTGCAGAGGTTGTTATCTGTAGAGCCAAAAATAATGTCATCGACATAGATTTGCACTAGCAAAATCTTGCCTTTTATCTCCCTAAGAAATAATGTCTTGTCTATCTTTCCTCTTGTGAACTTGTTCTCAAGAAGAAAGGTGGACAACGTCTCATACCAAGCTCAAGGAGCTTTTTTAAGACCATATAAAGCTTTTTGTAATAAGTAAACATAATTAGGATAAGTTGAATCAACGAAACCTGGTGGTTGCTCTACATACACTTCTTCCATTATGTCACCATTTAGGAAGGCGGACTTAACGTCCATCTGATAGACGGTAAAGCCCTTAAGTGCAGCGTAGGCAAGAAATAACCTGATCGCTTCCAGTCTTGCCACTGGAGCATAAGTCAGGTTGAAGTCAATTCCTTCTTCTTGACGATATCCCTTTGCGACAAGTCTGGCTTTATTCTTTATAATGGTTCCATCTTCGTCCATCTTGTTCCGGTAGACCCATTTTGTCCCAATGACGTTCTTTTGGGTCTAGGAATAAGTGTCCAAACTTTGCATCGTTTGAACTGATTCAGTTCTTCTTCCATGGCTAGAATCCAGGATGCGTCGGAGTTGGCTTCCTCAAATTTCTTTGGTTCAACATGTGAGAGAAAACTTAAGTGTAAATTCTCGTTAGTTGTACCTCGACGAGTTCTGACGCCATCCCGAGAATCTCCTATGATTTGATCAACGGGATGATCCTTCAAGTGTTTGAACTCTAAAGTCCTTGCATCTGGGATCTCTTCAGCCACTGGAGTTGCATCTTCAGCGGGGATGTGTTCTTCATCTTGATCATCTACCTTTCCAATAGGGGTTGTAGAGGTGATCTTGATGAACGTCTCGTCTTTATCTTTAGTAGTTTCATCCAAGCTAAGTTCCTTCAACTTTGTACCTGCATCTACAATAGGCACACTAGACGAGTTGTCGTGCAGCAGACTCTTCTCATCAAATACAAGATGTATCGACTCTTCTACCACCAGAGTTTTTTTATTGAATACTCTATAGGCCTTACTATGGCTACTATAACCTACAAAAATACCTTCAAAGCTTTTCTCGCTAAACTTGGTAGTGTGATACTTGCCGTTGTTAAGTACGAAGCACTTACAGCCAAAGATTCTAAAGTATGAAATGGTTGGTTTCCTGCCTTTTAGAAGTTCGTAAGGAGTCTTATCATGATTCTTCTTGATGAGTGCTCGATTTTGCACGTGGCAAGCGGTGTTGACGGCTTCAGCCCAGAAGTATTCTGGAAGTGAGGCATCACTCAACATGGTCCGGCAAGCCTCTATGAGTGTTCTGTTCCTTCTCTCAGCTACTCCATTTTGCTGTGGAGTGCGAGGAGAGGAAAACTCATGAAAGATACCTTGACTTTCGCAGAATTCTATCATGGCTCCAGACTTGAATTCCGTTCCATTGTCACTTCTGATTTTGACTACGGAACAGTTGTATTCATTCTGGATTTGCCTAACAAAATTGGTGAAAATACTGAAGGTGACTTGTGTTTCAGAAAGAACACTCACGCAAAGCGCGAGTGATCATCCACAATAACCAACGTATATTCCTTACCTCCCAAACTTCTAACTTGCAGTGGACCAAACAAGTCCATATGGAGAAGCTGTAAGCTTCTATTAGAATCCTTGCCTATGATGCTTTTAAATGAACTCCTTGTTTGCTTGCCCTTGATACAGGCGTGACAAGGACTGTCCGTAACGCACTTGACATTAGGGGCATCACGTACTAGGTTTTGAGAAAATAATATATTAATAGTTTTGAAATTAATATGATCTAGTCTCTTGTGCCATTGGTTAGCAAGAGATGCACTACTTTTTGCTAAAAGACACACTGGTGTCGAAGAGTCTATACAAATGAAATTTAAACAGAAAATATTTCTGCTTCGAGTGCCTAATAAAACAGTTTCCATGTTGTCAACCGATTTTATCAAACACTTGTCAGCATGAAATTCAACTACGTATCCTTTATCGCATAGTTGGCTTATGCTGATGAGATTGTGTTCCAATCCTTCAACATAGGCTACATCCGAAAAGGATACGCTACCGTTAGAAATCATACCATAGCCTTTAGTTATCTCTCGATCTGAACCTCCAAAGATGACCTTTGGTCTGTTGCAGACTGAGGTGAAATTCTGGAGTAGGCTTCTTGTCCCGGTCATATGCCGAGAACATCCACTGTCCAAATACCAGATTGGCATTTTGGTGGCCTTTGGACATACCTACAATTACAATCACTTAGCCTTAGGAACCCAAACACGTTTGGGTCCTTGGTCTCGAGTTAGAAAACTCCCCCTACGAGTATTAGCCTCATGAGTGGTCATTCTCACGTTGCTAACTTGAGGGGTTGTAGCATTACTAGGATTGAACCAACAATAGATGGCAAAGTGACCAATTCTGCCACAACACCAACAGTCGAACCTATTGTATCTTTGCCTAGTGAATTCCTGCTTGATTTTCTGAAATGATGGTCTAGCGGGAACATCACTCTTGGAGGAAGAGGCTTCATGGTGATGGCATCTACATGAAGTCTTCTCCTTCAAAGGCCTTTCCTCAACAGGCTTTACTTTCGGTGCTTTCTTGAACTTGTGGCCATGATTATAAGGACCATAGCTCTGAAGAGTCACTTCTTCATAAGGTGCCTTAAAGACACTCTCACCAAAGTTTCGAGGGCGAGTCCATCCTTGGTACCGAGACTTTGGCTCTACATAAGTAGGCCTGGTCAAGTGACCATAGGACGAGTCCAGGTCAAACTTGTTCGTTGGAAAGATTACTTTCTTGAATACAGTTTGATCCAGAGGGGCTTTCCCTTTCTCTTTGGCCAAGGCCTTCTTGGCAGCCTTATTCTTCCGTTGAGCCTTATTTCTCCTAGAAGATTTATTAGGAGCACCCTCATGGCCTAGTCCAGCATTCTTAGCCTTTATTGAGAATTCAGCAATGAGTGGAAGAACATTCTTGGGCTTGGAGAAACCTTCAACAAGTTTCTTTTCAGCTTCGAGTTGATCTTCCAACTCTTTGATGATTTTCCCTTTAAGGTCAAGGTGCTTGAGAGCTAGATTGTATTCTTCCATTGTGAGATCGAAGTTTTCTTGAAGAGAGTTAGTCTTAGCGACTTCTTCTCTCAAGCTGCCCTCAACGGCCTTTAGAGACTGAATCTCTTTTGCCTGAGTTTTCACGACTCGACGACATTTTTCGTAGGTCATGAGCAACTCTTTGTACTGGGCCATGAGTTCTGACTCATCATCAGAGGAGATGTCCTCATGATCATGTTCAGAACTTTCAGATTCAGAGAGGGGAGTGTGAGATTTTACCTCCCCAGTGAACTAGGGAACTTGTTCATCATTTGAGTGAGCCATGAGCCCAAAGTAAGCTTCCTCTTCTTCACTCGACTCAGATGAGTCGGAGTCGCTGAGAGTTTTGCTCTTCTTGGCTACTAGACTCTTCTCTGTCCTCTTCTTGTGGTATGAGGATTTCTTTTCCTCTCTTCTGCCGCCCTCTTTCTTCTTGTGAGGGCATCCGCGATGACGTGACCTGGCTTATTACAACAATAACAAATGATCTCAGTTGAAATCTGTTTGTTCTGTTTAGAGTTATACCTGTCATGGCTACTTGAGCCTTTCTTTCGCTGATCACCGTCACGTCGTGATCTTCTGAATAAGGCATCTTTTCCTCTCCATTACTTCTTCTTATTTAAGAATTTCTTGAATTGCCGGGAGAGCAATGAGAACTCTCCTTCAGATAGTTCTGAGCCAGATGAGCTTGGCTCAGATGATTCTTCTTCATCAGCTTCAGGAACTGGGGCAGGAGAGCTAGCCTTTGTCTTCCTTGAGCTATCTGCCTTTAGAGCGACAGACTTCTCCTTGGATACAGACCTGCTTATCTCTTCTTCAGCTTTTATTGAGTTGATTTGCAGCTCGTAAGACATAAGCTTTCCGAATAGATTCTGCGGGTCCGTCTCAGCTAACCTTCCAAACTCCTGAATGGCACATACCTTATTGTCCCATTCCTTGGTTAGGGATCTTAAGAATTTGTCATTGAGTTCCCCATTGGTGAAGACACGTCCATAAACTCTTAGGCCATTTACTATCTTGAAGAAGTTCTCAAAAGTGTCAGCTATGGCTTCCTTATGACCCTGCCTGAAGGCTTCATATTTCTGGTTCAGTAGGGACCTTCGATCATCCCTCACTTCTTCTGTACCTTCCATTAGAGTCACTAGAGATTGCCACATCTCCTTGGCAGATTGGCAATGAATCAGATTCTGCAGCATTGAGTCATCGACTGCACTTGCGATAATATTTTTAGCTTTCTTATCCAAAGAGACAAGTGCAATCTCGTCCTTATCTAGATCCATCAATTTCTTGGGAACTTGCTTAGATGAATCTATAGTGGAGGTGGTCATAGGAATGTGGGGACCTTCTTCAACAATCATGAAGATCCGGGGATCTACTGCTTCCATAAAGAATTTAACTCTTTTCTTCCACATAGGAAAATTGTTCTTGGTGCAGATAGGGAGCTTAGCAAAATCCTTGGTCTTACTCATGCTTGAAACTTCTCTTGAGACAACTTGGTAAGGATTAGATCAAGGTGTTAACCTTTTAACGATCAACCTCCCTCTGATACCAATTGAGAGAACTAAGTTGTCTACCTAAATCACCTAGAGGGGGGTGAATAGGTGAAATGCGTGTCAAATGCGGAATAAAAAATTAACACAGCACAGATCAAGCAATCACACAGACGACAAGAGATTTATAGTGGTTCCCCAATCTTGGGTACGTCCACTTTCCTCACCGATCTAGCAAACCACTAGACTCGGCTACTCCACTATCTCGGATTGAAAACAATCCTACACCTCAGAACCACGTTCCTACAAAACTCGATCCAAACCAGATCTACACTCGGAAGATAAAGCCTTCCTACAAATCTCGGAGAAAAACTCCTACAATGAAATTTGTTTGAAAAGAAAATACAAACAATATATTGCACAGATCTGGATCTTTGATAGTCTTCTTCCTTGAGAACTTTGGCTTGATCAGAATATGTTGAAGACGACTTGAGAGAGATCCACAGATCTGAAAAACGGAATCACCTCGATCGAGAAAATAGATCAGAAATCTTTGAGGCTCGGCGAGATCGAGTGATTATCTTTCGTCTGGATCTCTGGAGAAACAGAGTTGAAAGCAGTGATCGGAGATCGTCGATCCAGACCTTCTTCCGTGAACAGCAATGGCGGCGGCGTGAGAAATTAGGGTTCACGGGAACTTTTTTTTTCTTTCTTAAAATAATAATCTCTGTAAAGCTTGTTATTAGTCAAATCTGAAAGGACCTATTTATAGGTGGACTCCAACAGTCAGAAATTTAATTAGGGATGACACGTGGAGCAATTAGAAATGATTAATTCGAAATACACAGCGAAATTGTACTTGGAGAATTTCAGGAATGTTTGAACAGATATACTCGAGACAGAGAAGAGACATACTCGAGTATAAGATGTTATATACTCGAGTAGATAGGAGGAGCATACTCGAGTATAAGAAGAGAAGCTACTCGAGTGATTCAGAGATCAACACTCGAGTGATTTTAGAACTACTCGAGTATGAGAGTATATACTCGAGTAAAAACACTTAGAGAAAATTTCTCAGATAAAATAGGAAGAACTACTCGAGTAGAAGAGTTGGAGATACTCGAGTGAGGGGAAAAATGAACTACTCGAGTATCTTGGGAAGACTACTCGGGTAATCACTAAACTACTCGAGTATGAAAAACAACTACTCGAGTACAGAGTCACTTACTCGAGTATATAGGGAACTACTCGAGTAGGTAGACTTAGAAACTTTCTGAGATGAGAAGTGCAGATCTACTGGAGTATGAACAGAACACTTACTCGAGTAACTAACCAACTACTCGAGTACAAGTTATCACCTACTCGAGTACAATACAGTCTACACGAGTATGTAATCCAACTTACTCGAGTACAGACTCACTTACTCGAGTGTACAAAAGAGGTACTCGAGTATGTGGACTTAGAGAAAATTTCGGATCTAAGAACAGAAGGATCTACTCGAGTATAAAATATGACCTACTCGAGTGACTACTAACTACTCGAGTATAAGCTTATCTACACGAGTATACAGAGTCTTCTCGAGTATGTCTAAGGATCTACTCGAGTACTAGGTCACTTACTCGAGTAGATGAATGAAGCTACTCGAGTATGTGGACTTAGAAAAAATTCTTCTGAAAAAAATAAACTTCAATACTTCAGTCCACCAATCCAAGTGCATGTATAGGAAGTGTATCCCAATAGAGAGGCTATACATGGGCCAACACTTTGGATCACACAATGAGGGATTACATTGTATGGTCCTGTGTTTGGTGACCTATTATAGACTGACATTGGTCTACACTTGGCAATAAGAACCTGCACACATACAACTTAAACACAATATCAAATACACCTTAATTCATCTTAGTTCAAGGTCTGACCTCCTACAAATCTGAGGTATTGTGGAGACAAATCCCAACAATCCCCCCTATTTGTAGATGTCAGCACCCTCTACACTATGGTGAATTACTTAGAGTAAAAAGAACAACACACATATACTTAATAAAAAATAAAGTAAACTGAAGCAGGATAAATAATAAGATAACCATAATCAGAATCAAATATATATATAAAAATGTTTTTAACAGATTAAAATGTCCATTTCCACATTCTCATTGACTCAAGAAGGGGCTTCTTTGTGCATTCTTTCTCTCTTCAGCTCTTGCCTCTCTAGGTAACTGAATGGTTTAGGAAAATATGTTCTGGGCCTAGGAGGAGCAGCTGGGTTGTTGTATCCCCAATTTCTGTCATGAAGTCTGATCTTGATCTGAGATACTTCATAAGCTTTCCATTCTGAATAACTGTAATACTGATCTCTGTGCTCACCAAGATCTGTTACTATCTTCAAGGTATCAAGGATCAGAGATTTGGAGGTTGGACTCCAAACTTTAGTTTGAATAATTTCTGGTCTACCTTCAGAATCTGGGGCAGGCTCTTTTCTAAGTGCAGAACGGCTGGCAGAAGTGCCATCACCATATTTCATTTTCTTCCTTGGGGCACCTTGAGAACTAGGAGGAAGTTCATCTTGCCAAATATCAGTATAAGAGAGAGGAGGCCCAGTCACATCACCAGTAGGTCTGGGTGAGAAGACTGGCACACCTCCTGTACAGATTCTTCTACAACCTATGTAATCAAGTTGTAGACTCTATAAGCCTTACTATTGTTGCTGTACCCAACAAATATTCCATCTTGGGATTTGGTAGCAAACTTAGTTAGATAAGACTTGCCATTGTTAAGGATATAGCACTTGCAACCAAAGATCCTAAAATAGGATAAATTTGGTTTTCTACCTTTCATGATCTCATAGGGAGTCTTTTTGTGGCACTTGGTGATAGAAGCCATGTTGATCACATGTCATGCAGTGTTTACTGCCTCAACCCAGAAATATTCTGGGAGAGAAGTGTCACTCAATAGAGTTGTACCAGCCTCAATCAATATTCTATTCTTCCTTTCAGCAATACCATTTTGCTGTGGTGTTCTAGGTGAGGAGAACTCTTGAAAAATCCCAAATTCTTCACACAGTCTTGTCATACTTTATGATTGAAATTCAGTGCCATGGTCACTTCTAATTTTGACCACTGTACTGTCCAGTTCATTTTGAATTTGTTTGACAAAACTATATAAAACACTTGGGGTTTCTGATTTTTGCCTCAGAAAGAACACCCAGGAATATCTAGAATAGTCATCTACCACCCCAAAAGTGTAGACCTTCCTACGTAGACTATGAACTGGCATAGGACCAAAAAGATCCATATGTAAGAGGTATAGACACCTCACTAAATCCTTGTTTTCAAGGCTATGAAAGGAGGATTTTGTTTGCTTGCCATTTTGACAAGCTGAACATATCCCTTCCTTTATACACTTAACTTGAGGACCATTCCTCACTAACTCTTTGCTAAAGAGTTGGCCAATTGTTTTGTAGTTAAGATGGGCCAGCCTCTTGTGCCATTTTGATATGACATCCATTCTTAACAAATGAAATGTCGTATCCTAAATCACTCAGTTGACTTATGCTTATAAGGTTGTGTTTCAAACCCTTCACATAGGCCACTTGAGTGATAGTAATCTGGTTAGTAGAAATATTACCAAACCCTTTGATAATTCCTTTTTCAGAGCCACCAAAGATTACTTTAGGCCCATTTATGATAGGCAAGTACTCCTTCAATAATCCCTTTGTTCCAGTCATGTGCCTGGAACATCCACTATCCAAGTACCATATAGGGGTATGGTGACTTGGACTCACCTGCAAAAAAGAATTACCTCTCCTTAGAACCCAAGTAAGTCTTGGGTCCTTGGTTCAAGTTAGCTTCATACTTACCAAATCTACCTGCAGCTCTTCTAACAGGTAGACTGTTGTTCTTCCTGACACTAGTGTTATGCCAGCAATCTATGGCATAATGACCTGTCTTGCCACAACACCAGCATTCATACTTGTTGTATCTATTTTTAGATACATTTTTGACAGTCTGGTTGACAGTAAATCTTTTGTATTGTGCTGGTACTGCTGCAGCCACACCCACTATTTTCTTAAGAACATGGGGTTTATGAACATGGGCTACCTTATTGAAATAACCACCCTTGCCATGCAGAACTTCAGTCTTACTATGACCATGAGTATTCTCAAGGTCATACTTGTTAGAAGGCACTTGCACCTTTCAAAAAACTATAGGGACTTTAAAATTCAGTGGCTAGACTGAGGCTTTTCCCTTTCTCTTGAATTGGACAGCCCTGGTGTTACCCTTAAAGCCTATTCCAGCCTTACCCTTTTGAGCCACAAACTCATCTATTAAGGGTAAAACTGATTTTGGCTTGGAATAACTAGCCACCAAATCTTTTTCCTTTTGAAGTCTGCCTTCCAGACTTTTGATTAGATCATTTTTGTATGTGATTGTGCCCATCTGAATAACAGTTATAATTTTCAGTTTGGCAATCTCATTTAATTTTTGATCCAACTCTTTCTCTAAGTCAGATGCAGCCATCTTAAGATCTGCAATTTCCTTAGCCTGAGTTTTGGCCAGGTTCTTGCTTTTCTTTAGTGCTTGCAACAAGTCCCCATATTCATCTATCAGCTGATGAATATCACCTTCAGATTCAGACCCATCCACATCACTTGATGTAGATGTAGCTGACTCTGTACCAGTACTACAATCTGAATTTCTAGAAATACATTGTACCTTACTAGGACCAGGCTGATCCTGGCACTTGTCTTCTTCTGATACAGCCATCAGTCCCATACACGGATGGTCTTATTGTTCATAGATGGAGTTCAGCAATTGCATAAACTCATCTTCTTCATCAGCTGCATAAAGACTAATATATGCCTCAGCTTCAGATTCAGACTCTGAAGTTGATTGGTTTGTCAAGCTTTTCTCCTTCTTAGCAACATAGGATTTCTCCTTCTTGCTCTTTTGTTGAGTCTTTCTTTTATCAGTAGACTACTTTCTTTTGTCTTGACACTCAGCCACAACATGTCCAAACCTATTACAGCAATAGCAAACTATCTTTGATGTTGTAGATTTGCTAGGCTTAGACCTGCTCCTGTCCTTCCCAGATGACTTTCTCTTTTGATAATAGTCATCAACTGGCTGTGATGCGGAGGGCCTAGATTTCCACTGCTTCTTCTTCAAGAATCTCTGAAACTGTCTTGTAAAGGCAGCAAAATATGTATCTGAATCACTGCTATCTGAATTTTGGTTGTCTGAATTATCTGAGGTAATTTCAGCAACTTTCCTAGAAGGAGATGGAGATATCCTCCTATTCTTTCTAGTGGCTTCAGCCTTGAAGGCCACAGACTTTTCTCTATGCTCCCCTTTTGCATTTCTTTCTTCCTCTTTTCTAGTCATTAGTTGCATTTCATAAGACAGCAACTTTCCAAATAAAGTTGGAGGAGAAATATCTGTAAGTTTTACCACTTCCCTAATGACACAAATCTTGGTGTCCCAATACTTTGTTAAGGATCTTAGGAATTTATCATTCAGTTCATATGTACTGAAGACCCTTCCATAAGACATCAGCTCATTTACTATTCTATAGAACTTCTTATAGCACTCAGATATGCTATCTGACTTCCCTTGTCTGAAACTTTCATATTCTTGATTTAGCATAGACTTTCTATCTTGTCTAACTTCTTCAGAACCCTCCATGTAGACTATCAAAGTGTCTCACATTTCCTTGGAGGTCTTGTAGTTAATCAAATTCTAAAAGGTTGAATCATCTATGGAACTTACTATGATATTTTGGGCTCTTTTATCTATAGTTGTCAGGATGATCTCATCCTTAGTCATCTCAGAAAAATCTTTGGGAGTTCTCTGGTTTGCATCTAGAATAGACACCTTCATTGGAGCATAAGGACCTTCCATTACAGTAATGGAAATCCTTGGATAAGAAGCCTCCATGAAAAGTCTGACCCTTTCTTTTCATATTCCAAATACCTCCTTCCTGCAGATGGGTAATTTCATAGACCCTAGTTCCTTGTGATTTTCTTCAGAACCCATTTTCTTGATTCTTGATTTTTCCTTAGGGATCTAACTCAGACTGTTAAGTCCTTCTTTGAGTAACCTCCCTCTGATACCACTTGATAGAATTAATTTCAAGATAACCCAAACACCTAGAGGGGGGGGGGGTGAATAGGTTCTTTTCCTTTTTTTACTTAAGGCAGAATATTTTTCAGATCTTAAAATAGATTCTAAGTATTCTACAGCTATCACAATACAGAAATCACAATCATACACACATCACAGATTGCACACAGGTTTATAGTGGTTCCCCAAGGTCTGGGTACATCCAATTTCCCCCTTCACCTATCTAGCAGTGTGCTAGATTCGGCCTAACTTCTTCCTTCTTCTCAGATCCATAGATCTTACAGCTCAGAACCCTGAAAGGTTCCTACAACTCAGAACCCTATAAGGTTCCTACAACTCAGGCAAACAACCCTACCTCAGCCTTGCCCCAAGGACTACAACTCAGAGAACTAATTCTCCTACACTTAGGCTCAAACAACCTTACCACTCAGAGATCTTAATCTCCTACACTCAGGCTCAAACAGCCTTACCACTCAGAGATCTAAATATCCTACACTCAGCCTTTATAACACATGCTTACAACTCAGATTTTTGAAAAGATCCTACATAATTTGATAAGTATTTTTGATGGACTCTTACCCTTGTTGAGAGAGAAAGGATAAGAGAATTGTTGATCAGCTTCTTGATGAGACTGATGGCTGAAATCAACCTGTTCTTAGCTTTCTTCAAAGCTTCTTGAATCTGAACTCAGTAGGGTTGATCTCCTTTGAAGTTGACTGACTGCCAGCTTCCTTCTTAGAATCAGAAATAAATCTGAATCCTTCTTAGCAGATTGGTTCAAGATCTGCTTCTTAGGAGACTTGTAGATGTCTCCTCCTTTACTTTAATAGCTGAAGATCTCTCTCTCTCTCTCTCTCTCTCTTCAGAACTTATGAAGTTTCTTCAGAATTCTTGCTTGAATTCTCCTTAGACCTTCTCACGAAAATCTTCTTCAGTGTGACGTGCACTTTCTTGTTAAATGATCAATACTTTAGTAGTTGTGCCTGTTTTTGTTTTTCATCATCATTGATTTGATAGAATCCATCCAAATATATAGACTTCATCCATGGTAACCGGCTGATCCGGTTTCTAACCAACTTCTGACAAGTCTGACAGCTTCAGTAAACTTGTTGTAATGCACAGCTATCAAGTCTCCTGTCAGTTCTTAAACCTTTGTCTTTGTCAGCAAAGCGTAGAGACTGACTGTCATTCTGTGTCGAGACAAACTGTCAATATGTGTCGACACAAGTGACTTAAGTGTTGAAACAGACTTTGGTGGTGTCGACATAGCTGCTTTGGCACTGCATCTATAGAATGTGTCGACACTGCGTCTTTGTGTCGACATAGACACTTCTCCACTACACAGCACTCAACATTGTTGAAACTCTGTTGTGTGTCGACACAAGTCCTGTGTGTCGACACAGTTGATGTAGACTAAGAATTCTGTGTGTCGACACTGCCTCCAGGTGTCGACACAGTTGATGTCGACTCTGCTTCTGTGTGTCGACACTGCCTCCTGGTGTCGACACAGTTGATGTCGACTAACTATTCTGTGTGTCGACACAGCCTTATTCAAGTGTCGACACAAACTTACTGAAGTGTCGACACACCTTCCTCTGGTGTCGACACATGGACTTAGAAAATTTTCTCTGCATTTTAGCCAATACTTAACCCGCACATATAAACTCAAAATAACATCAAATATACCTTGATTTATATCATTGAGCTAAGTGAGGCTTCTCCAAATAAGGTACACATTTTCCAATGTACCCAGCAGTTGCTTTTTTCGGTTATACTGCACTCTTTTATATTTGCTCCTAGCTGTTCATATATGGAATATTGTGCTAACCCTCTCGTGCTTTGGCTATTTACTTCTGTTGGGTGGGTGCGTGCTCGTCCCCAGGATGTGGATCCGGGGAGGAGATTTGTTTCCACTTAGCTCTGTGACTAACGGTTATTTGATTAACCATTCACAGGAGGTGGAGCACCGTAGTGACCCGCTGCCGCAGGAGATTACGCCAGCAGCTAGGTCTACTCGAGCAGATGCACCCCCGTCGTCCCCAGAGTTTAGAGACGTGAGTTCCGCCGAGAAGCATAGAGAGAGAGTATATAATGATTATATGTAGCACATGTATAGCCCACGGGCTTATATAAGTACTTAGGCTTCGGCCCTAGAACCGCTGTAATTTTGATATGTGATATATAAATCTGTAATGGTTTCTTGTTAATGCTTCCGCTATATTCTGATGGTTTGTGAATGTTATGATTCGAGCCAACCAAGGCGGCAATCTAGTGCTTGGACAGGGTGGATAGTTTCCCCTATAAGCACTGGGTGGGCGTCTTGGGCCAGTAGTACCCCTTCGGCCCGACCCGGGCAAAAGGTTGGGGGGGGTACTACAAATGGATCAGAGCGATCACGATTCTTCATTGTGGAGCAGTCTCTGGATCCCTTCGTCCCTCGCTTCATTTTCGGTTCGGGACGAACCTTACAGTGGAAGCGTGGTGGACCCTAGTGTAGAGACTTAGGGATTCTAGACTGTACGATAGTATGCCCATACACCATTATTTTCCGCTTTGTCTGTCGTTTTTGCAAATTGCCACTACTTTTGCAAAATACTGACACTCTTTCCTGTTACTTCTCTAGATACCGGAGTACAGTAACGGGGGATCCTCATCCAGAGGATATGTTCCAGCTACCCCACCACCAGACCCGGTCGCTCCCGCGGCCGTCCTATTTGCCGAGACAGATATGGGGCAGACACTGAAGGCTATACTAGCGACTTTCCGTGATGCCCTTGCAAACCACCACGAGAGATGACCCCACCCACCGATATGCTGACAACTTTTCGAGGACTGAGGCCTCCCCCTTTCAGGGGTACAGAAACGGCCATTCAGGTAGAGGAGTGGTGGAGCGAGTGGAGGAGCTGTTAGTAAGGATGATGTGCCCAGCTGTGGAAGCAGTTTCTTTGGTGGTGACCCTCTTGGAGGGATATGCGAGGGATTGGTGGAGAGCGGCTAGTCGCTCTACCTTTCGAGGTCGGACAATGAGCACAATCCTTTGTGGAGAGTTCTCCATAGCTCTATTAGAGTTCTTTATCACAGATGCAGACCGAGCCGCACTGCAAGAGAGGTTCCTACTCATCCGACAGGGCAACCGCACTGTGGCAGAGTATGAGAGAGAGTTCATACACCTGGCACGCTTCACCGGGAACCTGGCTGCCTCTGACAGGGATAGAGCTTTTTGGTTCTACCGAGGACTATGAGACGACCTGAGGCACGCCCTGATTATGCTCTCTCAGGCCACCTTCCACACAATAGCCACCCATGCGGCAGCCTTAGAGTTGGACCAGCAGACAGTGGCTCAGCGGCGCAGAGGTCAGGAAGAGCTCCCTCGAGACCAGAGGCGATACGGAGGAGTCGCTCCCCACAGACAAGATAGAGAGCGCAGACAGCGACACCGCAGGTAGCCTTATAGGCGACCACAGGCACTCCCAGCACCCCCAGCTGCACAGCCAGATGTCAGACCAGCTCCAGCACCGCATCCCCCACTAGTGCCCAGACGAGATGTTCCCTTCGCAGGGAACTGCTTCTTATGTCATCATCCAGGACATATGAGGGCCTTTTGCCCTCAGGCGACGAGGAGACCCGGATTGGGAGCTGTTCAGGGTGGACAGTTGGCATGAGGGTAGGGTCAGAGAGGCCGCAGAGGTAGAGCTGGCAGGAGAGGCCAGCCGGGCCGATCAGCACCCTAAAAGGCCTACGCACTTGACCTGCAGCACGGACCGGCCCCTGATGTAGTCATAGGTATATATCTTAGGCGATAGAGAGATATCAGATCTAACTACTGATGTTGTATATTACTTATGTGTACTTATATCCTCTATATTAGATAGTTGATATATATATTCCCATGTCGTCAGGAATCTTGTTGGTAGAAGGACTTCCTGCCAAAACCCTTTTCGACACGGGAGCAACTCATTCTTTCGTCTCCCACGAATTCATCGCAACAAAAGGAAATGTTGTTCATTCGACCGGACTGTCTATACGAATCCGTTTACTGGACGGGTCGGATATGACTTCTACCGAAAAGTGCTCGTTCCAAGCTATGCTAGGTGAAGTAGAATTTGAAATCTACGCAACCATCCTAGCAATAACTGGATTCGACATAATTCTGGGAATGGACTGGTTGGTCGAGCACCAAGCCCAGATAAACTGTTCCACGTGAGAAGTCCGGCTACAGAACCCGAATGGCCAGACCGTCACATTGACAGGTGTGCCCTCTGTCTCGCGTATTATCTTGACTTCTACGCAGATGGTGAAATCCATCTGATAGAAGGACGAAGTATATCTTATCTATTTCGAGATGGAAGACAAATCCCAGGTGCTCTCCAAGGTCCCAGTAGTCCGCGACTTTCCGGATATTTTCCCTGAGTCCCTCCCGGGATTGCCACCCCAGCGAGAGGTCGACTTTCAGATCGAGCTCGTGTCCGGAGCACGGCCAGTATCACGAGCCCCCTACCGGATGGCCCCAAGGGAGCTGACTGAACTAAAGATCCAGCTACAGAAACAAATAGATGCTGGATTCGTCCGCCCTAGTTCCTCGCCCTAGGGAGCCCCGATACTTTTCGTCAAGAAGAAAGACGGGACTTTGCGACTGTGCATCGACTGCAGGGAGCTGAATAAGCTGACTGTACGCAATACCTATCCCCTCCCTAGAATCGACGAACTGTTCGATCAGTTGCAAGGTGCGTCCGTGTTTTCCAAGATGGACTTGAGATCTGGCTATTACCAGCTTCGAATCTGGGAGGAAGATATCCCCAAGACTGCCTTTAGCTCCCGATATGGTCTATATGAATTTCTAGTGATGCCCTTTGGGATCACCAACGCGCCTTCCGCCTTCATGGCCCTGATGAATAGAGTCTTCGAACCTTTCTTGGATCACTTTATCATCGTCTTCATAGACGACATCCTAATCTACTCGAAGACCAAGATAGACCATACTCGGCACCTGCAGATGGTGCTACTAAAACTCCGGGAGCACTCTCTCTTCGCCAAATTTAGTAAATGCGAATTGTGGCTAGAAGAAGTTGGATTCTTGGGCCACACGATAAACAAGGAGGGAGTAGCAGTAGACCAAGCCAAGATCCAGGCAGTACAAAATTGGCCACCACTCAGGACAGCTGCAGATATCCGGAGTTTCCTCGGTCTTGCCGGATACTACAGGAAGTTTGTCGAGGGTTTTTCCAAGATTTCCCTACCCCTAACTGCTCTCACCAAGAAGGACGTCACATTCCGATGGACGGCGGAGTGTGAGGCCGCGTTTGTCGAGCTGAAGAAGCGGCTGACTTCTGCGCCAATCCTTACGATCCCCACAGGGACCGAGGGATTCCAAATCTACACCGATGCTTCCCTGAAGGGATTGGGAGCAGTCCTAATGCAACACGGCAAGGTAGTGGCCTACGCTTCGCGGGAATTAAAGCAGCACGAGTTAAACTACACGACACACAATTTAGAGTTGGGCGCCGTCATCTTCGCCCTAAAAATTTGGAGGCATTATATGTACGGAGTAAGATGTGAGATCTTCTCTGATCACAAGATCCTCAAGTATATCTTCACGCAGAAAGAGCTAAACCTCCGGCAGTGCCGATGGCTAGAATTCTTATGTGATTATGAATTCGCTCTTCAATATCACCCCGGGAAGGCTAATAGAGTTGCTGACGCCTTGAGCTGGTAGCCTGCAATAGCCGGGAGTTGGATGGAGTAGATCCCTAAAGAGCTCTTCCAGTCTTTGATAGACATGGAGATTACCCTGGTTGCTCGAAGAGATCCGGAAGAGTACTACTCGCAGCTGTATTGGATGGAAATCCAATGCGACATCTGGTACTAGATACGAGAAGCCCAGAAGATCAACCCAGAGGTGATGTCGATCATTCGATCTCTACAAGGAGGGGCACATGAGGTTTATAAACTGCATGAAGGGATTCTGCAATTCAAGCATCGCATATTTGTTCCTGCTACCAGAGGGATTCATGAGGAAATTTTGCAAGATGCCCATCAGTCAAGGTACTCAATTCACCTTGGCGTAGTTAAGATGTACGTAGACTTGCGCAGGACCATCTACTGGCCTGGAATGAAAAGAGATGTCACCAACTTCGTGGCCCGGTGTCAGACCTGTCAGAAGGTTAATGCCGAATGCCACAGTCCAGGAGGTCTATTACAGCCCCTGCCAATACCATAGTGGAAGTTCAAAGACATCTCCATGGACTTCGTCCACGACTTACCTCGATCCCGCTCTGGGAATGACTCAATTTGGGTGGTCATAGATCGACTCACCAAGGTAGCGCGGTTCATTCCAAACCGACAGGGTGACGGAGTAGATATCCGTGCCAAGATGTTCCTAGAGCAAGTGGTACGATTCCACGGAGTACCAAAATCCATCGTGTCAGATCGTGACGGGCATTTCACATCTAAGGAGTGGAGGCGGGATGCAGGCGTATTTGGGAACCAAGTAGGACTTCAGCACCTCCTTCCACCCGCAGACAGACGGACAGACGGAGAGGACGAACCGGATGATGGAGGACCTTCTTCGACTGTGCATAGTGGGGCACAATGAGCAATTGGAGCAGCTGTTGTCGTTGGTCGAATTTTCATATAATAACAGCTACCAGGATAGCATTAAGATGGCTCCATACGAGGCATTGTTTGGAAGGCGTTGCCGAACCCCGTTGACTTGGGCTCAGGAAGAGGACCCGGAAGCCTTGGGAGTGGCTTACATCGATGACACTACGGCAGCGATACGACTAATTCAGGAGCGAATGCGGGAAGCACAGAGCCGGCAGGCTAAGTACTATGATGTGCGACACCGACCGGTGGAGTTTAGCGTGGGGGAAATGGTATTCTTGAAAATAAAGCCCATGCATGGTGTCTCCCGGTTGAGGAAGCAGAAAAAGTTAGATCCCCGCTTCTTGGGCCCCTATCCGATGATAGAGCATGTTGGCCCCGTCACCTATCGTTTGTCCTTGCCCCCAGAGTTGGGGAATCTTCACGATGTGTTTCATGTCTCTTCCTTGAGACGAGTCCTCCGGCAACCAGAGCAGTACCTTCCTACTCCATTGGTGCAGCTACAGTCAGATAGATCCGTCCGGCTCAAACCCGTCAGAGTAGTGGATTATAAGGTCAAGACACTACGTAATAAAATCGTTCCAATGGTTAAGGTACTATGGTCAAACTGCGGACGAGAAGAGTTCACGTGGGAACCTGAAGCACTCCTCCGAGAAAAACACCCAGAGCTCTTTCCCCAGGTATGTTACTTTTTCCCCCTACCTCAAACAAATTTTCGGAGACGAAAATCCTTTTATTTTTATTGGATTGTAACATCCCGACTTTTATTGGGCCACCAGGGCCCTAATAGGCCCAATAAAAGTGACCCGAGCCTTTACCCGTGACCCGGTAGGAGGCAACCCTAGGCAGGATATCAAGCTAGAGAACTCCGAATTGAGTTTTATCAGTTCTTGTGGCCTCGTATAGTCAATACGAGCGCATCGGAACTCGTTCAGTGGGACCCCGAGATCATATAGTGGATGTGGCCATTCCTCGCAAAACGTCGCGAAGATGAGATTTTTGGATATTGACATAGAGAACTCCGATTTGGGTTTTGACAATTCCTAGGACTCTGTATAGTTGATACGAACGCATCAGAACTCATTGCGTCACGATTCGAAGCCTAACGATGATTATGAGCGTTTTGGCCGTTTTAGCACGCTACTACGCGCAAATTTCGGACTTTCGTCAAACGGACTCCGATTCAACCCCAGTTAGTGGCATTGGACTTGTATGGTCAATACGAAGTCAACAAAAGTCGTTCCGGTCAATTTCGACGATAATTGGTCAACTCGTGGTCAAATCAATCATAATCATGCATTGAAAAGCGTGCGCACACCAATTGTGACACGACACCCGAACTTTCCGACCCCGACGACTTGGACCCACATTGAATTTGACCAACAAGGGGGACACACCCTAGGGTTGACTTGGTCAACCCCTCCTAAAAAATCCACTTTTTGGATTTTTCTCCAAAGAGGAGCCCATCTCCTCTCCAAAGGAGGATGACTCATGCCCCCCTCACTCTCCTTGGGCCCCCCAACCAACAACCAAGCTTAGGATGGGTGGAGGCCCACCCCACCCCTCTTCTCCTCAATTTCCCCTCTCTTTCCATAAGGCCCAAGCCTATAAAGGGCCTCATCCATTTTCCCCACATGGGGTAAAATGAGAGACCTCCAGCTGTCCTTGGACAGCTGGAGGGACAGCTGGAGGGTGGGATTAATCCCTCCCTGAGGAGGGATTAGTCCCACACAACCCAAAGGGAGGGAGTTCCCCCTCCCCCTCCCTATAAAAGCCACCCAACCCCCTCTCTTTCCCTCGCAACTCTCAGAGAATCCCCTCCCTCTTCTCCCCCCCCCCTCTGCCGGAGCTCTGGTGGCCAGAAAAAGCCAAGCTGAGGAGCTCCTCCCCCTCCTCCACCACCTTGAGCCATGTCCGACCAAGCCGGCCCCTCCCGAGCCCGCCAAACCCAGGTGGAACCTTCTCTTCCTCCCCCTCCCCATTTCTGACGCAACTCATGCGAGCTTCGGCGGCCGGAGCACCGCCGCCGTCACCTCCTCCCCACGGTTCAAAATAAAAAAAATGGCTCCGGCGATGGCCGGCGGCGGCAGGCCGCCGGACCACCGCCGGAGGGAGCGCCCACCATTGACGGATTGGCCAGTGGTGGAGCCACGACCGGCCGATGGCCGGCCGACGGTGGAGAAGCCCCGTAAGGGGTGTCGGTATCGTTATAGCGGAGGGAGGGGATGATGAACAGTAATTTCTTTTTATTATTTATATTATTATAATATTATAATAAGGGATTTGATTTTTCAGAGGCTAAGATAGAGCCCTCATGAAAAAGTTTTGAACATGAAATTTTTTTCCTTGATGAGGGCAGTCTTCACAAAAATTTTGAGAATTTTTGGAGTTGATTTGGTATTTTTAAAAGCCCAAATAAAATTTATTTAACCAAATTAAGGGCCCAAAACACTTTGAAAAATTACAAAAAAATTACTATGCTCATTTTAGGCTCTCTTAAGGGTTGTATCAAAATTTGGGGTCATGGGGATAAGTTTTGATATTTTTCCTAAAATCTGGAAGCCTAGGGTCGCGTTCGGAAATTATTACGCTCATTTTCTTTGAAAATGAAATTGGAGCGCATGATCGTCCTCTCTAATTTAATTAATAAATTCAAAGTCATCATATCGACGAGAGTGGCTGAGGCAAGTGACCAAGTTTCATGTGTTCCGAGACTTTGTGAAACCATCGAGGGCCTCGACTCTCGGGTGATTTAGACATGCTCGGAAAGTGAGAGTACGAGCAGCAAGTTGCGAATTATTCTCGACAAATAATGAGGATGTAACTCCTGATAAGCCCCTGATCCGATTAAGCCATGATTAATAAAGGCGCAACCAAATCCTAATCAGATCATAATAATGGGTGTAACCCAATGAAGCCTTATTAAAAACTGAAATAGAACTGAATGTGCCTCCTGAGAACGGAGATGAGACTGAAGCCTCCTGGATGGAGTGATTGGACTACTAATCATTTTTTTATGATTATTCCAGTCTTGCACTGGTCCTATTCTTTTATTCTTTTCAATTCAAGTACTTTCAATTCAGCTTTACTCCAGTCCCGTACTGGTCAAGTACTTTTAATTCAGTTTTACTCCAGTCCCGTACTGGTCAAGTACTTTTAATTCAGTTCTACTCCAGTCTCGTACTGGTCAAGTACTTTTAATTTAGCTTTACTCCAGTCTCGTACTGGTCAAGTACTTTGAATTCAGTTCTACTCCAGTCTCGTACTGGTCAAGTACTTTTAATTCAGTTCTACTCCAGTCTCGTACTGGTCAAGTACTTTTAATTCAGCTTTACTCCAGTCTCGTACTGGTCAAGTACTTTTTATTCAGTACTACTCCAGTTTCTTACTGGTCATGTTCTTTCTAGTACTTTAAATAAGTAACATAAACACCGCATTTGCCCTCATTGCAATTTATTATTATAATCTCGGGTCCTGCTCTGACGAGTAGTCATTATTAAGGTTGAGCCTTAGTTGGGGATAACCAGAGTTGAGGTATTCCTCCAGGTCTATCCCTAAATAATGCGCTCTCACGCTCCTTGACAACAGTAGAGCTAAGTGCTGCCGCCTGAAGTTCAAGCCTAGTAGGGCAGCCGACGTATACCCGGTGTGTATTATGATTGCCATTTGTTTGATTGTTTGTAAATTGCTTGCGGTGAAATAGTGGCGGGTCAGTCCCTCCCACAGACCGTTCGTACCGGTGCGGGAAGGTCGACGACTCAAGGCGACAAGGAGATGAGTACCACGGGTGACTGGCCGTTTTATTCCCCGTCGGGTTTTCCTCCACTGGTCGGCCAAAATGATTCGCTGAATGTCACTCACATCCAAGAGTACACCAGGTTGTACGTTAGGGCCTGGGGTTGTGCGGTACGATCACCCCTAGAAGTGGCAGGACTGGCCACTATCACCGACGGTGACATCGGTGAGGCTTGTGGGGCTCGCTACCCTGATGGAACAGAAGCGGTCCAAGCTATGTCGACATAGGGTTTGTGTGTGCGGCTGTGAATACCTGCGGTATGTGCGTGGCTGTGAATGCCTGCGGTATGTGCGCGGCTGTGAATGCCTGCGATAGAATTAAGGATTTGAAAATATGTTGTGCTGATGAGCTAGTAGAGCATTGTTATAACCGTTTTGTACTATTGTTGCTTTTTTCGGTTATACTGCACTCTTTTATATTTGCTCCTAGCTGTTCATATATGGAATATTGTGCTAACCCTCTCGTGCTTCGGCTATTTACTTCTGTTGGGTGGGTGCGTGCTCGTCCCCACGATGTGGATCCGGGGAGGAGATTTGTTTCCACTTAGCTCTGTGACTAACGGTTATTTGATTAATCATTCACAGGAGGTGGAGCACCGTAGTGACCCGCTGCCGCAGGAGATTACGCCAGCAGCTAGGTCTACTCGAGCAGATGCACCCCCGCCGTCCCCAGAGTTTAGAGACGTGAGTTCCACCGGGCAGCGTAGAGAGAGAGTATATGAGGATTATATGTAGCACATGTATAGCCCACGGGCTTATATAAGTACTTAGGCTTCGACCCTAGAACCACTGTAATTTTGATATGTGATATATAAATCTGCAATGGTTTCCTGTTAATACTTCCGCTATATTCTGATGGGTTGTGAATGTTATGATTCGAGCCAACCAAGGCAGCCATCTAGTGCTTGGACAGGGTGGATAGTTTCCCCTATAAGCACTGGGTGGGCGTCTTGGGCCAGTAGTACCCCTTCGGCCCGACCCGGGCAAAAGGTTTGGGGGGGGGGGTCCTACAGAGAGAGTTGATGATGTCTTCTCTTTTCTCTATACAACAGAGAAGACTTTTTGATTTTGTTGTCAAGACTCCTTCTGAAATGTTGAATGGTTCAGAAAGCTTGGAGCCTTTCTCAAAGTGTAGGTCTTCAGCCTTGTCTTGAAAGATCCAGGAACTTGCAGACTGTTTCAAAGTTGTTGTCCTTGAAGATTCCAGGAGTATAAGTAGAAGAAGACTCTTGATATGTGATGGATGTTCTTCTTCAGTCTTCAGAAAGATCAAGGGAAAACAGAATGTTTTCTGCACAGAGAGAGAGAGAGAGAGTTCTGTATGTTGTTCTATGTCTCTTCTCTGTATTTCTCTTGTGTTATCACTACTGGTCTGGTCTTTGTATGCATGGATTAACATAATCTCTTGATTGATTAAATGGTCTGTTAGAATTAAAGTTTCTGTTATTAGGAACTGGGGTCGACGAATTCTGGTAAGTTCGTCGATCTGAGGTCGACGAATGGGGATGAGTTTGTCGAACTCCACTCAAAGAATGAAAATATTCATTTTCTGGGCCCCAATATCACTTATCTCGGGTCGACGAACCATACCGGTTTCGTCGATCGTAGTTCAAAGAATAATTATAATAAAAATTTGCATTCAGAGTTCGTCGACTTGAGTTCGACGAACTGTACTTATTTCGTCGATCTGAGTTCGAAGAAATCTGTTGAACATTGTTATAGTTAGGCTTTTTCTTATTCTTTCTCCTTTTCTTATTCTTCTATTTTACTTCTGTTTGGTTAACATTATTATCATCTATCTTTTCCTTACCTTTTTCAGAAACAAATTTTATTGGAGTTGTTAGTAGGTTTTTTTTGAATCAATGGGGGTTGGCTTGATGAAGAACCTAAGCCCAGCTTACCATTAAGTCTGGCATTCACTTCTCCCATTTAGGGATTCTTCAAGTTGCCTAGCCTCAGTTAATTCAGTTTTTAATGTGATGATCTGTACATTTGCTAAAGTTAATTCATCTTTTAATTTAATGTTTTCAGAAATGAAGTTATCTTGTTCTGTTAGTTTTTCTGTAAGTTTTTTAATTTCTTTTTTAGAATTAATTAAATCAATACATAACGATTTAAATTTAGTTCTAAAATTATCTGAATTGAAGTCAAAAGAAGACAGTACCTAATCTTCCTCAGATTTAGAGTCTTCACCCTCTAACTTGTCATCTTCTACTTTTGAACAGCTGCCTGATGCATTGATGGTCATCAAACAAACTTCTTTTGCCTTTGCTTCCTCTTCATCTTCATTGGAGCTGGAAGATGAAGATTCATCTTCATTTTCATTCCAGGTTTCCGCCACAAAGCCTTTCTCCTTCCTTTTATGCTTACTAGAGGAGGGCTTGTTGTAGTGTTGCTTCCTGGGTTCCTTTTCTCTTCTTCTCTCCTTCCTTTGGTTCTCTAGACACTCTGAGATGAAGTGTCCTGTCTTCCTGCAACCAAAGCAAACAACTTCTTTAGTTGGGGTCTTGTCATACCTTGGCTTGTCATCTTGCCTAGATGACTTCCTTCTGAAATCTTTCTTGCCCATTTTGTAGAATCTTTTGGCTAGGAGACTCAGAAATTCTTCACTAGCTAAGGGAGCTTCTGATTCTTCAGATGCTTTGAATGCAATGTTTTGCTCCTTTCTTACTAATGAGGGAGTCTTCTGCTCAGCAGCTTCTCTAGTATTTATCAATTGTTCATAGGGCTTGAGCTTTTAAAGTAGAGATTCAGTGGAAATCTCATTTAGACTTCTGGCTTCCTTGATTTGCCAGGTTCTGGTATCTCATGAGCTGGGGAAGCACATGAGGATTTTATCATTGACCTCTGTGAGAGTTATGTCCTTGTCCAGAGTCTTTATCTCATTGATGATTGAGCTTAGTCTGTTGTACATGTCACTGACAGACTCTGACTCTTCTTTCTTGAAGTTTTCATATTGAGAGATGAGATTAGATTCTTGTCCTTTCTCTCATCTGCAGATCCAACCACCATCTGGTTAAGAAAATCCCAGATAGCCTTGCTGATGTGCACTCTGCCACTTTCTACAAGATGTCATCAGACATTGTCTGAGCCAGAATATTCATGGCCTTGACATCAGCTATTTTGGCCTTCTTTTGAGCATCTGTCCACTCAGGTGGTGGAACAGCATGTGTACTGGAAGTTGAAGTAGATACAGTCTCTTGAGTTGGTGGTTCTATCAAAATGGAATTAAAAATATTCTCATCATTAGAGTTCATATATAACTTAATTCTTGCCTTCTAGATAATAAACTTATTCAGATTGCAAACTGGAGGTCTGGTGCTTGCATAATCTTTGTTCTGTGCCATGATATAGAATAAACAGAAAAACTAGGGAAAAGAAATCAGATCTAACAAGAACCTTTTGGTTCAAGTGTTAGCTTGTACAACCTGTTGGTACCCTAGTATGATTTGAGTTTAGTCCTCTCCTTTGTGCTCCTTGACCCAAGAATTATCTATGGTCAATGGTTAGTAGTCTAGCTGTAGAGTCCTCACTTTTCCAGATTGAGAATTTGGTTAAGTAGTTTGTTCGTTCGACTATCGTCGAATGCCGCTCGACTATCGTCGACTAACTGTTCGACGATCGTCTATCAGTTGTTCGACTTTCAGTCTGCGTGGATAGTTCGACTATCGGTTGATAGTTCGACTATCTGTGTGCTTTGATAGTTCGACTATCTGCTTGGATAGGTCGACTATCTGATAGTTCGACTATCTGTTGATAGGTCGACTATCTGTTTGGTTTTGATAGTTCGACTATCTGTTGATAGGTCGACTATCTGATAGCTCAACTATCTGTTGATAGTTCGACTATCTGTTCTGCGTTGATAGCTCGACTATCTGTTGATAGGTCGACTATCTGTTCTCGCTTGATAGTTCGACTATCTGCTTTGATAGTTCGACTATCTGATAGTTCGACTATCTGTTGATAGATCGACTATCTGTTTGTTTCTGATAGCTCGACTATCTGTTTGTTTCTGATAGCTCGACTATCTGTTGATAGCTCGACTATCTGTTTGTTCTTGATAGTTCGACTATCTGATTGATAGGTCGACTATCTGATAGCTCGACTATCTGTTGATAGCTCGACTATCTGTTTTGCCCTGATAGTTCGACTATCTGTTGATAGGTCGACTATCTGATAGTTCGACTATCTTCTGGTAGTTCGACTATCTGCTGTGATAGTTCGACTATCTCCTTTGATAGTTCGACTATCTGGATCGTTCGACTATCTGTCCGATAGTTCGACGATCTCTGTGCGTCGGTCGACAATCTCCGAGGGTCGTTCGACGCTTTCTGTCTGCCTTTATATTTTGTATTTATTTATTATATTTAATTAATTAATACATTTTCTGGCAAGTTGTTTTGAGTTTTATGATAATATTTCCAGGCATATCTGCTCTATTCTTTTTGCCTGAGTCAAATCTTTTTAGATAAAGTTGTTTGTCTTATTAGCTGACATTATAAATTACTTTATCTGTTGTCAGCCCTTTATAGCCGTTAGACTGAAAAGTCTTCTTTTTGCTATAAAGAGTTTGTTTCTGATATGACTTTATTTAGTACTTTATTATCAAATTGCTTCCTGCAGCTTCCTAGAAAAAGGGTTATTCCTTTTATAGAATGTTTCTGCTGCAGAGATTGTTTTGTCTTCTTGATATTTACAGCCCAGGTCTCAAGTCTCAGAAGAAGACAAGTTATTCAAATTGAAGAGAGCCGTTGCTTGCTGATGTTATATAAAGGACCCTTTGAAGAAGGATTCAGGCTAGCATATAGCTAACTAGTGATCCAGATATTTTCAAGCATTCAAGCCTTCATCAAGATCAAGCTTTCTGCTCTCAGCAATTTCCATCTAACTGAGAAGTGTTAAGATCTTCTACTCTTCTTCAACCTGAGTTCTCCTGCTTTCAGGAAGTTCAAACTCAGAGTTCTTTTGAAGAAGAAGAAGAAGATAGCTGCTTGAAGATCTTTATTTTTATTATTTGTATCTTCTTGTAGTTTTTCCTTCAGAGCTTTCTGAAGAGTTTTCTGCACTGAATCAAGACTTCACCTGGACATCTTTGAGCCAGGGGGAGCCTTGATTCCTTAGAGCTTTCTAGCTCAGTGCAAGTTTTTGTGCTTCTCTAATTCTTGTAAAATAGAGAAGACATCTTAACCTTCTTCCCCCTCCTGTACAGGGTTATTACTCCCTTCAAAAGTATCCCTTGGTGGCAGGGCACCTGATTAAAAACCTGTGCTTGGTTTTTAGACACCTGATCAAAAGTCTAAAGGGTTTCTGGATCTACCTGAAGCAGATCCTGTTGGTGGCAGGGCACCTGATCAAAAACCTGAGTGGATTCCTACCGTGTGGGTAGAAGAGTGGACGTACCCAAGTTGTTTGGGGAACCACTATAAATTTCCTTGTGTCGTCTGGATTCACTTGTTTAATTCCTGCATTGTGGCTGTGAATAGATATAACTAGGATTGCTAGTTGCTGATTAGGTTTTCCAAGCCTTAACTGTAATTACAGTTAGCTTGAGTTTGTGCACATCACTTGTGTTAGGCTTTAAGGTTAAATCAATATCTATACTCTTTTCATTCCGCACTTCACTCCAAGGGAGTTGGGTAGACCATTAAGTTTTGTCTAGTGCAAAATTTGATAACTCTATTCACCCCCCCTCTAGAGTAGTATCTATCCCTTCACTTTCAATTGGTATCAGAGGGAGGTTGACTGACTGAATAGGCTAACACCTAAGTCACAAGATCCTGATAGATACCAAAGCTTATAGATATTCACTATCATGGCCCAGTCCAAGGATTATTCTAGCACCAGACCTCCAGCATGCAACTTAGCTAAGTTTGGCATCTGGAAGGCAAGGATAAAATTATATATGAATTCTATTGATGAAAGCATCTTTGCTTCTATTTTGTCAGGTCCCCCAAGAGCGCCTGCTGCTGCTACTGCCTCATCATCTGATATGAGTGCAGTGCCTCCTCCAGATTACAATGATGAGTACAAGAAGGCCAAAATAGCAGATGCCAAGGCAATGAACATACTGGCTCAGACAATGTCTGATGAGGTATTCCAGAAGGTTGCTGACTGCTCCTCAGCAAAGGCCATGTGGGATACACTGAACCAGATTGTAGCTGGTTCAGCTGATGAAAGGAAGGACAGAAGGTCCAACCTGATCTCACAGTATGAGAACTTCAAGAAAACTGATGCTGAATCAGTTGAAGCCATGTACACCAGGCTCAGCTCAATCATCAATGAGCTGAGGACCCTAGACAAGGACATATCATTGACAGAGGTCAATGATAAGATTCTTATGTGCTTCCCTAGCACATGGGATCTAAGGATCTGGCCCATCAAGGAAGCCAGAAGTACAAATGAGATCTCCACTGAAGCCCTCCTCGGCAAGCTCAAGTCTTTTGAGCAAGTGCTGAAGACAAGGGAAGCAGAAGCTGAAGCAAAGACCCCCACTCCAACAAGAAAAGAGCAATCTCTAGCTCTTAAGGCTGCTGATGCTTCTGAAGGCAGCCAATCTAATGAGGAACTAATGGCATTGTTTGCCAAGAGGTTTCTCAAGATGGGGAGAAAGGAGTTCAGAAAGAAGTCTTCACGCTATGAAGACAAACCAAGGTATGATCGCTCTCCTGCTAAATAAATTATTTGTTATGGATGCAGGAAGCCTGGACACATCTTGCCAGAGTGTCCATAGGAGAAGAACAAAGAAAAGAGAAAAGAAAAAGAACAACACAGGAAGCACTCCAAGCCATCCTCCTACAAAAACAAAAAGAAGGAGAGAGGTTTCATTGCTGAAACCTGGAGTGATTCTGATGAAGAATCCTCCTCATCAAGCTCTAGTGAGGATGAGGAAGAGAAGAAGGCAAAAGAAGTTTGCCTGATGGCAATAGATGCCTGCAGTAACCACTCAGCTGCAGAGAGTTCAGATTCTGATGAAGAGATGCCTACAGAAGATGAGGTACTCTCTTCCTATGATTTTACTTCAGAAGAATTTAAATTAGACTTTAAATCTTTATGCTTAGATTTGATTAGCTCTGAAAAGGAAATAAAAGTACTTAGAAATAGGTTAGCTGACTCAGAATCAATAGCCACTGAAAATGTTAGGTTAAAGGAAGATCTCACTACTTGTAGTAAAGAAATTAAATTTCTTAAAATAGAGTTAGCTAAGTCTAAGAGGTTAGAAGAATCTCTTAATGGTAGAAGCCTTAAGCTGTTAGAAATTACCAGCATGACTAACACTAGGTCAGGTAATGACAAACTAGGCTTAGGAGCTTCTCCCAGTGAACCCCCAGTTCTACTTAAAAATAATCTTTCAACTCCAGTAAACTTCATTTCAGCTAGTGGAATGAAGAATACTGAGCAAGTAAACCTAGTTAATAAAACTTTAAATAAAGCTAAGAGAGAAAAGAGAAAGAAATTTTTTAAAGAAATGCAAAGAGCGTCGAACGCCGCTCGACGATCGGAAGCTCAATGGTCGAACGAAGCTCGACGATCTGAGCGCCCATCGTCGAACGTCGATCGACGATTTCAACATGATTTTCAAAATCATAATCAGTATCATAGAAACCTAAATGAAAATAGAAACCCTAGGTTTGTTGACCCATCATCTGCATGGAGAATCCCACCTAGGAGATCTCACCCACTAGGTTATCACCCTCAGCCTGTATTTTCATATATTTCCAGTTTTTCTTATGTGAAAAACAAGGGACCCAAGGTTACCTGGGTCCACACTGTCTAAATAAATGTCTTGCAGGTGAAGGCCTATCCAATCACTCAAAATAAGTGGTATTTGGATAGTGGATGCTCTAAGCATATGACAGGAAATAAAGATCTTCTGTCAAAGTTCAAAGCTAAGCTCGGCCCAAAGGTTATCTTTGGAGATTCCAGCTGTGGTCAGACAGAAGGCTATGGCAAGATCACAATTGGAGCAGTTACTTTCAAGAGAGTTGCATATGTCAATGGACTGAAGCATAATTTGATTTCAGTCAGCCAGCTATGTGATGCTGGCTACCAGGTTTCATTTTCTAACTCCTCTTGCAATATTACTTTAAATAATAATGTTGTTTTAATAGATATTAGAATAGGTAATATTTATTTAGTAGATTTCAACTCATCTCATTCTGAAATCTGCCTGTTTAATGAAGTAACAATTAATAATAATTCTTTGTGGCATAAGAGGCTTAGTCATGTTAACCTTAAAAATATATCTAGGTTATCTAAACACAACCTTGTTAGAGGTTTACCTTCTTTCCCCTACAAGAAGGAGAGCCTATGCAAGGCTTGTCAGCTAGGCAAGCAAACCAAAAACTCTGTTAAATCTATAAATAAGAGTGATTCTCCTAGAATCCTGTATCTATTACACTTGGACCTTTTTGGCCCAATAAATGTACAGAGTTTAGGAGGGAAGTATTACACTTTAGTAATTGTAGATGACTTCTCTAGGTTCAGTTGGGTTTTCTTTTTGAGAACTAAGTCTGATAACTTCAAAGCCCTTACAGACTTTCTACTATGTGTGCAGACTGAGTACTCTACTCATGTGGCCTTGATCAGAAGTGATCATGGTACTGAGTTTGACTCTCTTCTCATGCAAGAATTCTGTGAGAGAGAAGGTATCAAACATAGCTTCTCAGCTCCTAGAACTCCTCAACAAAATGGGGTAGTTGAAAGGAAGAATAGAACACTCATTGAAGCTGCTAGCACATTGTTGGCAGATGCTAACATGCCTCTCTCCTATTGGGCAGAAGCTGTTAGTACAGCCAATTATGTCTTGAATAGAAGTTTGATACACAAACTTAAGTGTAAAACTCCTTATGAGTTGCTTAAGGGAAAGAAACCTAAAATTAACTATTTTAGAGTTTTTGGCTGTATTGTTTATATTCATAATAATAATAAAGAATATATTAGAAAGTTTGAAGCAAAAGCTTCAATGGGAATCATGCTTGGATATTCCCAAGTAAGCAAAGCTTATAGGGTTTATAACAAATCTACCTGTAAGATTGAAGAATCTGTGCATGTATCATTTGATGAGCATCAGATGTTTTACAAGGAGAAAGAAAATTCTCCTTCCTCCAGTTCATTGCAGGTACCTGATGCCCCTCAAGAAATTCTTCAACTATCAACTCTTCAGATCACTGAATCAGACAGTGATGAAGACATTGCTGAAGCTGTTGTTGTTCCACCAACAGTAGATCAAATTCCTCCTGAGGAATTAATCCCAACTGTTGCTGAAGATCACATCCCACCTGCTGATATTGTCACACTTAGAGATCACCCCACATCTCAAGTGATTGGAGACATATCAGCTGGTGTGCAAACAAGACACCAATTAAGACAGGATGTGATGCATGCTTGTTTCCTCTCACAGGTTGAGCCCCTCACCTTTAAAGATGCAGAGCTAGATCCCCACTGGATCATTGCTATGCAAGAGGAACTCAATCAGTTTGAGAGATATAAAGTTTGGACTTTGGTTCCAAGACCTAAAGGCCAACTGATCATAGGCACCAAGTGGGTGTATAGAAACAAGTTAGATGCAAATGGAATTATAGTAAGGAATAAAGCAAGGCTTGTAGCTCAGGGCTACAGACAGGAGGAAGGTATAGACTATGACCAAACCTTTGCTCCTGTTGCAAGGCTAGAAGCAATAAGGATCTTCTTGGCCTATGCAGCCTACATGAAGTTTAAGGTGTTCCAAATGGATGTCAAAAGTGCATTCCTGAATGGTGAGCTTAAGGAAGAGGTGTTTGTTGAACAACCACCAGAGTTTGTTTCTTCAACTCAGCCCTCACATGTTTTTAAGTTGCAGAAAGCTCTATATGGACTAAAGCAAGCTCCCAGAGCCTGGTATGAGACTCTAGCTAGTTTCCTTTTAGAGCACAACTTTACTAGGGGAGTAGTTGATAGAACCCTTTTCGTCAAGCATCACAAGGACACAATCCTGTTAGTTCAGGTGTATGTAGATGATATTATATTTGGCTCCACTGATCCCAAACTTTGCAAAAGGTTCTCTGACCTGATGCACTCTAAGTTTGAGATGAGTAGTATGGGTGTGCTGTCTTACTTTCTTGGTCTCCAAGTTAAGCAAGATGCTGATGGTATCTTCATCTCCCAATCCAAATATGCCAAGGAATTGGTAAAGAAATTTGGGATGGCTGATGCTTCAGCAATGCCTACACCTATGGCTACTAATGTAGTTATTGATTCTGATGATCACGGCAAGCCAGTGGATCAAAAAAATTATAGGGCCATTGTTGGTTCCCTATTATATCTAACTGCAAGTAGGCCTGATATAATGTTTGCTACATGCCTTTGTGCTAGATTCCAGGTCAACCCCAAGGAATCTCATCTGATTCTTCTAAAGAGAATCCTGAGATACCTGAAGGGATGTCCAGATCTAGGACTTTGGTACCCAGCTGAGTCAGAATTTGAATTAATTGGATATTCTGATTCTGATTATGCTGGTTGCAGAGTTGACAGGAAGAGCACCTCAGGAACTTGCCAGTTCCTGGGAGAGAGATTGGTCTCTTGGTTCTGTAAGAAGCAGGCTTCTGTCTCAACTTCAACTGCAGAGGCTGAATATATAGCTGCTGCTAGTTGTTGTTTACAGATCCTGTGGATTCAAAACCAGCTTGTGGATTATGGTTACTCACACAAGAACACCAAAATCATGTGTGATAGTACCAGTGCTATTTCAATTGCACAAAATCCAGTGCACCACTCTAGAACGAAGCACATTGAGATTCGGCACCATTTCCTGAGAGATTGTGTGGAAAAGAACAAGATTTGTCTTGAGTTCATATCCACTGAGTTTCAGAGAGGTGATATATTCACCAAGCCTTTAGATGAACAGAAGCATCTGTTCTTTTTATTTCAATTAGGCATGATCAATGGACGAGACTAAGTGTGACTGTATCTGCCTATGTTGAAACTTGTTTGAAGATCGTCGAACGATGATCGAAGATCGTCGAACGGATCAAGTCTATCGTCGACCTCTGGTTGATGATGGCTTATCTGTCTGAAGATCGTCGACCGGCGTTCGACCATCGTCGAACAAGTCGAGCTCATCGTCGATCTCTGGATGACGAAAGCCTGTTATTTGTGAAGCCAGAAATAGCCGAACGATGATTCGACTACTCTGCTTCTGAGCCGATCGTCGAACGGCCGTTCGACTATCGGGTCAAGTATCTTTTTAATAGATCGACTATTTTCGGTCTAATATAAAGCCGATAGTCGACCTAGGTTAAAAGATCTTTTGTTTTATCGTCGACGGAGCGTGACTTTTCGCATTCTGCCTTCCCGCTTGCGATTTTCGGCCGTTTCGTCTTCTTTGTTTTCTCCATCTTTCTCCAGCGATTCTCCAGCAATCAATGGCGGTCTCTCCAGCAGTTCTAGCAGTTGTGAAGTTTGATGCTGGCTTTAGCGTTGATTTCGACGCGTTCAGTAGCTGCGATGCCGGGATCGTAGAAGTTCTTCAGCTCTGCCGGGATCAAGGACTCGAGAGGTTAATGTCTTCAAGGAATAAGATAAACATCCCAGAGATCAAGGAATGGGCCTTCACGTCGTCCTCCACCGACGACTCGATGACTGGTACCATCGGCGGAGAAGAGATAATCCTAACTCCGGCCGTTCTGACTGATATTTTTGGTTTAATAAATGGTGAAGTGGATTATGAGCAAGATGCTCAAGAATTCGGAAGAATGTTAGTTGAGCTGGGACATGCTGAGGGCATTCCCACGAAGCTGCTCAAAGTAAATTTCCCTTTCAAGATCAAGTTTCTTGCTGAGTTGGTAGGAAAAGTGCTCCTGGGTAAGCACTCTGCTCATGATAATATCACAAGGCAACAATTCGCACTGATGTGTGCGATTGTTAATCGGAAAAGGATAGATTGGGCGGGAGTGATGTTTGATTTAATAAGGAAATAGAATGGTAAGAAGGAAGTTACCCTCGGAAGAGTTATTGGAATCTTCCTGAAGGAAAAGTACCCCCAGCTGCTGAGTTCAACCGCAACAACAATAAACGCAAGCAAGAAGATGGATCCTAACCTGTTCTCTAAATGGAAGAGAACTTTTGTGAAACCCGCTCTCACAGGGGTTGCTCCAGCAACATCTGAGGACACCAGGACTGAATCAGTCACTCCTCACCCTGTCGAAGCTGGCTCAGCTCTTCCCTCATCCTCTTCTGCTTTGTTGTCTGCTTCAATTGAAGTTCCATCAACTTCAGCTGAAGTACGACCTTCTCCCTCTTCTGCTCCAGAAATAACCACGGTTGTTCTTCTTTCTTCCCCTCCAGCATCTCCTCTTCCTTCTCATCAGACTAGGATATCTGCTCCTAGCTTTGATTTGTTAGGATCTGAGAGAATTCCTACTCCTCCTTTTTCTCCCATTCTTTCCCCAGTTAATTCTCCAATTAACTCTCCAGCTCCATCTCCTATTCATTCCCCTGTCCACACCATTCTTCATCCCAGCACTTCAACCATATCTGCTGCAGCTCCATCCACTTCACTCCCATCATCCTTTGAGATTACTCCTGAACTTATCTCCCGCATTGTGGAGTTGATTACCCCTTCAATCAAAACCATGATTGAAGAGGCAATCGCTCCCCTTGCATCCTCCATTGATATCTTAACTGCCTCCATCAAATCTCTCTCAAAATCTGCTGAGCCATCTTCCTCAAGGGGCCTGGTTTCAGTCTCCACTGAAATCAGGCAGGGGGAGATGTTCTATGAAGATGCCTCAGAACCTCCTGCCTCCCTTCCAGCTATAACAGATACTGTGATGACAGCCCTGGAAGAGTCTGCTCCAGCTGAGAAAGAAGTAGTTCCAGTGTTATCTGATAAGGAAATAGCTGATGGAATCATGTTATCTGAAATTGCAGTAAAAGTCTGCCTAGAAGATCTCACCACTCCCGTGGTTGCTAGATTCCTAGAAGGAATTATAACTTCATATCTAGATGAATCATGGGAGATGGTCAAGTATGAAGGTAATTCACTTATTCGATTTATTGACGAGTCAATTAATTTGCTAGTTTGTGAATACCTTGAAGGAATGATTATTGCTTATTTAGTAGATCTGTATTCATTATTCTACAGATTTTATTAGAGAAGATTTAGCTGCTCAGATCATAGCAGTTGTTTCTGAAGCTGATCCAATTGTTCCTGATATCCAAGTAGATCCAGAATTGGAATCGTTTTTAGATGATAGAGAAGATGAGTCTGAGAATCAAGATGAAGTCAAAGATGACACTCCTGTTCTGAGTATGGAAGAAGTTCAAGCAAGAGCTGCCTGGAATCTAAGAGTACAGTCTTTATTGAAAGAGAAAGAAAAAGAGCTGCAAGTTGAAAAGTCAACCATTTGGGATGATTCACCAGGGTTGGACTTAGATTCCCTTCTGGCTCTGGATGCCATTGAAGAGGAAAGAGAGAAATCAGATCTGAAGCTTAAAGAAAAGGCTGTTTCTGAAGCCTATGATCCGTATGATAATCCCCCATCATCTCACTCTGATGATGAAGATGATTCTGATGTATCTGAAAATTCAAAGAGAATGAAAGTTGTTCAAAAGAAGAGAAAAGCTGCTCCTCCTCCTCCCAGTAAAGACAATGATACTCCTTATTACATTCTGAAGGGAATTGACCCTAAGTCAAAGGAATTTCAGCATTGGATGTGGTTCTCAAAGAACCAGCAGAAAGAGAGGAAAAGATCTAAAAGATATGATAGTCCTGGTTCAAGATGGACTCCCAGAGGTCCTCCTCCTCCTCCTCCAGGTGCAGGAGCTTCTGGTAATCTCTCTGCCAACCCTTCTGCCTCTTCAGGAAAGTCTGCTCCATCAGCAAGATCTGCTTCGTCTCAGCATCAATCAAGGAAAAGCTCTCACAACTCTTATGGAAAGTCTCATTCTGGCAGTCAAATGTATGAAGCAGAAGTGAAAGAACAAGTTAAGGAGGTTGTGTATCTAAAGCCAACTTTTTCACCTCCTCCTTCTCCTAAGAGAAAGGTTTCAACTGCTGCACCAATTCAGTCTGAGAAAGTTGTTTTAAAAGATAAAGAATCCGATGTTGCTCCTCCTGAGCCTGTTTATGAAAGTCCAGAGCTTGATCCTAACTTTAGGATGGCTCGTTTTCACGAACTAGTTGGAGTAGCTCAAATAAGAAAAGCAAAAGCAGAAGGAAAAGATACTACTGGTTTAACCATCATGTCTGCTTTCAGAAAGAAAGAGTTTGAAAAGTTCCAGGTCAATCCTGATGTATTTGATCCCTCAAAATATATGGAAAAGCATCCTGAAGCAGTAGTCCCAAGAGCTGCAGAATTGAAGATCATTGGTGTGCAGGACTTGAAGCTGTCAAAGAAAGAATCTGATGATCCTCTAAGGAAAATCTCTTTTGTTCCTAGTTCCTCTGCCCCCTTGCCAGACTCTGTAGATTCTTAATAGTTTGATTGACTGCTGTGTTATATTTGTTTATTATCTATCTGTTTGATAATTGCTAGTTATTTGCTATCTATTTCCTGTATTGCTTATAGTGTTCTATAGCTAGCTCTGTGTTTTAGTTTTTAGGAGACTTAACTCAAATAGGGGGAGATTGTTGGTACCCTAGTTTGATTTGAGTTTAGTCCTCTCCTTTGTGCTCCTTGGCCCAAGAATTATCTATGGTCAATGGTTAGTAGTCTAGCTGTAGAGTCCTCACTTTTCCAGATTGAGAATTTGGTTAAGTAGTTTGTTCGTTCGACTATCGTCGAACGCCGCTCGACTATCGTCGACTAACTGTTCGACGATCGTCTATCAGTTGTTCGACTTTCAGTCTGCGTGGATAGTTCGACTATCGGTTGATAGTTCGACTATCTGTGTGCTTTGATAGTTCGACTATCTGCTTGGATAGGTCGACTATCTGATAGTTCGACTATCTGTTGATAGGTCGACTATCTGTTTGGTTTTGATAGTTCGACTATCTGTTGATAGGTCGACTATCTGATAGCTCAACTATCTGTTGATAGTTCGACTATCTGTTCTGCGTTGATAGCTCGACTATCTGTTGATAGGTCGACTATCTGTTCTCGCTTGATAGTTCGACTATCTGCTTTGATAGTTCGACTATCTGATAGTTCGACTATCTGTTGATAGATCGACTATCTGTTTGTTTCTGATAGCTCGACTATCTGTTGATAGCTCGACTATCTGTTTGTTCTTGATAGTTCGACTATCTGATTGATAGGTCGACTATCTGATAGCTCGACTATCTGTTGATAGCTCGACTATCTGTTTTGCCCTGATAGTTCGACTATCTGTTGATAGGTCGACTATCTGATAGTTCGACTATCTTCTGGTAGTTCGACTATCTGCTGTGATAGTTTGACTATCTCCTTTGATAGTTCGACTATCTGGATCGTTCGACTATTTGTCCGATAGTTCGACGATCTCCGTGCGTCGGTCGACGATCTCCGAGGGTCGTTCGATGCTTTCTGTCTGCCTTTATATTTTGTATTTATTTATTATATTTAATTAATTAATACATTTTCTAGCAAATTGTTTTGAGTTTTATGATAATATTTCGAGGCATATCTGCTCTATTCTTTTTGCCTGAGTCAAATCTTTTTAGATAAAGTTGTTTGTCTTATTAGCTGACATTATAAATTACTTTATCTGTTGTCAGCCCTTTATAGCCGTTAGACTGAAAAGTCTTCTTTTTGCTATAAAGAGTTTGTTTCTGATATGACTTTATTTAGTACTTTATTATCAAATTGCTTCCTGCAGCTTCCTAGAAAAAGGGTTATTCCTTTTATAGAATGTTTCTGCTGCAGAGATTGTTTTGTCTTCTTGATATTTACAGCCCAGATCTCAAGTCTCAGAAGAAGACCAGTTATTCAAATTGAAGAGAGCCGTTGCTTGCTGATGTTATATAAATGACCCTTTGAAGAAGGATTCAGGCTAGCATATAGCTAACTAGTGATCCAGATATTTTCAAGCATTCAAGCCTTCATCAAGATCAAGCTTTCTGCTCTCAGCAATTTCCATCTAACTGAGAAGTGTTAAGATCTTCTACTCTTCTTCAACCTGAGTTCTCCTGCTTTCAGGAAGTTCAAACTCAGAGTTCTTTTGAAGAAGAAGAAGAAGAAGATAGCTGCTTGAAGATCTTTATTTTTATTATTTGTATCTTCTTGTAGTTTTTCCTTCAGAGCTTTCTGAAGAGTTTTCTGCACTGAAGCAAGACTTCACCTGGACATCTTTGAGCCAGGGGGAGCCTTGATTCCTTAGAGCTTTCTAGCTCAGTGCAAGTTTTTGTGCTTCTGTAATCCTTATAAAATAGAGAAGACATCTTAACCTTCTTCCCCCTCCTGTACAGGGTTATTACTCCCTTGAAAAGTATCCCTTGGTGGCAGGGCACCTGATCAAAAACCTGTGCTTGGTTTTTAGACACCTGATCAAAAGTCTAAAGGGTTTTTGGATCTACCTGAAGCAGATCCTGTTGGTGGCAGGGCACCTGATCAAAAACCTGAGTGGATTCCTACCGTGTGGGTAGAAGAGTGGACGTACCCAAGTTGTTTGGGGAACCACTATAAATTTCCTTGTGTCGTCTGGATTCACTTGTTTAATTCCTGCATTGTGGCTGTGAATAGATATAACTAGGATTGCTAGTTGCTGATTAGGTTTTCCAAGCCTTAACTGTAATTACAGTTAGCTTGAGTTTGTGCACATCACTTGTGTTGGGCTTTAAGGTTAAATCAATATCTATAATCTTTTCATTCCGCACTTCACTCCAAGGGAGTTGGGTAGACCATTAAGTTTTGTCTAGTGCAAAATTTGATAACTCTATTCACCCCCCCCCTCTAGAGTAGTATCTATCCCTTCACTTTCACAACCAAAGGAATCCTCTCTGATACCAATTGAAAGAAAGAGGATAGACCTGATTTACTCTAGAGGGGGGATGAATAGAGTAAGTAAAACTTTTGGCTGTTTTAAAACTTTATGAGAGAAAATAGGTGATACTAGTAGTTATAAAGAATGAAGTAGAAATAAGGAAGCTGCTCTATCACAGCACAGCAAAACAAAAGAAAAATGATCAACCAAACAACACAAGAATTTTATAGTGGTTCCCCAAACTGGGTACATCCACTCTTCTACCACCCTAGTAGGAATACACTATCAGGTTTTTGATCAGGTGATTTCCACCACAATTTCTGTTTACAGGGAGATCTCACAACTCTTTAGGCTTTTGATCAGGTGCCGAAAAACCAACAATAAACTTTTGAAGGGAGTTAATAAACCCTTTTTACAGGAGGTTGAGAGAGTTGATGATGTCTTCTATTTTCTCTATACAACAGAGAAGACTTGTGGATTATGTTGTCAAGACTCTTTCTGAAATGTTGAATGGTTCAGAAAGCTTGGTGCCTTGCTCAGGGTGTAGGTCTTCAGCCTTGTCTTGAAAGATCTAGGAACTTGTAGACTGATTCAAAGTTGTTGTCCTTGAAGATTCCTAGAGTAGAAGTAGAAGAAGACTCTTGATATGTGATGGATGTTCTTCTTCAGTCTTCAGAAAGATCAAGGGAAAACAGAATGTTTTCTGCACAGAGAGATAAAGTTTTGTATGTTGTTCTATGTCTCTTCTCTGTTTTTCTCTTGTGTTATCACTACTGGTCTGGTCTGTGTATGCATGGATTAGCGTTTGAAAAGAGAAAATCTCTTTTATATTTTGCTGTCAAAATTCTCCTTTGAAATTTGAATTCCAAGCATTAAATGCTGACTGATCTGGAGAATGAAACAGCTAGAATATTTGACTTAAATGAGTTTCCCCAACTGTCCTATTAAAATAAGCAAGTAATTAACTCTGATGAAATCCATAATTAATGCTGCTAAGAACGACTATATTCTGGAGAATATGAGCATTAATTACTCGGAGAATTATTACTAAATAATATAATAAATAAGGCTAGAAATAAGGAAAACTTCTCATTCTGGATCAGGACAGAATTCGCTGACCTCTGAACAGAATTCGTCGACTGGAGTTACAAGATCGTCGAGCTGAGAATTCCTATTCATCGACCTGAGCTCAGCGAACTGCAATATGAAAATAACTTGCCAATTCTGTGCTCTAAGTTCGTCAAGCAAATAATCTGTCTGGAGGAGGAAATCGTCGACCTGAGCTCGAATATCGTCGAGCTCAACTCATAGAAAGATTTCTGAGTTCTTCGATCTGCGATCGACAATCGTCGAGCTGAGTTCGAAGAACTTCGAACTAATAATTTGAACTCTGAATTCTGCTAAGTCTTGAATCTACTGAAGTCCTCTGCTGGCTGGTCCATGAAGGTTGAACCTAAAGACTAGTCTAAACACTAGGACTAACAGACTTGACCCTAGTTATATAATGTGGGTCAAACACATCCAAATTAGTGAACCTAGCCCAAATTCAAACTAGGGATCCAACATGGAATATTCTTTGATTTGAGATGGCGAGTTTGTAACTCGCCCTCATTCTACTGATTTGTCTTTATGTTGATGCTTTTGCTTTGTGTTATACTCGCTTTCTTTCTGCAATTTCTGGAGTTATTTGTGCCAGTTTTGGCGATCTAGCAATCTTCTGAATGATGTTGTGTGAGATAGGCATTGTAGCTAAGGTTGATCTGCCGGTTAGCACGTAACTTAGGCTGATACTTGCACGAGGTTAATATACACCATGGACTCTGCTTATAAATAGAAGGGGTAGGTGAGCCTTTAGTACGCTGTTTCTATTTCTTGACTCTTCTGGCGAATAATTTGTTCTTGCTCGCGCCTCCCTTCTCGCTCAAGTTTTTTTCGCTCGTTCCTGCTCTTTCTCGCTCAAGAGGGTTAGTGGTGACGCCAACGCTCGTCTACAAGCCCATGTAATCAACTTCACCGGACCCATTTTCAAGAAATTCGTTGAGACCAAGCGAGATTTAGAAGATTTATTCAAAATACATCTCCCTCAAGAATACTCAGCCAGGCTCCCCGCCCGAACCGAGTAACTAAACACCTTCCTCAAATCGAGTGACTTTAAAAACTCAAAAAATTTCTAAATTGACATATTTGTTATCTCGATAAGATGAACAAGCATTGATAGTTATCTCGGTGGCGTTGGCACTCCCGCCATTATATTTCTACATTAACATCTTTGTTATCTCGATAAGATGAACAAGCATTGATAGTTATCTTGGTAGCGATGTTAATGTAGAGATTTATGGCAATTTGGAATCTTCCAAGATCCGGTCATACACATTGCGATGAGAAAAAATTCGGCGGCAATAGAGAAGTCAACGGTCAAGAGCAGAGCACGGTACAGCGAGCTGGAAGCCCGACAACAAGGCTGCAACGAGAAAGATGCCCATGGCATGAATGGCGGCCTCGACCACAGAAATGTACATGCGGTTGCAACGAGGAAGAACCCACCAAGTTTGGCCAATGGAAATCCAACCTCCTCTGCTTCTCCTGCTGGCTGAAAACTTCTTCATGAAGAGGGGGAAAATCATGCCTCTATTTATAGGCATAAAGAACCTTAGCCGAGTAGGTAAAGGGGGGTTGACGGTATCTACCCATAGAAAAAGAATCATCTCCTTCAAACTATGCTTCTCCATCAAAGGATTAGAAGATTTCCAAAAAAAATAAAAAAAAGATATCGCCAAGAATTTGACTCTAAAAAAATGATGATTCCATGACTGTGTGGCTTCAATAATTAGTCCCTTACTTATATGGAAAAATGCAGTTGTTGAAGCCAAGAAAATCCCTACTCCAAAATTCGGATCAAAGAAGTCTAAGGTTTCTGGTTCAATGGTCGGGCTTGACAGTTATTGAGCTAGGAAACACATATAGTCAGATAAAAAAAAGGACCTCAAGTGTTGCGGCAGGGAGGCCCCACCACATACCTGGATGCTTAGAAGAAGCTTCCCCTCCACAACCAAAAATGACCAAGCTGGGTACGAGGTAGACTCTAGCTGGAAACTGTTGGGTCCATTGTGTCCAATTTCCCATATTTGTAAGAAGTCAAACAAGTCAATGGTATACACAAAGTTGTATTTGATGTTGCTCAAGCTCATCATGTGCAGGATGTTCCTTGGAACAAGTTTAGACAGATTGTAAAAAGTGATGGTGACAGGTGGTCATAAGGTAGAGATGTGGAGAGACAAAAATCCATCTAAGTTCATAGGCGTTGAGTGAAGTCTATTCACTCAACGCCAGATGAATAAAAGCTGTGAGTACAACATGCATAGTCAAAGCCAAGCTATTGGCAAGCTGAAAATGTGGCTAAGTCCACAGGCGTTGAGTGAAGTCTACTCACTCAATGCCATACAATATATTCGTTGAGTACAACTCATCCTATCAAAGCCACAAAAAAGCTGTGTTATTATTTGAATAAGTCCACAAGCATTGAGTGAGTCAAGCTCACTCAATGCCATGAGGACATTGCATTGACTAACCCTTGTTCAGTCAGAGCCACTATGTTTCTAACACAGAAATTTACCAAAGGACAAAAGCATTGAGTGAAGGCTATCCACTCAACGCCTAATCAACTGTGATACTGTCTTAAGGATAGAAGCGTTGAGTGAAGCCTACTCACTCAATGCCACGACAATATAATTGACAGATGTAGAAAGCATTGAGTGAAGAAGCAACTCTCAACGCTTCCCAGGCAGGAAAATTGGCTAAGTCTAAAAGCATTGAGTGAAGGTTGCTCACTCAATGCCATGTGACAAAAACATGTCTAAGGGCTTTGGCATTGAGTGAAGGTTGCTCACTCAACGCCTAACGACAGAAAACTTTTCCAAGTGTTTTGGCATTGAGTGAAGATTGCTCACTCAATGCCTAGTGACAGAGAATCTGTCTAAGTGTTTTGGCATTGAGTCAAGCCTATTCACTCAATGCCTAGCGACAGATATTCTATCTAAGTGTTTTGGCATTGAGTGAAGGTTACTCACTCAACGCCTAGTGATAGAGAATCTATCTAAGTATTGGGGAATTGAGTGAAGGTTGCTCACTCAACGCATATGCTCTAATGCTTGATTTTGACTAAGTCCCTGGGTGCTGACGTCAGCAATTGTTAGTGTTGAAGCCAGAGAACTGACTTCACCTAGAGTTCGGATCTAGAGTTGCATCTTATACCTACTCTTCCCGAATTCCTTCCTGGATGAGAGTCTTAAAGACTAGAAACAAACCGAGGGCTTCAGCTTGGAGGTCCCACCTCTTACCCGGAAGAACTAGAAATTCTTCCCCTCCCTAGCCAGTGCTGAGTTAGGTGCCTTAGTGGAAGAAGAAGAAGGGGTCAACAACCTTCTTCCAGGCACCTTACCAGTCTATTTATAGGCCTCTATGTTTGACCCGCCAATAACCAAACTGAACCGACCTGAAATTACCAAAATACCCTGAGTTAGGTCTGCCAACAGCCAAACTCCGCTGTTCTGAAGGGTTGTTTGCAGACAACCAAGGGCAAAAGAGTAAAATCACCTAGGGATAAAAAGGTAAAAAATCACCTTCCAACTGGACCAGCGCTCGACCAATCGCCAAACCGGCGCTAGGCCAATCGTCGATCCGGCGCTAGGCGAGAACTACATCTCGCGGGCAAGAGCTCCTCCCCCTTCTGCCTCATCCTGCCTCGGGATTAACCTATCTCGCCTACTCCTCTCTCGCCTTGCGAGTGGCCCGCTCCCTAGGTCCCTCTCTCCTAGCGAGTGGCCCGCTCTATGGATCCCTCTCGCCTAGCAAGTGGCCCGCTTTATGGGTCCCTCTTGCCTAGCGAGTGGCTCGCTCTGTGGATCCCTCTCGCCTAGCAAGTGGCCCGCTCTATGGGTCCCTCTCTTCTAGCGAGTGGCCCGCTCCATGGGTCCCTCTCACCTAGAGAGTGGCCCGCTCTATGGGTCCCTCTTGCCTACTCCTTTATTTCCCTTGAGAATTTTGCTCCCGCGGTTCCAAGGTTGTACACAATCCCCGCTCTTTTTGAGGTTGACTCAAGCTCAGAAAGAAAGTCCAACTGAGGCTCGCATCATTAAAGTTCATTTTGAGGGAATCTTTGGCGGGCCCCTCTACCGGAGCCTATAAATATATGATACCTACCCCACGTAGAGAGTTTCCCCCTCTCTCACCACTTCTTTCCTCCGCTCCATCGCAGTCATGTCTCATAGCCAGAGTTTTCACGAACGTCTCGCGATGGTACACAAACAAAACAAGGCCAACATGGCCTCTCTGGCCCAGGCTTTTGTTCGTACCCCTGCTCCCTTAGCGTCGTCATCTCGCCCGAAGAAAGTGAAGACTGCTGGCACCCCTTCCCGACCGAGGAGCCCACTCCCGCCTCTTTGGAAATCCATACCCCTCCTCCCGCGTCTCCTAGAGAGAGCTGACTTTTTTGCTTTTGCCTTTATTTTCCTTTACTCATCTTATTTACTCGCTTCATGCTTCACCAGGAAGATCTCGCACCTCCTCACCAACCGATAAATACGTTGGTTAATACCGTCATTCACCACCAAGATTCCGACTCACCTCAGCAATCTACCCCTCTGAGTATGAAGAATGATGATCCTTCCCAGGTCGTCGGGACCTCTTGCAATCTAGGTAAGTGAACTAGACCTTCCCTCTCACTCCCCTATTCCGCTCGCCAATTCCAAGACTCCTTGCGAGACCCCTCTCATTCTGCCTTTTGGCTCCTTTATGCGCAGGCACCCAGATCGACTCGCCCGCAGAAGACTTCTCTGTGCAGCTCGTCGTCTCGCCTCCTCCTCACCCAGATGAAATTGAAGATTATCTGGGTGACCCCATAGATCTGGTGGTGATGAAGCTTAGGACTGCAGATGTGTTTTGTAAATGCATAAGCATTATCCGCGAGATGGAATAGGACAAACAAGCTGTCGACAGGCAAATTGACTGGCTAGAGATTGAATGCGCTCTCTTGTCCTCCGAGATTGATGCTGGAATCGAGATAGACGAGACCGACCCTCAGGTAATCATAAACGAGGTCGACTAACAACTTTGTCTCGCGCGTCGTGGTATCGACGCTGTTCGCTCCATTCACATCCCGGGTTGGACCCCGTATGCGGGGTCTCGCAGTGGAGGGCGCTAGAAATGGCACAAGAACTGAAGACCCTCCTCCTCGTCTCGCCTGCCTAATAGTTTCACTCCTTTAATTTCATTCATAATTCTATAATATGTATTATTCTGCCGTCTCACTTATAATTTAGGCCCTGCAAATGCGATGACCGTCTCGTGTGGAATGGAACAGTTAATAATCTTTGCTTATCCTGTTAATTTCACTGTTGAGTGATTTCCGTATGGCTAGGTTCAGTTGATTTCTTCTCTTTTTCTTTTTACTATATTTTGTTCTTGTTTTTCGCTCTGTCTTGCTGGGAAAGCCCATGTTGGGCCACGCGATTCGAAGCCAAGAGAGAGAACGTGAAATGTCGGCCGACTCTCCAACTTACTCTATGCTTTTTCCCGCCAATTTTCTCCACTTACCATATCCACTATAAATATCTCGACGCCCAGATCAGAATGACACCCGCGCTCATACCCCTGCCGCGTCCTAGATCTGGCTCTCTTGCTTCCTCCGTCTCGCTTCTTGCTCTCGCCTTTTCTTCTTCTCTCTTCTTTCTCTCGCCATCTCTTCTTATCGCTTCTTGCTTTGACCATCTCGCTGATAATGGGAAAGAAGAAGGCTGAAGAGGGTGAGGGGCGCAGCCGGTGCGGGAGAAGATTCACTACCACGACTTCCCCCCGGGCAGGATCTCTGAAGAGGATTACAACCTCTTCGCTCGCGAGTTCTTGGTGGAGGGATTCGAATCACGACCCCTAAAGGTCGGCGAGGTGATCAACACCTTTTACACCGGAGAGCTCTCCTTCCCCATCTCGCACTTTGAGGCGAGGCTTAGACTTCCCCTCTGGTCGGAGATTAAACAGGTCCTGAAGTATTTTGGAGCAGTCCCCGCGCAACTAAATCTGAATGCCATATCAGTTTTAGTTGCTTTCGCCAGCTACATGCAACGGGAGCGCATTGAATTCAGCTTGATGGTCTTCTGCAAGCTGTTAATCTACCATGCCAACCATGATGGAGTCTCCTACTTCACCGGGCAAGGCCTCAAAGTATGTTAAACGCCTAACAAAAATCAACACTAGCTTACCCGCTTCGTCTTCATCCGCGGGAATATGGGGGGCGTCCCACTCATGCCCGTGTCGCCTGCCGAGATGTTCTATGTATCTCCCCAGGTTGGCGGCATGGATAAGCTCCTCTACGACTTCTTTGTCATAAAGAACTTTGAAGTCCATTTCCTGAGACGGGGCCTGGAATCGCTCCTTCCAGTGCTCCCTGGCGAAGGTACGCTCGCACCCTTTGGTGTCACGCTTATTAGTCCATCTTGTCTTCTAATCTTCAAGTTGTTTGCTTAGGGGAGAGGAATGTCCCAGTCCACCCCCTTACAAGAGCAGCGCGAAGCCACCCATGGGTCTCTCCCTTGCCAGTATGGAGGCCGAGGCGGCGGAAGAATCCCTGGCTCCGGCCCTCAAGAAGAGACCCGCATACGACGCGGCTCCCTCTCGGTCCAGCCCCAAGAAAAGGATTAAGAAAATTTTGATGTTCCCTAAAGGGAAAAAAGAGAAGGCCCAGAAAGAGAAAAAGGAGATGTCGGGATCCTTGAGCCCCATCTATGTAGGAGAATCTCAATCTTCTCGATCACCTCCTCGACATGCTGTCTCGCCTACCCGCGAGACGACACTACTCGACCAGCCTGCCAGCACTTCGATTCAACCAACCGGATCTCCATCTCGCGAATCCGCTTCCTCTAGCCTCCCAACCCCCTCCTCTCATCAAAATTTCAACATGGGCCTCGTGATACAAGATTTCGTTAGTGACCCAGTTCTACTGTGGTAGAAGGATGCGAACTGGGTATCGGTCTCCACCCTCCTTCCTTCATAAAAGGAGCAGGACCAACCCACTAGCCATGCCTTCTCCTTGGGCTATGGCCTTTATAGAGGTCCAGAGTCAGATTCCGTCGAAAAGGAATCCTTGCGAGACCTTGTCTTGAAGACCTCTCACGCCCAGCTACGCGCCCTGGAGCTTTCGCACCGCCTCTCGCGCCGCCTAGTTTTTAACAATAGAAAATGGAAGGACTCTGAGGCGGACCTGGCGGTGGAGCGCTAGAAGTCAAGGGATCTTGAAAGGAGGCTGGTTGTTGCTGAAACCCTTCTCGCCAAGGCCCAGGGTGGTGTGGTAAGCTTTAATCTTACCCTTGGTCAGTTTTTCTCACGTGTGTTCCCTGCTAATTGATAAGCGTCCCGCAAGATGCCGAGACGGCAGAGCGAATGTGCTTGCGCATAGCGGCCCTGGAGGAGGAGAACAAAGATTTGAAGGCCCAGAATGCAAACCTTCGGGATAGTGCTCTGTTTTCCTCTCGCCCAGCACTCCTCCAGGCTCCTCCTCCTCATTATTTTTATGAAGAGGTCGAAGAGCTCTGCTGAGATGCCAACATTAAGCAGCCGAGCTCGTTCGGAAAATGATGAAGAAGCTGGGGGTCGTCAAACAAGAATCTGAAACTGTCACTGCTCGCAATCTTATGCCATACCTCTACTGCGAGGAGGGTGATGACTAGTCTTCCGGCGAGGAAGAGTGAAGAAACACCGGCGGGATCTAGGGCTCCTCCTCTCCTCCCTTTGTTTCTCTACAATGTTTACTTAGTCTTTATTGTGATCAGACTTGAAAACACATTCTTTCATAAGAGAGTACCCCCTCTCTTTTTTTATAATGAACAATTATATGATAATGTATAAACTTTTTGCCCTATCCTCTCGCTTTTCCTTTCTTTTTATTTTACTTTGCTTTACTTTATTTACTGCGAGATGGTCCGCTAATTTGCTTATGCTCGCAATATGGGGCTACTCCTCGTCTCTCCTCCTCGCTTGAGAGTTGGCTTTGTTCAAAGTGCGAGTCATTAGACTTCCCCCGCCACTTTTTTGCGCGAGACCAACTAACTTCCCCCTCGCATCTCGCCTCAAGGCTCCTCCGACGCAAGTTGCCTCCAGGGATCAATCCGCTCCCTTATTAGGCAGGGCCTTCCCTCCCTCACGAGTGTCCACTCGCCATGGGCGAGACCTTCACCCGGGGCACGAGTTGGGAATGCCTCTTCACTTGTACTATTCCAACCATTTCATCCCATATTTCTCTATTTTATGTGACCTTTCCACATTTGCTGACTAGTAAGAATGTTTCTTTAAGAGATCTCACAGCTTACTCTGTCACCGAGCTTGCCAACAACCCTGCCAGCTTGATGGGAGCCTGGTAAGCGGGTCTTCTCGGGGCCTTGCCATTCATCCTGCCACCGAGTGAGCCTACAACCCTTCCAGCTTGATGAGAGCCTGGTCAGCGGGTCTTATCGGGTCCTTGCCATTCATCCTGCCACAGAGTGAGCCTACAGTCTTGCCAGCTTGATGAGAGCCTGGTCATCGGGTCTTCTCGGGGGCTTTCCATTCATCCTGCTACCGAGTGAGCCTACTGTCCTGCCAGCTTGATGAGAGCCTTGTCAATAGGTCTTCTCGGGGCCTTGTCATTCATCCTGCCACTGAGTGAGCCTACAGTCCTGCTAGCTTGATGAGAGCCTGGTCAGCGGGTCTTCTCTAGGCCTTTCCATTCATCCTGCCACCGAGTGAGCCTACAATCCTGCCAGCTTGATGTGTGCCAGGTCAGCGGGTCTTCCCGATGCCTTGCCATTCATCCTGCAACCGAGTGAGCCTACAGTCCTGCCAGCTTGATGAGAGCCTGGTCAGCGGGTCTTCACGGGGCCTTGCAATTCATCCTGCCACCGAGTGAGCCTACAGTCATGCCAGCTTGATGAGAGCCTGGTCAGTGGGTCTTCTTGGGGCCTTGCCATTCATCCTTCCACCAAGTAAGCCAACAGTCCTGCCATCTTGATGAGAGCTTGGTAAGCGGTTCTTCTCGGGGCCTTGCCATTCATCCTGCCACCGAGTGAGCCTACAACCCTGCCATCTTGATGAGAGCCTGGTCAGCTGGTCTTCTCGGGGCCTTGCCTTCATCCTGCCACCGAGTGAGCCTACAGTCCTGCCAGCTTGATGAGAGCCTGGTCAGCGGGTATTCTCGGGGCTTTGCCATTCATCCTGCCACCGAGTGAGCCTATAGTCCTGCCAGCTTGATGAGATCCTAGTCAGCGGGTCTTCTTGGGGCCTTGCCATTCATCCTGGCACCGAGTGAGCCTACAGCCCTGCCATCTTGATGAGAGCCTAATCAGCGGGTCTTCTCGGGGCCTTGCCATTCATTCGTCGCAATATCATTTCATGGAAGGAAACACCTGGAATTTCATTATATCAGGAAATCGTAACAAATTTACAAGTATTGGAAAATATAAAATGTCAAGGGTAGAATATCTTCAGGTCGTCACCGCTTCGGGAATGATCAAGGGGTACCCCGTCCACATCCTGGAGGTGGTAACCTCCCGACTTCAGGACCTCCCAAACTACAAAGGGGCCCTCCCAGTTGGGGTTAAGCTTTCCCACTGAGGCTCCCCTGCCGCTGCATCCACTTTCTTGAGGACCAAGTCATCCTTCAGGAACTGTCTAATCCTGATATGTTTGTCAAAATATTTGGCCATTTGGCGCTTCTTCTTGCCGGATTGATGCCAATTCCCTGAGCTCCTATACCAGATCAAGAGAGAGCTTCTACTCTTCCTCGTTCTCTGCTCGCCATCTTTCGTCTCCTTTCTTTGCAACAACCACCCTTTGAGATTCAACCTCGAACTCTATAGGTATAACGGCCTCCGAGCCGTGGGAGAGCTTGAATGGAGTCTCTCCCGTGGCTATGTTTGGCGTAGTCCTCAAAGCTCAGAGAACAGAAGGGAGCTGCTCTACCCAACTTCCCCTTAATTTCTTCACCTTCTTTTTCAAAAGATTCACGATAACCATGTTTGATGCTTCCACCTGCCCATTGCTTCGAGGATGATGAACCGAGGCGAAGTGGAGGTCTATGCCCAGCTAGACACAGAAGTCTACGAACTCTTTGCTAGTGAACTGTGGTCCATTATCCGTGACTATGGCCAATGGGATCCCATGCCGGCAGATGATCTCTCCCCATACAAAATTCCTGACCACCTGTGACGTCATCTTAGCCAATGCCTTTACCTCCAGCCACATTGAAAAGTAATCCACCATGACTAGTAGGAACTTCCTCTAGCAACTGGCATGGGGGAACGGGCCCACAAAATCTAGCCCCCATATTGCAAAGGGCCAGGGAGCCGTGATTGTGCGTAATCTTTGGGTAGGGAGGAGTTGAAGGGGGGTAAACTCCTAGCACTTCCTACATCTCTTTGCAAATTTTTCAGCATCCTTCCTAAGAGTAGGACAGAAGTAGCCTTGCCTCAACACCCTTCCTTCCAAGATCCGACTTCCTGAGTAGCTCCCATATTCTCCTGAGTGGATTTCTTCTAGAACTCTCGAGATCTCCCTCTCAGATACACACCGAGCCAATAGACCCGATAGCGTCTTTCGGTATAACATCCCCTCCTTCAGCAAGTAGTACGCTGATTTATACCTTATTAGTTTCTTATCGAGGTCTCTCTCGAGAAGATGTCCCGAGATAAAAAAAAGGTGATTAAGGGGTCCATCCAAGACCTTTGTTGGTCCACTTCCATCAATTCTCCCTCTTCTATGGAGGGCCTAAAGAGCTCCGTCACAGTTCCTCTAGCTTGAGGGTTGTGCTTGGCGAGCATGTCAGCCTGAGCACTTTCTTCTCTTGGGATGTGTTGAATGGAAAAGCTGCGGAACTGCCCGATGACACCTTTCACCTTCATTAGATACAATTGGATGGTAGGATCTCTTGCTTCAAACTCTCCATTGATTTGCCCTGCTACCACCATAGAGTCTGTGGTGACTTTGATGTCTTGTATACCTAGCTCTCGAGCTAGCTTGAGCCTTGCGATGATCACCTCGTACTCTGCCTGGTTATTAGTGATGGTGAAGTGGATCTTCAGGTCTTGCTCAATTCTGGTTCCCTCGGGACTTAGTAAGATCATTCCTCCTCCAAAAGAACTTTTTCCAGAGTCTCCATCTACTAGCATCTCCCAGGCCGCTAGAAGAGATGCCTCGTCTTCTCCGACCTCGACCACATAGTCTGACAGGAAATCCGCAACCGCTTGTGCCTTGATAGCTACCCGAGGAGTAAAAGTGAGATCAAACTCACTGAGCTCTATTGATCACTTGGCCAACCTCCCATAGTTCTCCACCCCTTCCAGGATGCGATGGAGAGGATGATCTATCACCACCTGGATTGAGTGAGCCTGAAAGTATGGCCTATGCTTCCTGGCCGAGATGGATGAGAGCGAAAGCAAACTTTTCTAGGATTGGGTATCTGAGCTCTGCCTTATTTGGGACCCTGCTTACAAAGTAGATTGGGAATTTCTTCTTTCGTTCTTCTCGGGCAAGGACCGAACTCACTACTCCGGTCCCCACTCCCAGGTACAAGAACCAACCCTCCCCTTCTCTTGGACCTTGGAGTAGTGGTGTTTTGGTGAGCTGTTGCTTCGGGTCTCGGAAGTCTTCTTCACACTTGGGGGTCCATTCAAACTTCTTGCCTCCTCTCAGTGCTCGTAAGAAGGGCGAGCACTTCTCTCCAGCCCGGGAGAGGAACCTGCTCAACCCGGCCAGCTTGCCAGCGAGACGCTGGACTTCTTTAACACTCTTTAGAGATTCCAATTCAAAGATCGCCTTCACTTTATCTAGATTGGGCTCCACTCCTGAGGGGGTGAGGAGGTGTCCCAAGAACTTTCCCCTATTGGCCCCGAGACGCACTTTAGAGGGTTGAGCCTCATCTTGTATTTTCTTATGGTCCCAAAATTTCTTCCAGATCCAAGACGTGGGACCCGAGGTCTCGGCTCTTGATCATTAGGTCATCCACATAAACCTCGAGGTTTCGCCCCTTCTGCTCCCGGATGATCCGGTCCATCATTCTTTGATAAGTTGCCCATGCATTCTTCAATCTGAAGGGCATCATGTTGTAGCTGAAGCACCCATCCTCCACGACAAAGGTAATATTCTTGACGTCCGAGGGGGTGCATGCATATCTGATGGTACCCTGAAAAGGCATCTAGAAAACTCATTAGTGAAAAACTGACGACTGAATCAACCAGCGCGTCGATTCGAGGCAGATGATAACAATCCTTATGGCACGCTTTATTCAAAAGAGAAAAGTCCACACACATTCTCCATTTTCCCTCCCCCTTTTTTACCATTACAATGTTACTCACCCACCCCGGGTATTTGCTTGCGGATATGAATCCCGCCTTGGGAAGCTTCTCCACCTCTTCCCTGATGGGCCCGAGCATCTTGGAAGCGATGACTCTCTTCTTCTATTATATTAGGCAAGCCTTGGGGTCGAGATTGAGACGATGACATTCCACGTTCGCCTCAACCCCTGGCATGTTAGTTGCAATCCAAGCAAAGATGTCGATGTTCCTCTGCACGCACTTCCTGATCTCCTCCTGGTCCCCGGGGCTGAGCTCCCCACTGATTTTTTGTCTTCTCTTTCCTCCCTTCCTTGGTGAGAATTTCCATCTCCATCACCTCGACTGCCGCCTTGAGCCTTTAGGGCTCCTCCTCTCCCTCCTATTCCCTAAGCATCTCCTACTGGTCCCTGGCCTCTCGCTCTATGGACTCGCGCTCCGCGACGACCACAGCCACCTCTATTAGAAATCTCTCCACCTATTCATTAGTTGGGACCCCTCCTAAAAACGAACCTCCTTGCTCGTCCAGCCGAGCTTCCATCCTGGGTGGCTCCCCTACTTCTGTTACCTTTCTTTTCCCTTTCCTCCAAACTTCCTTTCCTCTTGTCCCTTCTTCCTCCCTCTCTCCCTCCTTCTTTCCTGTCGTTTCTGGCTCCACCGCAATGCATCTCTCCACTCCTACTTCTTCCTCCTTCTCCTCTACCTCCATCTCTCCCTCCTTCTCTCATGTCGTTTCCGTCTCCACTGCAATGCCTCTCTCCACTCCTACTTCTTCCTCCTTCTCCTCTACCTCCATCTCTCTATCCTTCTCTCCTATCGTTTCCGGCTAAACCACAATGCCTCTCTCCACTCCTACTTCTTCCTCCTTCTCCTCTACCTCCATCTCTCCCTCCTTCTCCCATTGCTCCATCCTCTTATCTAGTTCCTCGGCTTCATCTTGCCAAGAGATGGTATTCACCGCCATCACGTAGCACTCTCTGGTTCTTTTTGGATCTCCTCGTACTCTGATTTGGGTTCCTCCAGCGTTGAGCTTCAGACATTGATGGAAAGATGACAGGACGCACCTGAAGGCACTGATCAAAGGGAGCCCAAAAATGGCATTGTAACTATTGGGAGAGTCCACTATCACGAAGCGGCAGTTCCCAGACAGCCCTCCCAGAGTTACCTGAAGTCCCACTCCCCCCTCGACTTCCTTCCTTTCTCCCGAAAACCCGAACAACTGCCCATCTGCTGCCAATACCCTTCGGGTTTCCACTCTCATCTCAATGAACGCCTTCTTGAAGATTACAGTCACAAAAATCCCATTATCGACTAGGATCCATGACATCGTAAAATTTTTGATGGCGGTCCGGATCACCAGTGCATCGCAAAATGGGTCCTCGTGGTCTGGCAAGTCCTTTCAAGAGAATGTGATTTTCTCATCTGGGGGAGGAGCTTGTGATATCGAGGAAACGCTCTGACGGTACAATGTATGAAGGCTCGCCTTATGGGTAGCCTCAATCCCTACTCCCTTGTGGATCACTCTAATCCCTCATCGGTCTCCCACATCAGCTCGGTTCACACACCGGTCCTCCTCCCCGGTCCTAACCATCTCCACTATCCATACTGGTAGTTGCTGCTCCCCTGCTCCTCTAACCCTCTTCATCTCTAGAAACTCTGGGCAGGTAACCGTTGCGTGACCCTCCTGCTCGTGGAAGTCACAATACGATAAGGCTACATCCCCCTCCTGTCTGCCCTCCTGGTGGTTCCTCCTCCTTCCTGATCCAGCTCCTGCTCTCCAATGATTTTTTCCTCTGTCTCTCCCTCGGCCAATGGAAATAGCTTGCTGAGGTAGGGGTGTGAGTGGTCTAGGACCATGTCCCCACCCCAGCTGGTTGAATCTTCCTGGTCCTCGTTGGTAGTTCCTTCCCCCTTGGGTAAAACCTCTTCCCTGCCCTTGAACGGGACCTCCTGGCTGTCTCCAACCCAGCTTCTGGTATGGGAGCCCTCGGCTCTTCCCTCCTCCTTCCTTCTTACTTCCTTGATCCTCCCAGTTCTCTCGACTCCACCTCCGTCAGTCTTGCCAACTTTCTAGCAAACGTCGGGTTTGCTGCCCCCATTGCTATCTCCTTCGTGGCTTTCTACATCAATCCCTCAAATGACAGCGGCGCCTTCCGGGTTAAACTCATCTTAAAGAAGCCCCCCTCAACCCAATGGTGAAGGCCATCTGAATAGAAAATCCCAGTACCTCCTGAATGTCCAAGATTTCATCCTGAAAGCGGTCCATGTACTGAGCCAAGGACTCATCTGCCTTCTGCCGGATCAGAAAAATCGACTCTGGGTTCCTCTTCCTTTTCTTCGAGGTTAAGAAGCACAACTAGAAGCTCCTACTCAAGTCCTCGAAACCTTATATCGATCCCATCGGGAGTTGATGAAACCAGTCCCTAGCTTTGTCTTTCAAGGTGATGGGAAAAAGATGGAACTTGAATGCGTCCGTCATCAGCCTGATGGAGACCGCATCTTCAAACCATTGCAAGTGCTGGAGGGGGTCGTCTTTCCCCCCACATAGTAAGTCATCTTGGGCTCCCTGAACCCCTCCAGGACTGGAGCCGAAAGGATCAACTCGCAAAAAGGTGACCTTCTCGTCGTGGGTCTCGCCGCCCCCACTTGCGTGACAACATCTCCTGGTATACAGCACTCGCCGGGCTAGGGAATAACTCCCTACCCGATATGTCTTGCCCACCTCCCTCTACCACATTCTCCTTGTTGGGTCCCCCACCCCCCCAACGCATGCTCTCCAACCCTTGTCGAGACGAGCACGTCCTAAGGTGTGTGAAAGTAGCGAAAAATGACTAGAAAACAAGCCGGAACTTTGAATAATGAAAGTTTTATTATCCAAAAAGATATCATTTACAAAGGTATGACCTCCCTTTTATAGAATAGAGAAGATGGGAGAGAGTACAAACTAACAATGTGGGACTAAAAAATGTACAGAGACTGTACGGTTAGAAAAAAAAGTAGACCGCACAAGCCGTGCGGTTAGACAATGGGCTAACCACTCGGCAATACCAGAGAAAGAGAGCGAGATGCTGTAGGAGACCGCTAGACCGCCCGGTCTCCAATCCACCGGAGACAATCCGCCAGACTGTCGGACAACAAACCGCAACAGCCTGGAAATCAACCTGCTGGAGAGTAACCGCTAGACCGCGCGGTCTACAACTTGCCAGGCTCAAACCGCCAGACCGCCCGGTACTTCAACACTCCCCCTCAAGCTGAAGCATAGATATCAATCATGCCCAGGTTGTCACAAATGTGGAAGAAGGAATTAGAAACCGGCTTGGTGAAGATATCTGCCAACTCTTTGTCGGAGGTGACGAACGGAGTGCAAATCTGTCTCTTCAAGACCTCTTCTCGGATGAAATGGCAGCCGACTTATATATATTTCGTTCTCTCATGGAAGACCGAATTTTTGGATATGTATTTAGCGGCCTTGTTGTCACAGAACATAAGCAGAGGATAGTCATAGACCTCTCCTAGGTCAAGCATGAGAGCCCGCAACCATTTTAACTCACACGTGGTTGACGCCATACTCCATTATTCGGCTTCTACACAGGACCTTGAGACAACAGACTGCTTCTTGCTCTTCCAGCTCACAAGATTACCTCCAACAAATGTGCAAAAACCTGATGTAGATTTACGGTCACCTTTATCATCCGCATAGCTTGAGTCTGAGTAGGCTTCAACTCTCAGATGACCATACTTCTGAAAGAGTAGCCCTTTTCCCGATGCTGCTTTGACATACTCTAGTATCTTCAAGGAAGATTGGAGATGACATTCCCTGGGAGCTTGCATGAACTGACTGACCTTGTCTACAGCATAGGCGATATCAGGTCTGGTCACCGTGAGATAAATGAGTTTGCCCACCAGACGTCTATACCTCGTTGCATCGGATATAAGAGGTGAGTCATCTGTCCATGTTTTGTCCTCTCCAATAGCCATGGGATACCGGGCCGGTTTTGCACCGGTCAATCCTGCCTCTTGTAGAAGATCAAGAGCATACTTTCGTTGGGAGAGAACCAACGAGTCGGTCTTCCGAGAGATTTCTATCCCCAAGAAATATTTCGGGGAGCCCATATCCTTCGTGACTAGGTGTTGATGGAGGTGTTTCTTTGTCAAGTCCACCCCAGCCTGGTCATCGCCGGTAAGAAGAATATCATCCACATACACCGCCAAAACCACAAGGCCCGATGCAGTTTTGCGAATAAACAACGAGTGATCGGCCGAACTTCTTGTAAAGCCAATGGCAGCCATAATGCCACTAAACTTGTCGAACCATGCCCGAGGGCTCTGTTTTAGGCCGTATATGGCCTTATTCAACTGTCATACTCGTGTATCCCCCTGAGCAACATACCTAGGAGGTTGCTCCATGTAGACATCCTCCTGAAGATCCCCATAGAGAAAGGCATTCTTGACATCAAGCTGGGAAATAGCCCAATCCTTGTTGACGGCCACAAAGAGAAGAACCCGGATGGTGCGAAGGCGAGCAACCGGGGAGAAAGTATCAAAATAGTCAACTCCATAAGTCTGAGTAAAGCCTTTGGCCACCAGCCGGGCTTTGTAACGATCCACAGTGTCGTCTGGGTGAAACTTCACAACAAACACCCAGCGACAGCTAACCACATCAGTACCTATCGGTGGAGGAATAAGGGTCCAGGTACCCCTTTCAGTAAGAGTGGTCATTTCCTCATCCATGGAAGACTTCCAACGAAGAATAACAAGAGCCTCCTGGTAAGTGCGGGGAGTGGTAATAGCCGAGATAGCCAAAGCAAAGCACCTGCGAGAAGGAGTAAGCCGATCATAGGAAACAACAGCCACAAGCGGGTGTTGGGTACACGCCCGCACCCCTTTGCGAAGATCAATGGCAAGATCCAGGTCATCTCATGCCTCAGGGACCGGAGCGTCCGTGGCGGAGAAAGCTGGCCCGGGACTAGAGAGAGACAGCTGCGGAGAAGAGGGAGGGGTATAATGGAGAGAGGAGGAGACGGAGGAGGAGATAATATAGAAGGGGAGACGTCGATATGCGTGGAAGGAACAACGAGAGATGGTGGAGAGTCAGAGACAGCAGAAGGAAGCGGGGATTGAGAAGAGAAGTAGGATGCATTTTCAAAGAAGGTGATGTCCGCGGAAACAAACTGTTTGTGTAGAACGGGGTCAAAGCAACAATAGCCTTTTTGAGTGGTCAAGTACCCCAAAAAGACACATTTTGTGGAACGGGGGGAAAGCTTGTCACAGGTAGCAGACGGAGCATGCACAAAAGCCGTACACCCAAAGATACGGAGAGGAAGAGGAAAGGGTTCCTTGCCCGGGTAGAGAATGGAGAAGGGTGTTTTGTCGTGGAGAACCAAAGAAGGAATGCGATTGATGAGATAGCAGGCGAGGAGAACAGCATAGCCCCAGTAGGAGCGAGGCACCTGTATCTGCGTCATGAGAGTGCGAGCGATATCGAGGAGATGACGGTTTTTACGCTCCGCCACTCCATTTTGCTGGGAGGTGTAAACACAGCTGGTCTGATGAATAAGACCATGTTGCATACAAAAAGACAAAAACTCATGATTGAGATATTCTTTAGCATTATCAGAGCGTAGTACTTTAATAGAAATAACAAACTGAGTTTTAATAATATTATAAAAGGATTGCCATACAGATAAGAGTTCAGAGCGATCTTTTAATAGATACACCCAGGTACATCTAGAGAAATCATCAATAAAAGTTACAAAGTAAGAACTACCCCGACCAACGGTGAGAGTAGGAACAGGACACCAGACATCAGAATGAATGAGATCAGAAGGGCGAGAGGAACCACGACCTTGCTTCGACGGGAAGGAGGAGCGGTGATGTTTGCCAAGCTGACACGCATCACAGTTAAGCGGAGGATTGTTCTGAGGTAAGTGGGGAAGAAGCTGACGAAGAATCCGAGGAGGAGGATTTCCAAGTCTAAGATGCCATTGAAGCAGATCGGTAGACGAGAAAGAGAAGGCGGACAGAGCGGAAACATTGTCGAGGAAGTAGAGGCCGCCGCTCTCAGTCCTAGTAGCAATCATCCGTTGGGTCCTCGGGTCCCTAAAACAATAAGAAGTAGGAGTAAATAAGACAGAGAACTGAAGTTGCTTGCATAAAGTAGTAACAGATAACAAATTACAAGGGAACTTCGGGACATAGAGAGTGTCCGCTAAGAGAAGCGACGGGGTGACTTGAACCATGCCCATCCCATGAACCGGGGAAGATGAACCAGCCGCAACAAGAACCGGGGGAAACCGATCATGCGTTTCTTGGAGAGAGAAGCATTGAGGGTTTCCGATCATGTGATTTGTAGCACCAGAGTCAATCAGCCATTTACCTTGGGTAACGACGTGTGCACTACCTAAGGTCGTGGCCATAGAAGCAGGTGGCCGAGAGGAGGCGGAGGTTGAGGATGAAGTATCATCAGAGGGACGAAGATGAGGATATTTCTGCCAGCAATGGTCAACAGAGTGGCCGGTACGACCACAGTGAGAGTGGAGCAACCTTGACGGACCGCGCGTGCCAGACTGACTGTGGCCAGTAGTGCCACCCCACTGAACTTGGTGAGCATAAGTGTCCTGTGGAGGAGGGGAGGACAATAGAGGACGCTGGAGCAGTGAAGTAACAGCGGTGATGCGAGCCGCGGTGGAATCCAAAGTGGGAGACTCTGCTTCTCCCAAGATCTGCTGGCGGATCATATAAAAACACTCGGGGAGTCGCAGAAGATAACAAACAACCAAGATTTCCTGGAAGTGTTTGTGCTGCTAGGCCAAGTCCGCGAAGAAGGGGCGATTCTAGAGGATTTCAGCGCCAAGAGCCTGAACTTGCTGATAAGCCGCAGCAGGAGACATGGAAGGACGAGCGAAGAGATCCGCATAGAGAGTATAAATACGGGATGTCTAGGCCCCCTTTGAGTAGAGAGCAGCAAGGTGAAGCCATGCGGTCTTGACCGTCTCATCATGGCGTATGACAGGAAGGCATTCATCGGAGAGGTTGTTAGCCAACCAAGTGCGGACAAGCGCATCACTTGCATCCCAGTCATCAAATTCAGCAGAGTCTGGAGGAGGAGGGTCATCGGTGAGGTGATGACGTTTGCGCTGAGAGCGAAGAAGAAAGGTGAAAGAAATGCTCCAATCCGGATAGTTGGAATTAACTAGTTTAGAAACCGTGCCAAGGTTTCCGGAAGAAGTAGAAGGAGGAGGCAGAGCCGGATTGACGACAGGAGTGGTGGCAGTTGAATTCTCGAAAATAGCCATAGAAGAAAGCAACAGGAGGCCGCGCGGTTAGGACCGCCCGGTCTCATACTTCAACAAGGTGCGAGACCGGACTCCTGCAGTAGGGGGGGTCGAGAAATTGCCTCGCCGCGTGATCTCCTGCAGCATGTCCATGATGCCTTTGATGGATGCCATAAATTCCTTGAAAGTGAGATCTATCCTAGAGATTAGAGAAAACACACAGCAAGAATAATAAAGAAAAGAAATAAAGGCAAACCAGACGACACAAGAATTTTATAGTGGTTCCCCTAAACTTGGGTAGTCCACTCTTCTACCACCCTAGGTAGGAATCCACTGCAGGAATAGTTGATCAGGTGTCCTGGGCACCAATGAGCTTTTGATAAGGTGCTCAAAAACCAAACTGGATTTTTTGATCAGGTGTCTTGCCACCACTGAGTTTTGATAAGGTCTCAGAAACCAAGCAGAACTTTTGAAGGGAGTTCAAGAACCCTTTTACAGGAGGGAAGGGAGAGTTGATGTTGTCTTCTCTGTTCAACAATCAAAGAGAAGCATAAGTGGATTTTGATGATGTTGTCAAAGCTCCCTCTGAGATTTGCAATTGTTCAGGAAGGAGAGCTTTGCATAGGGTGATAGGTCTTCAATGAATGACTGCTCCAGCAAATGATGATTTCAGCAAAGGCTGAAATGTGAGTTGTCTTGGAGTGTGAATGATGAAGCCTTGATCATGTTGATCTTCCAGTAAGCCTTCAGACTGATGTAGAGTAGTTGTCTCTTCAGGCTTCCTAGAACAGTAGATCTGAGAAGAGCACCGGCTGTACAGGTGATGTTGAGTTCTTCCTGGAACTCTGATTCCTGTACTACTTTCTTCTCTCCACTATTCTCTCTCTTCTTCTTATTCTCTACATTGTTCTTCTGTAACTTTGTGTATATATTCTGATAGGAGACCAATGGTCATTTGAATTCTTGCATTTATTACTACTGCCTCTTAGTTACTCAAACGGCTATAATCTCCATAACTGCATTCTTGTAACTGTCCTGTAATAAAGCTGTGTTGGAATATGAACAACTCACTTTGATTGGACCAAGAATATCCTGAAAATCTGCCCTGGAACTTGCGTTCAGAGAGATGGCATAAATCGTCGATCTCAACAGGATGATTGTCGATCTGAGCTCAACTATCGTCGATCTGAGCTCAGAGATGTTGGAGCTGGTCTGGGACAGAAAACGTCGATCTGAGCTCAACTATCGTCGATCTGAGCTCAGAGATGTTGGAGCTGGTCTGGGATAGAAAACGTCGATCTGAGCTCGGAGATCGTCGAACGGAGTTCGATGCCTCGTGGACCTGAGCTCAGAGATCGTCGATCTCAGCTCGACGCCTGAACTCATCTCGTCGATCTGAGCTCGACGCCTAGGTTGAATTCTTATTTCTTCTCTAACTGATTTCTCTTTGCTGATTTCTTCAATCTCAGAGAGCCTCTGACTTAGCACATCCTATGACCCTTAGCTATACATTGATGGGTCTATCTAATAGTCCTAAATACATAGTGATCCTGACCCAAATCCAAACTAGGGTATTCCAACAATCTCCCCCTATTTGGGTTAGGATTACTATTTACATAAAAATATTACAATTAAATTTACAAAGCATAAGATATAAAAAGAGAAGCTTTGCATAGCTGACTTCTGTTGCTGTTAAAACTTACTGCTGCTGGCTTTACAAAACTCCCCCTATGTTGATGCAGTAACTGTGACTGGAGGAGGCTGGGATGACTTTAAAAATAGGATTTTGATTGAGTCATCCAGCTAACTTTTGTAGATGGTACCTGCAGAAGGCTATAGTAGAGATTGCTCTCTCCTTGAAAAGGATATGTTAGCAGAAAAATGATATTTGTCCAGCAAATTTTATTAGGATTCTGAATCTGAAAAACAAAGTCTAATATCTTTCTTCCTATAGAATTTCTTTTCATCAGAAGAGATTCAAACTCAGTGCCATGATCACTGCTGACCAATGCAACTAGAGTAGAGGACTCAATCTAGATGAATTTAGAAAAAGATCTATAAGAAATATAAAGTTATCTGACAGAGAATTCTCATACTGAAATCCTAACATAATTTTGAACAAGATATCAAAAGGATAGAAGCAGCCCTAAGAAAAGATGTTTCCTAATAAATTTGTTCCAAATAGGAAAAAGATTTAAGAATATTTTAAATAGTTTATCCTTATAATTATAAATTAAATTTATGAAAAAGCAGACTGAGTTCGATGATTTGAACTCATTTCGTCAATTCAAATGTTTCTTCTTCCTTTGAATATATTCTGAAAACATTCCTCTGAGAGGTTTTGTTTCCCCCTCAGGTTTTATTGAATCTTGGCAGCAAAATTAAAGTTCTAAGTTAACTGAACTGAAAACAAAGTTAGATAACACCTGATCCTCTTCAAGTTTTGATTTTCCTTCCGTTTGTTCAGACTTTAAACTGTTGCAGGAAGTATTGATGGCCATTAAGCATAATTGTTTGGCCCTTGCTTCCTCCTCTTCATCTTCAAATGATGATTCATCATCTGATACATCCCAAATGATATCTAGGGATACTGATTCTCCTTCTTCAAATAGGATGTTGTGGCTTCTTTCTGTTGTTCCATCCACTGGTTCAGAAGCCATTTGATGAAGAGAATCCCATATCTCCTTAGTTGTTGAGCATTCAACAACTTCCTGGAATAAGACATCAGATAATGACTATGCTAGGATATTCATGGCTCTGGCATCAGCTAGTCTGGACCTTTTAGTTGTTGTTGCTGAGGTTGGGAGACCTGTCATAATGACATAAAATATCTCTTCATCAATATTGTCCATAAATGACTTAATTCTTGTCTTCCAAAGTGAAAATTTGTTTATGTTGCACTTAGGAGGTCTGGTGCTAGAATATTCCATATTCTTGCTATAAAAAAAACAAAATGATTAATCTAACTAGGATGGATCAAAAGAGATCTTTTGGTTCAGGTGTTAGCCTATATAAACAACCAAACTAGTGAAGATCTAGTTGTTGAATAACCAACCTTCCTCTGATACCAATTTAAAGTGAGATCTATCCTAGAGATTAGAGCAAACACACAGCAAGAATAATAAAGAAAAGAAATAAAGGCAAACCAGATGACACAAGAATTTTATAGTGGTTCCCCTAAACTTGGGTAGTCCACTCTTCTACCACCCTAGGTAGGAATCCACTGCAGGAATAGTTGATCAGGTGTCCTGGGCACCAATGAGCTTTTGATAAGGTGCTCAAAAACCAAACTGGATTTTTTGATCAGGTGTCTTGCCACCACTGAGTTTTTATAAGGTCTCAGAAACCAAGCAGAACTTTTGAAGGGAGTTCAAGAACCCTTTTATAGGAGGGAAGGGAGAGTTGATGTTGTCTTCTCTGTTCAACAATCAAAGAGAAGCATAAGTGGATTTTGATGATGTTGTCAAAGCTCCCTCTGAGATTTGCAATTGTTCAGGAAGGAGAGCTTTGCATAGGGTGATAGGTCTTCAATGAATGACTGCTCCAGCAAATGATGATTTCAACAAAGGCTGAAATGTGAGTTGTCTTGGAGTGTGAATGATGAAGCCTTGATGATGTTGATCTTCTAGTAAGCCTTAAGACTGATGTAGAGTAGTTGTCTCTTCAGGCTTCCTGGAATAGTAGATCTGAGAAGAGCACTGGTTGTACAGGTGATGTTGAGTTCTTCCTGGAACTCTGATTCCTGTACTACTTTCTTCTCTCCACTATTCTCTCTCTTCTTCTTATTCTCTATATTGTTCCTCTGTAACTTTGTGTATATATTCTGATAGGAGACCAATGGTCATTTGAATTCTTGCATTTATTACTGCTGCTTTTTAGTTACTCCAACGGCTATAATCTCCATAACTGCATTCTTGTAACTGTCCTGTAATAAAGCTGTGTTGGAATATGAACAGCTCACTTTGATTGGACAAAGAATATCCTGAAAATCTGCCTGCGAACTTGTGTTCAGAGAGATGGCATAAATCGTCGATCTCAGCAGGATGATCGTCGATCTGAGCTCAACTATCGTCGATCTGAGCTTAGAGATATTGGAGCTGGTCTGGGACAGAAAACGTCGATCTGAGCTCAACTATCGTCGATCTGAGCTCAGATATGTTGGAGCTGGCCTGGGACAGAAAACGTCGATCTGAGCTTGGAGATCGTCGAATGGAGTTCGACGCCTCGTGGACCTGAGCTCAGAGATCGTCGATCTCAGCTCGACGCCTGAACTCATCTCGTCGATCTGAGCTCGACGCCTAGGTTGAATTCTGATGTCTTCTCTGACTAATTTCTCTTGGCTTATTTCTTCAATCTCAGAGAGCCTCTGACTTAGCACATCCTATGACCCTTAGCTATACATTGATGGGTCAATCTAATAGTCCTAAAGACATAGTGATCCTGACCAAAATCCAAACTAGGGTGTTCCAACATTCCTCTCTCCCTACATATCTTCCCGGGTTCTGGGACCTGCCCTTGTATCCTTCGCCAAGATATACTGTCATGAAGTGGTTTAAGATTCTTCTATGTAGGCTGTGGTCCACGCTCACCGCACCAAAAATGTTGAAGCCAGAGACCTGGATTCACTAAGAGTTCGGATCTATAGTTGCAGCTCACACATACTCTTCCCGAATTCCTTCCTGTACGAGAGTCTTGAAGACTAGAAACAGACCGAGGGCTTCAGCTTTGAGGTCCCACCTCTTACCCGGAAGAACTAAAAATTCTTCCCCTCCCTAGCCAGTGTTGAGCTAGGTGCCTTCATGGAAGAAGAATAAGAATAAGGGGACAACAACCTTCTTCCAGGCACCTTACCGGTCTATTTATAGGCCTCTGAGTTTGACCCGCCAATTACCAAACTGAACCGACCTGAAATTACCAAAATACCATGGGTTAGGTCTGCTAACAGCCAAACTCCGCTGTTCTGAAAGGTTATTTGCAGACCACCAAGGGCAAAAGAGTAAAATCACCTGGGGCTAAAAAGGTAAAAAATCGCCTTCCAACTGGACCTACACTCGACCAATCGTTGAACCAGCACTAGGCCAATCGTAGAACCGGTGCTAGGCGAGAACTACATCTCGTGGGCGAGAGCTCCTCCCCCTTCTGCCTCATCCTGCCTTGGGAGTAACCTGTCTCGCCTACTCCTCTCTCGCCTTACGAGTGGCCCGCTCCCTGGGTCGCTCTCTCCTAGCGAGTGGCCTGCTCCATAGATCCCTCTCGCCTCACAAGTGGCCCGCTCCATGGGTCCCTCTCGCCTAGCGAGTTGCCCGCTCCATGGATCCCACTCACCTAGAGGGTGGCCTGCTCTATGGGTCCCTCTCTCTTAGCGAGTGGCCCACTCCATGGGTCCCTCTCACCTAGCGAGTGGCCCACTCCATGGGTCCCTCTCGCCTACTCCTTTATTTCCCTTGAGCATTCTGCTACCGCGGGTCTAAGGTTGTACAGTTAGCAAAATTCAAAATGTTGCGGGAAGACTATAGTACACGACAAATGGCGCCACTGGCCTACCACACGACTTTTATAGTTAATGCAAGGTTGCAACGGCTAACTCCTTGTGCGGGCCCCATAGCTCAAGGAGCCCTTGAGCGACAAAATAGAAAAGGCAGAGCTCTGATTGAAGAAACTAGCTTTTCACACATACAACTGACAGTCATCTTATTCCTCGCCATTATTGCAGAGGCGGAAGAAGAAAGTTCAAATAAGCAAGTTTGAAAGCTCAAAAAGTTAGATGTTTTCCTCTTCATCGACAATAACAAGTTCTGAGATAATCTCTGAGGAAAAGAGAGCAGCCAAGGTGTAACCCAAGTTGCAAGATATGGGATCTAAAGTAAGTTAGCTTGTGTCATTGTTACACACACCAGCAAGTTCTAAAGGCTTACTTTCTGAGTAAGAAGAAGAAGCTGAATAATCTAGTTTCAACAGTCTAGAAGATAGGGCTGAGCTTATCTCAGCTCAAGAAGCAGTTAAGGGAAAAAGCCCCAGCTGCAGTTACTTCTCAGTTCAAGCAAGTCTGATCTTGTAGATCAACTTTTGGAGCTTTGAATAAGAAAGAACTGAGGTTCTGTTTCAGTCCAGAAAGGAAGAAGAAGCAAAATAGGTTTCTGCAAGCTACTTCCAGCTAAAGCAGATCTATACCTGCTGCTGTGAAGATAGTTAAAGCTGAGATAACTCAGCTCTAGTAGCTGACATAGAGAAATTTCTTTGTGTCAAATTAACTAAAACCATTGTACTCCTATAGGATCTTAAAAGATCTGAGCTGTAGGCCTAAATATATAAAGGCTGAGTGTATGATTACTTGTTGACCTGAGGAAAGATTCTGTTGAGAATCTGAGTGTAGAGCTTTGTCCTGAGCAGTAGGATTCAAGTGTGAATCTGAGTTGTAGGATCCAACTTGGATCTGAGGTAGGTGATCATTTGATCACTGAGTTGTAGGGCTTATGAGCCTGATGTAGGAGATTCATTCTCTCTGAGTTGTAGGGCACTTGTTCCTGAGTTGTAGGATCCTTTGGATCTGAGGTAGGATCCTTTGTGGATTAGAGGTAGGGCTTTCCTCCCAGCCTGAGTGGTAGGGCCTTTGGCCTGAGGTAGGTGATCAGTTGATCACTGAGTTGTAGGGCTTAGTGCCTGAGTTGTAAGTCTTGGAAGAGACTGAGAGATCCTGAGGGATCTGTGTTGTAAGCTCTTTGGAGCTGAGTTTTTGGAGAAGTTCCTTGTCTAACAAGAAGTTAGAAAGGTGGGAGGGAATGTGGACGTACCTATAATTTGGGGAACCACTATAAATTATGTGTGTGCTTTGTGTGTTGTTTCTTTGTTGCAAGTTGTGTGTTTCTTGAAAGTAGAAAATTAATAACTCATAAAGCAATTAAGAAGGAAAATAAAAGAAAGTCACAAGAGACTAAGAAACCTATTCACCCCCCTCTAGGTGATTTAGTTATCCTTGAAATTAAAGACTTTCAGCAACCAAATTAAATAGGTGGCTAAGATGGTTAGTCACTAGCTCGCGTTCTGTCTCTCTGAAGAAAGGATCCAAAGGCTCAGCTTGAAGTCTTGAAAATGAGGTGCTTTAGATCTTTTGCGAGATTCTGAAGTCCATCTCCTCGTAGTCCTGAGGTACTATTTATTGACCAATCTAAAGGAAGGGGATCTTATTTATAGCCCCACCCCTAGAGACTAGGAGACTTCTTAGGGGACTTGCTCAAAAAGGTGAATAACCAGCCTAGTCGCCTACCTAGCGAGTATGCGAGTGGAGCTTGCCATACTCACCTAGTCCTTTTGCCATCTTGCGAATTGAATCTGACTTCTTTCTTGACTTGCTGACTTTGACTCTTGCTGACCTGGCTCTGGAGGGTTCCACCCTCGACGAATATGGTTTGTACACAATCCCTGCTCTTTTCAAGTTATGTAGGAGCTCGAAAAGAAACATCCAACACTTATTCGGCGAGCCACTTGGGCGAGTATCTGAGTTACTCTTGACTGATGGATGCTCGCTAAACTCTATAAAAAGGGAGGGGTGGGTGGTCTTTCAGGCATACATTTTGAACTCGCATGCGATGTCGAAGTCTACCATGCAATCCTTACGGCTTTGTCTATATTCCTTGAGCCCACTAGGCCAAAAGGCTACGAGAGGGCGAGGTCGCTACTAACCTTCCTCTGCTCAAGAAAAAAAGTGGAAGAAGAAGTTGAATAAGTCGCTTGCTTCCAAAATGGATAACTCACACCTGCCTATAGAGGATTTTGCCTCCCCAGCTAACCATCCTGACATTCTAGCCCACGGCAAGAAGCTCCTCAGTGATCTTCCGTTGAGCAATATTTTCGAGCAATCTGCTCCTGAAGCTTCTCGTCTCTCTACGTCGTCTTCTTCCCAAGCCCCTGACCTCGTCGGGTCTCAAGCACAGCAAAACAAAGCTTGTTGTCCCGCATGGTTTTATCTTGACGAAGATTGTAAAATTGCCGATCAATCTGATTCTACATTACTGAATTTTATTCTATACTCGCAGCTCCTCCACCGACTATCGTTAATAATCACCTGGATTTCGCACGTCAGCGAGTTGCTCCACTAGCCGCCCTCGAAGCTCAGCAAAAGCCTCAATTCGAGCACACTGTTAGGATAAATATCGGTCCTAAAAAGAGGACAAAAAATAAGTTCTTGAGGCGAGGAGAAAGGATCTCCCGACGCTGAAGACCTCACAAACAGGGGCGAGTAAGGCTTCTCGCCCAGCGTCCACCTCATCGCTACCGATGACGAGCATTCCTTTGTCACCACCTCCTCCTCCAGCTAGCTCATCAAAACCGAGGGAGAGCTATCCTCTACCTCCACTGTCTCCTATGCCGCCGAGCAATGAAGCATACCCAAAAATCTGTCCTAAAACGACGGCCCCTCTGATCCCGCCGGAGAGCTCGTCACGAGATTAAAAAAGAAGGAGGCCGAGTATTTTACTGCCGAGGATCGGAGGTTGAGACCCTAGAGGTTGTGGACAGGGGCAGGCCGTGGAGCGCCCGAGAGGCTCGTCGTCAGGCCAGTGAGAATCATCTCGCCACAGCCCGTCCCCTCGCTGATCTTGATCCCCTCAGTAAGATAGCTCGCCTGCTACTGAATTGGTCTGACTGCTGATGTTGGCTTCTAACTGATTCATCGACTTCTTCTTGCCTTTACAGGTTGCCCTACAACCCCTAAAGTGCCTTCATCGATGCCCTCGGGCTTCCTGCTGACGAACACTGCCAAGATGCCGCTCGCGCATACATTGAGCTGGAGGTCAAGTTCGACTAACTCGCCATCTATGAGCCTCATCGTCGGATCTCGACACTTGAGGTGAGGATGGAGAAGATGGAAGAGTTGCAAGACCGCCTATTGGATTACTAGGCATGATTCCACATGATCAACGAGCTGGAGCGATGACAATCGATGACCAATCATCGCCTACAACTTCATCATGAGGAACTGGCTAGTATACAAGCGAGCATGGGAAGGACTAGATGACTAGCAAGGATGGAGGACCAGCTGGGGCGGGGCAACAATGCGATGGCAGTGGCCAGCGAGCACTATCGGCGAGCGCGTGAGATGGGCTGGGCCGAACGACATCCACCTCTTCCTGAGCAGCGGCCTCCTAGGACTTAGAATTTTTTGCTTTTTTCTATTTGTCCTCGTCACTGGCGACATTGTAATGAACTGGAATATTCTTTGATTTGAGATGGCGAGTTTGTACCTCGCATTCATTCTGTCGATTTGTCTTTATGTTGATGATTTTGCTCTGTGTTGATACTCGCTTTCTTTTTGCAATTTCTGGAGTTATTTGCGCAAGTTTTGGCGATATAGCGATCTTCTGAATGATGTTGCGCGAGATAGGGTTTGTAGCTAAGGTTGATCTTCCGATTAGCACGTGACTTAGGCTGATACTTGCGCAAGGTTAATATACCCCCTGGCCTCCGCCTATAAATAGAAGGGGTAGCTGGGCCTTTAGTACGCTGTTGTGATTTCTTGAATCTTCTCGTGAATAATTTTTTCTTGCTCGCGCCACCCTTCTCGCTCAAGTTTTTCTCGTTCATTCCCGCTCTTTCTCGCTCTTTCTTGCTCAAGAGGGTTAGTGGCGACGCCAACGCTCCCCGACAAGCCCTTATGATCAACATCACCGAAGCCGTTTTCAAGAAATCTGTTGCGACCGAGCGAGATTTAGAAGATTTCTTCAAAAGACATCTCCTTAAGGAATACTCGGCCAGGCTCCCCGCCCGAACTGAGTGACTAAACACCTTCCTCAAAGGTGAGGTCATCCTGCCCCTACACCACTTCGAACTCAACCTGCGACTTCCTTTGTGACCGGAGTACTGCCAGTTCCTGCAATACTTTGGAATCGTCCTCGCCCAGAACAACCTGATTGGAGTAGCAATGATCATGGGATTTCTCTACTCCCTGCGGGAAGAGAAAATTGTCTTTGATCTTTTTGTCTTCAGGAAATTCTTTGCCTTTGATGCGATCGCCGAGGGTGTGATTTTCTTTAGCAGCCATGTCTGCATCTTGGTCGTCACGACGAAAAAGGTCCACCAGTGAGGTGAATATCTAGTCTTTGTCGCCGAAAACTTTGAAGGGGTGTCGCGCAGGCCGCACCAACCGTGAGAAGTCACCTTCTTGCCACCCACCTTGGAGGGTCCGCGCCAGAAGCTCTTAGAAGCCTTCTGCGGTCTGCAATTCTTCCGCACAAAATCAAGGTATGACTTTGCTTATTTACTACCTATCACAGACTCCATCTCCGCTCACAGTTCGCAAACACCCCTAGATGACACCATTTCTATTTGTGTTTGGTGAGTGCAGTGTTCCCTCTTCCTCTTTCTAGGGCTTCGTTCGAAGTGCAAAGGGTCTGCCTTCAACCGTTTCTCATGTCATCCGCTCTCCCTTCTCCGGTTCCCTGCTCTAGCGCAACGCGATTCTTGCAAAGGTCGTCAGCTGCTTCATCTCACATCATTGGCTCGCCCATCTCCAGCTAGCTGCTCCTGCACATTACGAGTCCTGTAAAGGCCATCATCTGCTCCATCTCACGCCATGAGCTCGCCCTTCTCTGATTCGCTGATCCATCCATCGCCATTCCTGCAAAGTTACAAGTACTTTCATTCCCTTTACCTCTCTCTCTCTCCCTCCCACACAAGTCTTACTCACACACTCCTCTATTTGTCTTCCCATCACCAACATCTGCATTCTTGCCCTATATCTAGTATAAATGCAACCCGAGCTTTCTCTCTATTTGAAATCCTCCCAAATTATCAGGTCTCTCAAGTTTCTTTCTTTATGTTTGGTTTGTGTTTAATTGTCTTTCTTAATCTTTCTAACTACATCATTAAGAATGTTTAAGAAACCGGACTTCCTACTTATTGGCAAAGCTAGTCGGCGATATGATGCAAACGTTGTTCTGCTAACTGTTTACTCACAGGTAATTGGTTGATTTGGCATAGATCCGACTATACAAATCTGTATACCACAATGGAGAGAAAAAGATACATGAATAAGGAAATTCTTACAATTGAATTCTCCAAAATTATTGTCATATTATTATGCAGCATATATAACAAGTTGAAAAAGATACATGAATAAGGAAATTCTTATAATTGAATTCTCCAAAATTATTGTCATATTATTATGCAGCATACATAACAAGATGAACTGCAACTTGCGCAGATTTTTTTAAGTTTCTTGTACAATGCAATTTTAGATTTAACAATCAGTTCAAAAATCAAGTTTTTTAAGATTCGCTGCTCATAGGAATTTCATTCATAAGCCTATGATCATAAATGAGTGTCAGCCCTGTATCCAATCATCCTACAAGTCTAAATTGGGCCTCACGCAGGGACACATAGTCCAATCAAAAGGCAAGAAAATAAATTTGGGGAGATGAGTTATATGTCAGTAGTCATTCTTGTTAAAGAGCCGGGGTTTCTCACTGTCATCTCATTGAACATATCCATGTCATATTGTTGGATGTTTTTCTATTTATGAAAAGTTGATTTTATAAAATTGAAATGCTAGAGGACTTTGTACACTGAATATATCATTTATAGAATTTGTGGTCATATCTCATTTGCTATGCGATGAGAATGTAATCATCAAGAGGCTCTTGAGATTCTCAATAATGAGTATGCTAATATTTTTTCATCTATTTAACAATTATGAGGGTATTTGGGTTTCTACAAGGTTCATTTCTTTTACCAATTATTATCTTAATTTCTTCTTTTACATATCATTATCATTCGTTTTTTCTCTACAAGGTAGTTTTTTCTTGTTGTATTTTACTGATTAAATCAATGTATTGATGTTGTGATTTTTTTATAGGTGCAACACAACTTCACCTTTGTAAAAGGAATGAAACTTTGAATCCTTCTACACAAGCATCCTTTGGTTTCTCTGCATGGTATTTCACATTCTACCTCTCTTACTAAACTAATTGACCCAAGTATTTGCACAAATACTCTAGGTATTACACATTCCATCGATCCAATTTGATAATGTTCACAAGGCGCATTTGGGCAAGAAAGCCTTCCCGTAAGTCATTGCAAAATAAAAAATTTGTGCAAAATTAACAAAATATCGCATTGAATTTACTTTTTAATTCACTTTATTAGAGAATATTAATTGAACTCACATTGTTGGATAAAATTCATTTACAAACATTCTGACATTGGTTCGTATGAATTTAGTTTTGATGTTCTTCATGTTCATCTAAGGAAGTGAATATAATGAAATTGAGGTTTCGTATGATTTTAATTTTATTTTTCATTGTTTACAAATACCATGAAATTGGTTCGTACGAATTGGGTTTTCATGATCAGCGTGTTTATTAAAGGAAACAAATATGATAGAATTTTGGTTTGTCTTTATAAATACATATAATTCATTGAACGATCCAAACCATGTTTTATATTTCTAGCTATTTCAAAGAGTTTTTGATCCCCATTAAATTTTTGCATAATATTTAAATCATGGTTATTTTGCAATTATACTTCCATTCACATGCCATATTACATTTTAATTCAAAGTTTCATGATGGTGTTCGCCATGTGCTTAACACATTAAGAGGTTATTTAAAATATACCATTTTATAGTATATTAAACAGAACTAATTCCTATGTTTTGTTGACTTCAAATATATTGCTCTAATTATTTTTTATTAACATTGTCTGGCATAACTTATTTTTATAAAGGTTCATCTCTCATCCGACCTAAAATCTAGAACTCCCTACACAGTCTCCTCTATTACAGGAACCGACACCCAAAAAACCTTTAACTTAGAGGGAGGATTCATTCTCCACTCTCACCAGCATAAATCTCATGAAAATCCATATATCTAAACTATACTATATTTTTTGACCAAGTTCTTTAGCCTTTTAAGTTCTCTTTATGTGCTACTTTCCACTTTTCCCTAAATTAAAAAATTGGATATATGTTTGTGTTTTTTCTTGATTCATTGCCTCAACTTAGAAATAATTGATAATAATTTCATGAAGGTGGGCGCAATGATGACAGTGGACATTTATTGTGATTTTAATTTCACATTATTTTCTCTATCGGTTAAATATGATCTGCTTTGTGTTCATATCTAAACAAAAGCGAAAAAAATTCTTGCAGGGATCTCAGATCCTATAGCTATTGTGTCTCCTCTACTTGAGGGCTTCTCCTTGCATGGTAATACAACCACTTCATATCTTGCTTATTTCCCCAATACTACTCTAGATCTTTAAGCTTAGATTCTCTTCTACTTTATCCTATATGAAGTGTTTTTCTTACTTTAACAATTCATACACTAGGAAAACGATCTCTCTATAAAATTTATTGTCCACTTTAATCAATGTCATAACAATATGAGCATGCCTAATATTCATCTGAGTGATTAGATAATTTCTCATATGTTTGCCAACCACTTTTGCTTTCTTAGATTATCTGCGTTCGGCTAAATTCAACTCAACTAACATTGGTATTGATTAAATACAAAAAAACTCAACTTGCAGATTTTGACTCCTCATAACATAAAGTGAAAGATGTCAACTATAGAGCAACGAGATGTACGTAACACAAGGAGATGCGAGCTTCATCACATGCAGGAGGATGCGCTTCGAGCCCAGCAAAACATTGTTGAAGGAAGTTCACATATACCACCCCAATGTGCTTCATCGACAACTACCATTTCGAATACTTCAAACATCCCACCTATCACATTCCTTCCTAGGGGAAGACGGCCAAGACAACTATCACCTCAAGATTGTCGAGATTTACGTAATGCTCGTCAACGAGAGCTGCGCCAAATCTAGCGCAATAACAAAACAAATACAAAAGGTTTACTTCCCATTCTACATCTACACCTCCGTTTGAATAATATGTACATTTCATAACTTCTACATTTTCTAACTTAAAAGTACATTATATGTGAACCGGCCATCGAGGTACAAGAACAACCAGTGGTTCAGACTCCCCATGAAACAGGAATTAATTCCTAAACTCTAAGGCTCATTCATCAGTTATTTAATGTACTCAGTTCATAAAAAAATGCACACAATCCATACTATCACTTTTCACATGCATTACAGTCTACTGACATCGTGTACACCACGAACATTCGTATTTACATAACACTTTACTCGATTACACTATTATGTATTATGTTTTTTTTCTTTAAAACTAATTATCGCTTTCCAACCAATGAGCACTCTTACCCACTTTGTGCAGTGCACATGGATCAAACAAATAATGTTGTCCAAAATAGCTCACTAGCTCATAATCTAATCATGTCAACTGGTGCACTACCACTACAAATGTAAGAAAATTACCAACATCATCCGTTAGATGTCGATCAACACACGATAAATGCTTTACACCAATCAATACATGATTTTCGACGAGGATCGGGTATTAAACAACATGTTTGAACTACACTTCTCAACATTACATCGGCAATAATTCTTTATTTCTAACCAATATGCATTCTGATCCACGAACATTCTAACTTCACGTAGAGGTCTTGGATCACACAGCTATTGTTGTTCAAGCTAATGTTCTCCAACAAAGCTCACCCACTCACAATCCAGTCACAACACCAAAAGCTATGTGAATCGACACACTTGACGTAGGATAGTCTGCAATAAGGATAAATGCTCACCAAATACGCAATAACCATGCGACAATTCCCCTAGGTATTGCAATTGGTTGGCTTTAATTCAACATGATTCAAACTCCTATGATAATACATTTACAAGACTGATCTAAAATATTACCATTTCAAATAAGTTCACTTCGAAGACATTACAATCACTGTAATGCCATACAGGTGCAACTACAAATGCAAAATCAGAGAAGAAGTGAGCGCATTCAAGATCAATGATTGGTCTGTGTACCTAACGTGGTGCATCCAAACACTGCCTATGGAGTGTTCAATGATCGTCTAGCTGCACCATTGTTTTCACAGAATCACTTAGACGAAGGAATGTCTATGAGAGTTCATCATCTGTTAGATGTCGATCAACATATGATAAATGCTTTACACCAATTTGTACATGATTTTTGACAGGGGTCAGGTATTAAACAACACGTTTGAACTAAACTTCTAATCATTACACTGTTAATACTTTTTTGCTTTCTAACCAGCATGCATTCTGATCCGCTAACATTCTAACTGCACTTAGAGGATATGGATCACATTGCTACTGTTGTTCAAGCTAATGTTGTCCAACAAAGGTCACCCAATAAAAATCTAGTCACGATACTAAGCGCAGTGCGAACCAACATGCTTGACATGGGACAGTCCATAATAAAGTTAAAAGTTCGTCAAATGCGCAATGACCACGTGACAATTTCCCCAGGTATTGCAATAGGTTGGCTTTAATCCAACAGGATTCAAACTTCTAAGATAATGCATTTATAAGATTGATCTAAAATATTGCCATTTTGATTAGGTTCAATGCGAAGACATTACAATCATCGTAATGCAAGAAAGACGCAACTACAAATGCAAAATCAGAGAAGAAGTGAGAGTATTCAAGTAAGAAGATTAGTCAGTATACCTAACATGGTGCATCCAAACACCTCCTACAGAGCAACCAATCATCGTCCACATGCACTACTATTTTCACAAAATAACTTGGAGGAATTTATATGGGAGTTCGTCTTCCCGGAGCTCATGGTAACATTTTTTTTAGATCTGTGACATATGTATAGATAACATTAACCATTCAGGAATTTATCTATCATTACTTTCCTACTATTTAGATAATATTGCTGCCCAACCATCAACACATCATTTATGTGCAAAGAATTGTAATCCTGCTACTCAAGTTCCTGGGGTTCATCTCTTATGCCCGGCTGCATTCCCACACTGTCATGCAAAGCTATTACACAAAGAGACTTCTACTTTGTGTTATTGTGGAGGTAGGGTACATGTTAACCCCATTCCTGAATCCACCAAATTGTTTAATCTCCTCACCAAACAAAGCGCGGCGACACGCAATTCTACACAACATATACGTACTTAAAACCATATCTTCTCCTTCACATCATTGGGGGTCACACTTAACGAACATATATCAGCAGTTGATCGTGGTGTATACACTTTCAGGGCACACTGTGCAATATATCACCAAATTTGTTCTCTTCTGCCTGCACCCGAGGGTCGACTATGATACCTACAAATATTTATTTACGATACTAAACACGAGTTAGATAACATATTGCGTGAAAATTCAGGACTCGATGCCGAACTGATTGAAAGGATAACCAACATACTAAATACAATTAACCAATTCGTTCAAATTTTCAGGAAACTTGCAAGGCACCCTAACATACAACAATGCAGGTTACTGATTAAGGAAAGACCGTCAATAGGGCGAAAATACTTGCTCCCGATAACATCACAAGTCACTACAATATTAGTTGGTGGAGAGGATTTCATGGAAGCAAACGAAAGAGACATAATTGTCGAGACAACTAATTTTCATCTGGTTCCTATCAAGGAATACACTGGTTATTACGATCCTTTGCAGTATCCATTGTTGCTTCCTTATGGAACTTATGGGTGGCGTGGCGATGAGCGAATATAAGGCACAGAATAAATAAGCTGTTGTGATTACTATGCATACTTGCTACAGGTGAGCACATCCAATAATTAACTACTACATTTCCTGTAGTTTTAAATTATATTTTTTGATGCTTGTATTTTATTTTTAGATCCGGAGATAGATCCCATCAATACTTCTCCATTCTGGATATCTGTTGCATCAATATATGGTCGATAACTACGTCTAATTTGAAACACAAATACTACGATGGATTAGGTCGCATCAAAGTGATGTTCGAGATGAGATCTACTAAGGATTACAAGATAGTTTAAATATCGGTGAAAATGACACATGTACGTATTTTGAGACACCATTACACACATAACCACCTTAACATGTGTAGACATGACTTTAACATGTCTTTAATTCATTGTACAAACTAATTCCAGCAATGGTTGGAAGAAGAACTATTCTGTCATCTTCTTTTATTGGTAGTCCGTGTGATATGTATTAAAGATACCAAGATACTATGACCGTTGTGCGCAACTATGACAAGCCAGACATCTTCTTAACAATGACTTGCAATTCCTCTTGTAGGGAGATAACAGATGAGTTGTGCCATGGTCAAACACATCAAGATCGTCCAGAATTAGTATCTAGAATTTTCAATGCTAAATTTGAATGTTTAAAAGATGATATTTTTCATAAAGGCGTACTTGTTAGGGTTATCGCACAAGTGCATGACGTCGAATTTCAGAAGCAGGGACTACCACATGCACACATGGTTATCATTTTTGAAGACAATGATAAGTTAAATACTCCCGATGATTATGACTCTATCGTTATGATAGAAATACCAATTCAGTCGGAGGAGCCAGATCTATATATTGCTGTTTTAAAACATATGATACATGGTCCATGTGGTCATTACATGTCAAATGCACAATGCATGAAAAATAATATTTGCAAGAAGGGCTTTCCAAAACAATTTTTCAGAGTACACTATTCATGGTATAGATTCATACCCTTTATATAGACGTCAGAATGATAACTGACGCATTGCCTTAGGCCGAAATGCGGATTTGTTGGTTGATAATAAATGGGTTTTCCATATAACCCTTGACTTCTACTTAGATATGATTGGCACATTAATGTTGATATATGTAGTAGCATAAAGAGCATTAAATATCTATATAAATGTACAACCCCGTGTTCGCCGAAGGGACTCAGGAAACCAGGCGGGCTCCCCTGACTCGCGCACCGAAGGGTTGCCCAAGCGAGCCAGCCTGGCCCGCACCCTCCTAGGCGGGTCGGCCCACGCCCTCCCGGCGAGCCAGCCCTGCTCGCACTTACTTTGGCGGGCTAGCTCCGCCCACCTCTCCTAGGCGGGTCGGCCCGCGCCCTCCCGGCGAGCCAGCCCTGCTCGCGCTTACTTTGGCGGGCCAGCTCCGCCCGCCTCTCCTAGGCGGGTCGGCCCGCGCCCTCTCGGCGAGCCAGCCCTGCTCGCGCCTACTTTGGCGGGCCAGCTCCGCCCGCCTCTCCTAGGCGGGTCAGCCCGCGCCCTCCCGGCGAGCCAGCCCTGCTTGCGCCTACTTTGGCGGGCCAACTCCGCCCGCCTCTCCTAGGCAAGCCGGCCCGCGCCCTCCTGGCGAGCCAGCCCAGGCCCGCGCCTCACGCTGAGTGGAGGCATTGAAGGGCCACTCGCTCGATCCCCAGTGGGGAGGATTTTTTACTGTTTTGCCCCTTTGGTCTGCCCCTAGCCAGTCAAAACAGCGGGGTCTCGCTATTGGCAGACCTAGGTGGGCTGCATATAGCTGTTTAGAACAGCGGAGTTCAGCTGTTGGCCGGCCAGCCCGAGGAGCTTTTGGTAATTTTAAGGCAGTAGAGGTCCGTTATTGACAAACCATCCTCAAAATTCTATAAATAGGACCCAAGGGGTACCTCAGAAGGGGGCGTACTTGTTCCCTAGTCTTCTAGCACTTTCTGAGGTACCTTAGCCCGACATTTGGCTAAGGAGGGGAAGCGCTCAGTGATCTTCCGGGTTTGTGGTGGGACCTCCGAGCCGGGCCCTTGGTCTAGTCCTTTGCTCTCCTTTCCTTTGTTGTTTTTCTTGCAGGAGCGAAGTAGGTGCGCGACCACCCCTTCCCCAAGGGTCGAACTCCACAAGAGACCGATTTCTCGGTTTCAACATTTTGGTGCGGTGAGCGTGGAACGTGGTCAGCACAGAAAACCTTCGGCGAGCTCGATGACGGGAGGAGAAGGGCAAGGATCGGACAGGACTGACTCGCCACCCCCTCCCCCTCTCGCCACTATGGGGATGTTCGAGTACTTCAGGCAGGAGGTACTTGGCCTTGTTCGGTTCGCACTTGGTACACGCGCCGAGTGCTCGACTCAAGCAATCCCGGTCCTCACGGATCCAGTACTCGGCGAGGCCGCTCCCGCCCGGCGAGCGGGGAAGGAAGTCGTTGAGGAGGGTCGGGGCGCCGAGCTCCCCGGGCGGGTTCTTTTCCCAGGCTCAGGAGGCAGCGGCAAGTTCGGAGAGTGTGGAGCGCGAGACCCTCCGGATCGCTCGGTGGGGGGGAGAGTCCCTTCAGCGAGCTGGTCTCCTCCGCACCAGTCCCAGAGGGTTTCAGGGAGCCCGATATGTCCTACTACACCGGGAAGGGAGACCCGGTCCAGCACGTCCAATGGTTCGAGGATGTGGTCTTCGATCCGGCAGATGTCGGATGGCTTCAAATGCAGACTCTTCGCCATCACTCTAAAGGAAAAGGCTAGGGAGTGGTTCCACCAGCTGCCGGCCAGTTCCATCTACTATTTTGAGGACCTCCGTCGGGGGTTCATGCTGAGGTTCACCACCTCGAAGAAGAGGAAAAGGGAGTCGGAATCCCTGTTCCGCATCAAGCAGGGGGTGAACGAGACCTTGGGGAGCTACGTTGATCGCTTCCAGGAGGAGGTCACCCAGGTTCAGGAAATACCGGGTCACACTTTGATGATGGCCTTCACCCTGGGGATGCAGCAGGGTTTCTTCTGAATAGAGCTGAAAAGGATTCCCCCCTCTCCTACGAGGAGTTGATGGAGAGGGCGGCGAGAGAAGTCGACGAGGAGGTGTCGAACCCGGAGTTTGCCCGGAGGTTAGCCAAGTGGGCTACGGAGGAGGAGAGGCCCAGAGGGGGCAAGGGTCAGGAGGAGAGAAGAGTTGAACCCCAACAGCGGGAGCAGCAGCAGCAGCAGCCCAGGTGGGGGCGTCAGGAGCTGAATCAGCGGCTAGGGTGGAGGCCCGAATGGTAGGAGCAGGGGGCGAGGAGAGGGTTCCGCAGAGGGGACTACCACCAGGGAGGCCAGGGCCAATTCTACACTCCATGTGGGAGGCAGGGCCAGAGGCCCCCCTCCCCGACCAAGAGGAGGCTATGGCCATAGCCTTGGGGGAGAGGAGAAGAGCAGCGCGGAGGAGGAGAAGGGAGGTTAGGGTGGAGTTACCCTACTGTGACTTCCATCAGGAGGAAGGGAACGCCACAGCCACATGCCCGAAGTTCCTCGAGATGAGGGGAAATAGGGAGCAGCAGCAACAGCGAGACCGCCAAGGTGTGCGGATTGAGGAGGTCCTGCCTCGGGCAGAGGCGGACAGGTGCGAAGATCGGGCAGATGTGGGGACCCGGGGAGGGATCAGTGCGATCCACGGAGGGGCGGGGATCGAGGCTTCCCGCAAGGCGAGCCTCCACACCATGTACCGAAGGAGCGTTGGCTCTACGTCCCAGACCCCACCCCCGGAAGAAAGAATCACCTTCACGGCTCAGGATATGCCGGGTCACGAGGACCCCTTTTGCGATGCGCTGGTCATCAGGACAGTCATTGAGGATTTCACCGTCTCTTGGATTCTAATTGACAACGGGAGCTCCATCAACGTCATCTTCAAGAAGGTGTTTGACGTGATGAAGGTGGAGGCCAGAAGGGTGTGTGCCTCGGATGGGCCCCTGTTTGGCTTCTCGGGGGAGAGGAAGGAAGTCGAGGGAGGGGTCGGACTTCAAGTCTCTCTGGGGGGCAGTCCCGCAATTGCAAGTTCGTCATCGTGGACACCCCCAGTAGCTATAGCGTCATCTTCGGGAGGCCCCTCATCAGTGCCTTCCGTTGCGTCCCCTCGTCCTTCCACCAATGCCTGAAGTTCAACATCGAGGGGGTCCAGGTCAGGGTCCGCGGAGACCCTAAGATGGCAAGGGAGTGCTATGTCACTACCGTAAACTCTATCTCATGGCAGGAGGGTGCTGAAGAGATGGGGCGAAGGATGGAGGAGGCAGAGCAGAGGGCTGGTACGGAGGAGATGGAGGTGAAGGGGAGCTGCGCCCAGAAGGAAGAAGTGAAGGAAGTTCAAGAGCCGGCCGAGGCAATGGCCGTGGAAGAAGCCGAGGCAGAAGTCTTCGCCTAATGAGGAGAGGAGGTTGAGGAATGGGGGGAGAGGCCTCACCTGGAAGCGGCAGAAGAGGTGGTGGAGATGGAGGTTCTCACCCTCGGAGGCAAGGTGGAGAAGGTTCGCGTCAGCGGGGGGCTGACCCCGGAGGCCCAAGGCAAGATGTTGGAGTGCATCCAGAGGAACGTGGGCATCTTTGCCTGGAGCGCTGCAGAGATGCCCGGGATCGACGCCGACGTGGCCTGCCGTCGCCTCAACCTGGACCCGGAGGCTCGCCCCGTCTAGCAGAAGAAGAGGCCTATCGCGGATAGGTTGGCCGAGCCGATCCGAGAGGAAGTGGCCAAGCTTCTTAGGGCCGGTTTTGTATCCGAGATCCAATACCCCGGCTGGGTCTCCAATGTTGTAATGGTTAAAAAAGGAGATGGCCGGTGGCATATGTGTGTTGATTTTTCACTTCTTAATAAATCTTGTCCTAAGGACTGTTACCCCTTGCCTCGGATCGACGCGTTGGTTGACTCAGCCGTCGGTTTCCCTGTAATGACTTTTTTAGATGCATTTTCAGGTTACCACCAGATCAAGATGCACCCTCCCGACGTCAAAGATGTCTCTTTCATCACCGGGGATGGATACTACTGTTATAAAATGATGCCCTTCGGGCTAAAGAACGCAGGGGAGACTTATCAAAAAATGATGGACAGGGTCTTTCGGGAGCAGAAGGGAAGGAACTTGGAGGTGTATGTTGACTACCTCATGATCAAAAGTCGAGATGACGACTCCCACCTCCAGGATCTAGAAGAAACTTTTACCACCCTGCGCAAGTACAAGATGAGGCTGAATCCCTTGTAGTGCATCTTCGGGGCAAGCAGGGGCAAATTTCTGGGTCACCTCCTCACCCCCACTGGAGTGGAACCCAACCCCGACAAGGTCCGGGCGATTATGGAGTTGGGGTTGCCTCGGGATGCAAAGGAGGTGCAACGATTGACGGGGAAGCTGGCGGGGTTGAGCAGGTTCATCTTACGGGCCGGGGAGAAGTGCTATACCTTCTTCAAGACCTTGAGAGGAGGCCGGAAGTTCGAATGGACCTCGGAGTGCGAGGAGGCGTTCTAGGCCTTGAAGAGGCAGTTGACTCAGGCCCCCTTGCTCCAGGGGCCAAAGGAGGGGGAGGACTTATTCTAGTACTTGGGGGTCGGGGCGAAGGCCGTGAGTTTTGTCTTAGTTCGGGAAGAGGGGAGGAAACAGCTCCCGGTTTATTATGTGAGCAGGGTGCTGAGGAAGGCCGAGCTTCGCTATCCTATCCTGGAGAAGCTGGCTTTCGCCCTCATCATCTCGGCCCGAAGGCTCCGACCTTACTTCCAGGAACACTCGATCCAAGTGGTGACTGACCACCCCCTCCGCAGCATCTTCGAAGGAGTGGAGCATTCGGGCAAATTAGCTAAGTGGTCGGTAGAATTGAGTGAGTTCGACATCTCCTTCGTCCCTCGCCTCTCGATCAAGGCCCAAGCAATGGCCGACTTCTTGGCTGATTATGTGGTCGAGGTAGCGGAGGAAGAACTCACTCGCCCGGTTCCTTGGAAGTTCATGGTGGATGGTGCTTCAGGGAGGCATTCCCTTGGGGCAGGAATCATTTTGGAGAGCCCCCAGGGAACGAGGATCGAGCAGACAGTGGTGATACACTTCCCCATCACCAACAATCAGGTCGAGTACGAGGCCGTGATTGCGGGTCTGCATTTGGCTAGAGAACTAGGCGTGCATGATGTGGAGGTCCTCACTGACTCCATAGTGGCGGCCTCCCAGATTAACGAGGAGTTTGAGGCAAGGGAACCGACTCTGCAGCTCTACTTGGCGAAGGTAAAGGGAGTCATCGGCGCCTTCCAGACCTTTTCCATTCGACACGTACCCAGGGAAGAGAGCGAGCATGTAGATCAGCTGGCAAAGCATGGATCCCGGGTGGGGGTACCCTCACAGATCTCTTCCGCCCATCCATCGAAGAGGGGGAGCTGATGGAGGTGGAGCAGCACCCCTCGTGGATGGATCCCTTCACGACATACCTGTCCACTAGGGAGTATCCAGAGGGGATGGACAAGAAAAAGCTCAAGTACAAGTCGGCATATTATATCATGCGAGATGGCCAGCTATATCGAAAGACTCTCTCCGGGATGTTGGCGCGCTGCGTGGCCGAGGGGGAGGTCCCGAGGATCTTAGAAGAAACTTACTCTGGGGAGTGCGGGAGCCATTCCGGGAGTCGAACCTTGGAAGGTTGTATCATCAGGCAGGGGTATTTTTGGCCAACCCTGAGCCGAGACACGGCGAAGTTCGCGAAGGAATGCCACAAGTGCCAGTTGTTCGCCCCCCTCCAGCTACAGCCGGCCCAACGCCTCAGGAGTATCACGGCCCCCTAGCCATTTGCCATCTAGGGAATGGACTTGGTTGGGCCCTTGCCCCAGGCCAGCGGCCAGAGAAGGTTCCTGCTCGTAATGATTGATTACTTCTCCAAGTGGTTGGAAGTTAAGCGTTGGCCAAGGTAACCTCCCAGGTCATCAGGAACTTTGTATGGGTGGAGATTATCTGCCGTCATGGGTTACCTCAGGCCATCATCATGGACAACGACCCTCAATTCGCCAGCACTGAGTTCATCAGCTTCTGCGAGCAGCTTGGGATCGACCTCCAGTTTGCCTCGATTCATCACCCCATGAGCAACGGGCAGGTAGAAGCGGCGAACAAGATCATTGTTAACCTCCTCAAAAAGAAGGTAGAGAATCTGAGAGGAAGCTGGGTGGAGCAACTCCCCTCGGTCCTCTGGGCCCTGAGAACCATGAGAGGACTTAGCGCTACCAACTGCACCAAAAGACCGGCCTGAAGGTCGAAGGCGCATACTAATCTTTATATCAAAGGTCCTCGGGCGGATCCACGGGGCAGCCAGTTAAGCCATTACCGCATAGCACCGCAGCGCGGGGGCGATTCCGGACCGCAGCCCCAACAATCCCCCCCCCCCCCCCGGAAACGACCCCGGGGTTTCGAACCCGCAACCTCCCTCTGATACCAATTGAGAGGACTTAGCGCTACCAACTGCACCAAAAGACCGGCCTGAAGGTCAAAGGCGCATACTAATCTTTATATCAAAGGTCCTCGGGCGGATCCACGGGGCAGCCAGTTAAGCCATTACCGCATAGCACCGCAGCGCGGGGGCGATTCCGGACCGCAGCCCCAACAAACCACACCTAATACGGCGACAGGAGAGACTCCTTTCAAGCTCTCTCATGGGTGCGAGGCGGTGCTTCCAGTAGAGTTCGAGGTTCGAACCCCCGGGTGGTCGAGGCCGGAGGGGGCAGAGAGGAATGAAGGACCGTGAACGAGGAGGAACTGCGACTCTCACTCGACATGGTTGAAGAATCGCGAGATCTCTCAGCCATCAGACAAGAGGAAGTGAAGAGGAGAATGGCCAAATACTTCGGTAAGCACGTCAGAGTCAAGCAATTCGCGGAAGGGGACTTGGTCTTAAGAAAGGTGGACGCCGCAGGGAGGTCAGCCACCGTTGGAAAGCTCAATCCCAACTGGGAGGGACCGTACATCGTACAGAAGGCATTGAAGTCAGGAGGGTACCGCCTCCGGAATGTGGAGGGCGAGACCCTGAGCCTCACCTGGAGTGGTGATGACTTGAAATGTTTTTCCCCTGAGTCATGTAAACGTCGCTTCAATTTCCTAATAAAGCTTCTGTTGATGAACTTGTGCCCCAACGATGAAAATCGCAAACGCAAGTCTACCTCAGACCTCGAGCAGATCCCGCTGCCAGGCTCCCATCAAGCTGGCAGGGCTGGATGTCACTCAGAGGAGTCAGCCTCAGACCCCGAGCAGATCCCGCTGCCAGGCTCCCATCAAGCTGGCAGGGCTGGATGTCACTCGGAGGAGTCAGCCTCAGACCCCGAGCAGATCCTGCTGCCAGGCTTCCATCAAGCTGGTAGGGCTGGATGTCACTCGGAGGAGTTAGCCTCAGACTCCGAGCAGATCCCGCTGCCAGGCTCCCATCAAGCTGGCAGGGCTGGATGTCACTCGGAGGAGTCAGCCTCAGACCCCGAGCAGATCCCACTGCCAGGCTCCCATCAAGCTGACAGGGCTGGATGTCACTTAGAGGAGTCTGCCTCAGACCCCGAGCAGATCCCGCTGCCAGGCTCCCATCAAGCTGGCAGGGCTGGATGTCACTCGGAGGAGTCTGCCTCAAACCCCGAGCAGATCCCGCTGCCAGGCTCCCATCAAGCTGGCAGGGCTGGATGTCACTTAGAGGAGTCAGCCTCAAACCCCGAGCAGATCCCGCTGCCAGGCTCCCATCAAGCTGGCAGGGCTGGATGTCACTCAGAGGAGTCAGCCTCAGACCCCGAGCAGATCCCGCTGCCAGGCTCCCATCAAGCTGGCAGGGCTGGATGTCACTCGGAGGAGTCTGCCTCAGACCCCGAGCAGATCCCGCCGCCAGGCTCCCATCAAGCTGGCAGGGCTGGATGTCACTCGGAGGAGTCAGCCTCAGACCCCGAGCAGATCCCGCTGTCAGGCTCCCATCAAGCTGGCAGGGCTGGATGTCACTCGGAGGAGTCTGCCTCAGACCCCGAGCAGCTCCCGCTACTAGGCTCCCATCAAGCTGGCAGGGCTGGATGTCACTCGGAGTAGTCAGCCTCAGACCCCGAGCAGATCCCGCTATCAGGCTCCCATCAAGCTGGCAGGGCTGGATGTCACTTGGAGGAGTCTGCCTCAGACCCCGAGCAGATCCCGCTGCCTGACTCCCATCAAGCTGGCAGGGCTGGATGTCACTCGGGGGATCCTGCCTCGGACCCCGAGTAGATCCCGATGCCAGGCTCCCATCAAGCTGGCAGGGGTGGACGTCACTCGGGGGAGTCTGCCTCAGACCCCGAGCAGATCCTGCTGTCTGGCTCCCATCAAGCTGGCAGGGCTGGATGTCACTCGGAGGAGCCTGCCTCAGACCCCGAGCAGATCCCGCTGCCAGACTCCCATCAAGCTGGCAGGGTTGGACGTCACTCGGGGGAGTCTGCCTTGGACCCCGAGCAGATTCTCTATCTCGGCAGAGAGCCTCGAATGAATCGACGGGTTGACAAGGGGACTCTGACACGATGGGGAGTAAGGGGAGCCGACTCCGGCCTAGAGAACGGCGAGCCCCCAGGGAAGAGGGCCCAGACGGCGACAACCCGACCGCGCCAATGCCCCGGAAGCCGGCTCGCCCAGAGTCCAAGCGTGCGCCAGGTTTCTCTCGCCCACCCAATGACGCGGATGGGTTAGCGAGCCCGAAGGGAATCAGTAAGTCGCTCTCGTGCGTCGCGACCAACCAACCTACCCCTCGCTCCTAAGCCTAAGTTCATAGTTCAAAGTGAGCAGACGACCTCACTCGCTCGCTCACCGTCGCGGCGTCCATGAGAACATTCAAGGATAAAAGAAATCACGATTAGCGCAAGAATCAAGAAGCGAGGGCAAGAAATAAGGGTATTCGCGTTTTAACTCAGAGAAGAGTTTTGTATATTGACAAAATTCAAAAAAAGATAAAGCTATTACAAAAAATGGGCTCTGGCCCGCGTCGCCACCACAGCAAAAATAGGACGAATGCAAGCTCTCGGCGAGGCGAGCCCTAGGCGGCGGGCCCTTAAATGGGGTGGTATGGCCCGTCGCCCGGCTCCGGTACCGAAAGGAACAACTCCGGTACCACCTCACTCGCCAAAAGCTTTGCACCGCCGTCCTTGATAAGGTCGGCCCTCTGAAGCGTCCGGAAGGTGTACTTTGCAGCGTTGGCCGCGTTCTTCTGCATCATCACTTCGATCTCGTGATTGCTGTAATGAGCGAGCTAGCAGCCGCTTGTAGATGGCGGCGGGGGGGGGGGGGGGGGGGTTGCTGTGGCCTCCAGCCCGTCCACTCGCTTCTGCAGCGCCTGCTTCTCCTGTTGAAGGGTGGCGACCTCAGTACCCAGCCGGCTGACAGTCGCCGCGTCCTGTGAAAAGGAGAAAAACTGAATTAAGTTATGCGGGAGGGAATGAAGGTTGAGGCGAGTCAAGGGACCTACCGCTCCACCTAGGTACTGAGTGAGAGCGGCCTCCGCCGCATCATCCCGCTTCTGCTGCTCGTCCGCCTCTTCCCGAGCTAGTCGGCGGGCCGCCTCCTTCTCGTCGATGAGCCTTGTGAGGGAGGGAGCGCTCTTGTCCAGCCGAAGACATCGCCGACCGACCATATGGGCCAGCTCGAGGCTGCGGAACTGAGCCCGTGCGCTTTCATAAATCAGCACCCGAGTTGCCTCTTCGTCGTAGACAGCGGCGTCCTCTCGCCCGTAGACGCCGAAGGCGAGGTTGTAGGCGTCCCCGCTGCTGGAGTCATCTTCCAACAAGCTCGGCAGTAGCGAGGATACGTAGACCCTGTTGGTCTCCTTATCCCACTGATGCAGCGGGACTCCGTCCTCGTCGGCGGTCCCCTCGCCGTAGCCGAAGTTACGATGGCCCCGAGGGATGGCCTTCCCGGCGGGCCGAACCTCCTCCGGCGGCTGCGACGTGCCCGCATCTTCGCCTGAAGATCTGACGGCCGGAGATGCCGCGGGGGCGTGGACGGAGGATGGCTGGCTCGCGAGGGCCTTACCCTTGTCTCGAGCCGGGGGAGGCGAGCCACCAGCCTTCTTCGACTTCTTAGGCGGTGGCTGATCCTTGGGCTGTTCTCGGCTGGGCCTCTTTGCGGGGGAAGGAGTCGAGAACTCGCGATGGGCGGCAGTCGCCACCTCGGCCCGCACTAGCTCGTCGGCGGCGAGTCGCGCGCTCTCATACGACGGATGGATGGGGATGTCGCACTCACCTACAGGAAATGGAACTTAGAAAAAATTCAAAGAATTCAAGGATGCGTAGATGGGGCGAGCCGCTTACCTTCACCGGGCGGGACAGGGACGAGGTCGTTCAGGTTCCTACGGAGGTAGGCCACCTCGAAGTTCTTCCCGGCGAAGAACCCGAACAACCCCGCTTCGTGACCCCCTAGGCCCGGGGGGCGGTAGCTCGCCTCGCTGAGCTGGACCGGCGAAAAGGGGACGTTGCCGAAGTCCCCCTTGACGAAGATAAACTTCTTAAGCCAGTTGTGGCTCTTATATATTGACGGTCTCCCGCACTTTGACGTGGCTGCTGGCGAAGCAGGCGGTCCCGTCCTTATTCGCCCGAAAAGAGAACAGCTTGCGGAATACCGCGAGGTTGAACTCTATTTTCTCCTCTCGCAGGTAGCAGGAGAACCCCATGATCACTGCGATGGAGTTTGGGGTCATTTGCCCGGGAACCACCCTGTAATACTTGAAGATTTGGCGGACCTCCGGCCATAGGGGTAGCCGAAGGCCCGCCTCAAAATGGGCCACCGGGAACGCGAGCTCGCCGACGAATAGTTCCTTCACTCTTTCCTCCTTCCTAGGCTGCCTCGCCTCAAAGCCTGGCGGGACAAAGTGACCAACCGCGTCTACAAATTCCCCCTCTGAGAGGACGGCGGGAGGGATGTCATGCTTGGAGAAGGTCCAAGCGTATTTGGCCCTCCCCTCCGCCTCGCCACCACCTCCACCCATCTTGCAAATGTCTCGCCGAGCGGAATAGAGGGGTTTTTGCAAAGAGCTAGGGGGGAAAGAAGAATCCTTAAATACGGTAGGTGTGGAAAGGCCGCCACGGTCTATTTATAGGGTGAGAAAGGGCGGGAAAAGCCTTCTTGGGCGGGAAAGTGCGGATAGCAATTAGGCCCTGACGTTTCGACTTCCGAACCCAAGCTGGGTTCTCGCCAACCCGCCAATCCGCTGTCAACCACCCGCACTCGCGCCCGCATGATTAAACGGCAGCCGCCGAGCGGGCCAGTTCTGACCCGCGCGCGAGTCACCTGTCACGAGACTCGCGAAACCGGCTCGCCTTCGCCAGTATAGGGAAAGGGGCCAACGAGGCGACTCGGCAAGGCCAAGCCCGCACGAGGAAAGGTCGGCCGAGCCAGGGCTTCTCGCCCGCACAATCCGCAGAGGTCTGAACAATGGCGCAATCCATAAAAAATGCAATAAATATTAGCCAGCGACGGGCGAAAGTAGTCCTGAATTATTACAAATATCTAGACTGACAGAAGTCAAGAGATGAACACCCTGAGCATCACCGCCGCATGCAGGGGGACCCGGACCTGGCGGGTAACAACCGGCGAGGGGAGGGTGAACTCAACGCGGGATCCATTTCAACCTACCTCCCCTCCCCGTGCCGGTTCGGGGAGGTACGCGAGGATAGTAATACTCGCGGACCGCCGACAGCTCCCGCTGGGTCCTGTTGATCTGCTCCGAGGCACGCCTCAGTCGCCCCTTGGCTCGCGTGATATGCACACCCGGAGAAGTCGCCTCATCCTTGTCAGAAGAAAGTCTCGCTCCCTCCAAAGCCGCGAGTCACTTCTCCGTCTCGATCTTATATTTCTCCACTCTGTCGAAGACCTCCCGTAGCAGTAGCGTGTGTTTTTGAAACAGTTGCTTTACCTGCTACTTCATCCTCTCGGCATCACTCGGGTCTCCCAGGTACTCAGAGATGCTGTCCACGTCTTGGGGGGGAGTATCCTCCGCTCATCTCGGCATCAGACGAAGAGACCACGTTATAACCTGCAGAGGTAAGATCAGAAGGAGCGATGACCGCAAGTAGGACAAAGTTAGAGGGTTTACCTGGCGTCGGTACGTCGCCCACACCATCAGTAGGCCTAGGGGTGCCCGGCCGACCCTGGAAGGGTTCTCCTCCAAGAGTAACGAAGAGTTTTCCCAGGCCGTGGGGCCTTGGCGATGGAGGCACCACGGGAGGGACAGGTTCCCGTGGAAAGGGACCGGACACCCGATCGGCCGCCGCCAGAGCGGAACGCCCGGGATCTCCCTCATCTGCCCTAGCTCCCCGAGACGTATCCTACAAAAAGGAAAGAAAAGTCAAGGAGCGGGGGAGGGAAGGATCGAGCAAGGGAAGCGCATATACCTCAGGGACGACCTCGACACCGCCGGCCGAGCTGGAGGGAGGGTCGTCGCGCCCTGAAGACCGTCGGACGATCTTCGCTTTCTTTGGCTTAAAAAGGGGGCCAGGCGACCCACGCGCTAGCCACGGGGCGGATTCGAGAGCCGCATCCCGTACACCCTCCCTCGCAGCCACCAAACGAGCCTGCATCTCCTCAGACATAGGCATCTCACGGCTATAGGTCGCGAAAAGGGGAAAAAGAAGAGTGAAAGTCCACCTTGTGTCAACTACCTTCACCTATGGGGGGGGATAGGTGACTTTTGTCGCTTTTGCCGAATTAAAAACGGTACCTGCAGAATCAAAACAAACCACACAGCACAGAAAATAACACATGCAATTTATAGTGGTTCCCCGATTTGGGTACGTCCACTTTCCCCCTTCGACCTATCTCCCAACCAGGGACGACTCGGTCACTTCACCAACAGGATTGAAATCCAATCCTTGCACTATCGGAAGGAACCCTTCCACACGTAGGAGTCAACACTCCCACAACACGGGTTGCACCCAACCCTACAACTAGGAACCAAATATTCCTTTACAATGAAAAAGAAATTGGAGTGTATAAGAAATACAAACAACTTGAAGATCTAGGTGTCCCTTTTCGTTAGACTACTTATTCTTGTAGGCAACGAAAAGTCCACAACCCTTGATCTTTCTTGGAGAAAATCTCCCCGAGACCGGCGGCGGCAAAGGGCGGCGGCAAGGCTCTCGGTGTTGGCGGCGGCAACTGAAAACAGCAGCGATGCTCTAGAGATTCAATCTTCTTAGCGAAGTTGGCAAGGTCTTCCAACGGTCACACTAGGATCGATCGTCTCGATCGATTCGGACGGGGATGGATTTCCCTATCTCAAATCAAGAGACAAAAGATCTTTGGTTAGACGCGTGAGACGCTGTGCAAGACTTGGCTTCTATCACCGGGGATCTGGAGGAGATCGAGATCAGCTACGGTGACCACTGCACGAGCGGCGGCGACGGAGGCGGAGCTGGTTCGCGATTTTAGGGTTAGTCGGCGGCTTGGCTTTCGTATTCTGTATATGTGAACCACTGTACACAAATACCTGTGTATTTATACAATAGGTCATGGAGATGACCGTTGTGGGCCCCACCAAAGCAAAGACCAAAGTCCGGTTCAAATAGCTGCAGGTAACATGGACCGGTCCAGGAATTCGGAAAAATCGCCCAAGGCAAAATCGGCGAGAATCGTAGGTGATTCTCGACGAATCGGCGAGAATCGTAGGTGATTCTCGACGAATCGGCGAGAATCACTTACGATTCTCGCCGAATTCTACTTGGCGAATTCCGGTTGCACAGGTTATAGAGACCGGGGAGAATCGGCGGGAATCACATTTGATTCTCGCCGAATCGTCGAGAATGCAAAGTCATTCTCGACGAATCGGCGAGAATCACTTAGTGATTCTCGACGATTCTGCCTTTGAGAATTTTCTGACTGCGTCGAGACAGCCGGCCCAACCCGGCGAGAATCATCTAGTGATTCTCGACGACTCGTCGAGAATCACTAGTGATTCTCGACGAATCGGCGAGAATCACTTAGTGATTCTCGACGATTTACACTTAGACGATTCTCGTCTTTCAACCCGTGAGCTGGTCTTTGGCCCATCCTTGCTCCTTATCTGCTCATGAACTTTCATGACCCTGTGCTTGGAAATAAGTACACTCCAATAGAGAGAGTACACGTAAGCCAATACTCTGATCTGCTTAACGAGGGATTACGTTGCACAGACCCGTGTATATTGACCTACTGCACCCTGACATTGGTGTGTACTTAGCAATGAATAGCTGCAAGCACAACTAGAAGAAATTCATCAAATACATAGTGAATTCACCTTAGCTTGTTCAGGGGCTTCTTCAAATCAGGTACATTATGGATACAATACCCAACAATCTCCCCCTATTTGAAGAAGCCTAAACCCTACAAGCTAAGGTGAATACAACGGCTTGGAAGAACAGAACTTAAAATAAAAAGTTGAAATTCCATACCGTTATCTTTAGAGCTTATGGAGCTAGCACCTTAGCACCTTAGCCGAGAGGGTAATGGTAATCTCCCCCTTTTCGGCTTCTGCAAATCGGGGACTGAAGCATGAGACACCATGCTCCCCCTCAGTTCTTGTACCTTTGCTTTCACTAAATTCCTAGCAAAGGCTCCCCCTAGACGCATGAGCCTTGAGCTCCTGTAGTCTTCATTCATCGTAGTTTAGCATCCCCAATTCAGTTTTGAACATACTGAACTTGGCCTCGTCAAGGGGCATTGTGAAAATGTCTGCAATCTGCTTGTCAGTGGTAACATAGCAGAGAGAGATGTCCTTGTTCTCCACGTGCTCCCGAATGAAATGGTAACGCACTTCAATATGCTTCGTTCTGCTGTGCGATACCGGATTGTTGGCAATAGCAATTGCACTGGAGGAGTCGCAGTACATCGGTACTTCCTTGAACTAAAGATCATAGTCTGCTAACTGATTTCTGATCCAAAGGAGTTGTGCGCAACAGCTGCCAGCCGAGATGTACTCAGACTCTGCTGTGGAGGTTGCTACACAGTTCTGCTTCTTGCTATTCTATGAGATGAGCCTTCTTCCGAGGAATTGACACGTCCCGGAAGTGCTTTTCCGATCATCCCTGCTTCGTGACGAAGCTCTAGCAGTCTGGCCTCTGGAGCTCTGACATCTTCTCGGGCTTCTCCTTCTTCCGGAAGATTTTCTCCATCCTGCTCGTCAACTTCTCCAGCTAACGTCGAGGTGGAAACCTTGACGTACTTGGGAGTTGCACCTTTAGCAGTCTCATCTGAACTTAGCTGTTCAAGCCTTGCACCGTAGTTAGCGTTATCTCTTTTCCCTTAATCTTATTCCATAGCAAGCCTGGAACATCTCTTGTCTAGGTCCCATCATGTACATGGGTACCTAGACTATCCTGCAAAAAAGAATTACCTTTCCTTAGGAACCCAATATGTATTGGGTCCTAGGTTCTTGTCAGCATAAAATCTTGAATGCCTTCCCACAGGAACCCTGGTGGGATGGCTAACTTGACCTCGAGGATGTGGATATGCCCTTGCCCTTGACACAGAGGGGTTGTGCCAGCAATCTAAGGCAAAGTGACCTACCTTGCCACAGCACCAACACTCGTGAATATTGTATCGCCGTTTCTGACCTGATCTGTTGACTGAGGTAGTCATGATCTTAGGTCTAAATGGGATAAAGTCGGTTCTGCTCACAAAATTCCCTTTTCCACCGTGACATATAGGAGGGTGGAAAGAATGCATGTGGTGAGTGTCAAGTGGCCTTGGAGATGGTGCCTTCCTTTCAGTCAGCACGCTTCCAGAGGCCCCATGGGTACTTACCACATGTTTCCTGACCCCCCTTTCCTGTGTCCTAGGGTGGAAAGTACTGCAGTGAGAGCTGGTTCCGGTAGATTCATGATGAGTTGGGGCTGAGGCCGAGAATACAAAGGGCTCAGGATGAGCCTTGGGTATTCTCTCCGGGGTAGCCATGACAGCTCTAGCACTGTGGGTATTTCCACATGAGGGCTGATCAATCTTCCAGTGACCATGGTTGTTCCTATGGTCATACCTGAATGCATGATGTGTGCCCTTCCAGCTCGGGGTGGGGGGTCTGAACACAGTTTCCCCATTTCTCCATGAATTAACAATTTGGGAGATCCACCCATTTTCTGCTTTTCTTTTGATAGCATCTATCTTGGAAAAGTTAGAAACAATCCTCTTCTCGGTCTCTAGACGACTCTCTAGATCCGAGATCTTTGAGTCCTTTACCTTGATGGATTCCAATTGGAGATTCATCAAGGTCTTCAGCTGAGCAATCTCCTTAGCTTGCTCCTCCACAAGTAAGTTGCTCTTCTGAAGGGCACTCTCAAGGGAATCAGGATTTTCAATCTTTTGATTGAAGCTATCCATATCCCTTGCATCTCTGGAAGGACTACCCTCTGAATTGTTCCTGTCTTCAGGAACTTCAAGAGGAGGGGGGCATGAGGAAGAAGTTACCTGCTCCTGGCTTTGCTGTTCAGGGTTACTGTTAATATCGGCAGAGACTGTTGAGTCAGCTTCATCAGAACTGCTTTCCTCAACTTCTTCTTCAGTCTCTGACAAGGACACAGGAGCCCTGATACTGAGAAATTGGTCATCACTTTCTTCTTCAGAAATGCTGACCCCCATATATGCCTCATCCTCTTGTTGGCGACTTATCCCTGTTCTGTCTGATCCCTCCATGAGGTCTGATACAGTTTGCCACAAGGACTTGGCCGTCCTACACTTTTCAAGTCTTGACCGGGAAGGTCCAGTCCAGACATCCAGGATGATTTTACGAATCATTTTATCCAAGTTGAATAGAGAGAATTCAATCTCAGACATTTCGGTAGTCTCCTTGGGAATCTGCATATCCTTTCTAGAGCAGGAGGCCTTCATGGGAATGAATGGACCCTCTTCCAAGATGATTGATGCGCGAGGGTCGATGGCCTCCAAATAAAAAGATACCCTCATCTTCCAGATGGGATAATAGTCCTTTGTGCACGCGGGGAGTCTAAGAGGAGAGATATCATATTCCAGCTCCATTCTGGTTGACACCGGTGGTAGGATTCTCCTCAAGGTGTGAACCTTTTTGACGAGGAACCTGCCTCTGATACCACTTGAAAGTCCACCTAGTGTTAACTACCTTCACCTATGGGGGGGATAGGTGACTTTTGTCGCTTTTGCCGAATTAAAAACGGTACCTGCAGAATCAAAACAAACCACACAGCACAGAAAATAACACAGGCAATTTATAGTGGTTCCCCGATTTGGGTACGTCCACTTTCCCCCTTCGACCTATCTCCCAACCAGGGACGACTCGGTCACTTCACCAACAGGATTGAAATCCAATCCTTGCACTATCGGAAGGAACCCTTCCACACGTAGGAGTCAACACTCCCACAACACGGGTTGCACCCAACCCTACAACTAGGAACCAAATATTCCTTTACAATGAAAAAGAAATTGGAGTGTATAAGAAATACAAACAACTTGAAGATCTAGGTGTCCCTTTTCGTTAGACTACTTGTTCTTGTAGGCAACGAAAAGTCCACAACCCTTGATCTTTCTTGGAGAAAATCTCCCCGAGACCGGCGGCGGCAAAGGGCGGCGGCAAGGCTCTCGGTGTTGGCGGCGACAACTGAAAACAGCAGCGATGCTTTGGAGATTCAATCTTCTTAGCGAAGTCGGCAAGGTCTTCCAACGGTCACATTAGGATCGATCGTCTCGATCGATTCGGACGGGGATGGATTTCCCTATCTCAAATCAAGAGACAAAAGATCTTTGGTTAGACGCGTGAAACGCTGTGCAAGACTTGGCTTCTATCACCGGGGATCTGGAGGAGCTCGAGATCAGCTACGGTGACCACTGCACGAGCGGCGGCGACGGAGGCGGAGCTGGTTGGCGATTTTAGGGTTAGTCGGCGGCTCGGCTTTCGTATTCTGTATCCGTGAACCACTGTACACAAATACCTGTGTATTTATACAATAGGTCATGGAGATGACCGTTGTGGGCCCCACCAAAGCAAAGACCAAAGTCCGGTTCAAATAGCTGCAGGTAACATGGACCGGTCCAGGAATTCGGAAAAATCGCCCAAGGCAAAATCGGCGAAAATCGTACGTGATTCTCGACGAATCGGCGAGAATCACTTACGATTCTCGCCGAATTCTACTTGGCGAATTATGGCTGCACAGGTTATAGAGGCCGGGGAGAATCGGCGGGAATCACATTTGATTCTCGCCGAATCGTCGAGAATACAAAGTCATTCTCGACGAATCTGCGAGAATCACTTAGTGATTCTCGACGATTCTGCCTTAGAGAATTTTCTGACTGCGTCGAGACAGCCGGCCCAACCCGGCGAGAATCATCTAGTGATTCTCGACGACTCGTCGAGAATCACTAGTGATTCTCGACGAATTGGCGAGAATCACTTAGTGATTCTCGACGATTTACACTTAGACGATTCTCGTCTTTCAACCCGTGAGCTGGTCTTTGGCCCATCCTTGCTCCATGTCTGCTCATGATCTTTCATGACCCTGTGCTTGGAAATAAGTACACTCCAATAGAGAGAGTACACGTAAGCCAACACACTGATCTGCTCAACGAGGGATTACGTTGCACAGACCCGTGTATATTGACCTACTGCACCCTGACATTGGTGTGTACTTAGCAATGAATAGCTGCAAGCACAACTAGAAGAAATTCATCAAATACATAGTGAATTCACCTTAGCTTGTTCAGGGGCTTCTTCAAATCAGGTACATTGTGGATATAATACCCAACAAAGAGGAATTACCCCAGAGGTCGGACAGCTTATTTATAGCGAGGAGGTGGGTTCCACCAAAAGATTCCCTCCAGCTCAGCAAGGTTTTTCGCCGAACACGTGAGGGTTGGATGTTTCTTTCCGAGCCCTTTTTCAAAAGCTCGTAAAGAGCGTAGATTATGTACAACCCCGTGTTCGCCGAAGGGACTCAGGCAACCAGGCGGGCTCCCCTGGCTCGCGCACCGAAGGGTTGCCCAAGCGAGCCAGCCTGGCCCGCACCCTCCTAGACGGGTCGGCCCGCCCCCTCCCGGCGAGCCAGCCCTGCTCGCGCTTACTTTGGCGGGCCAGCTCTGCCCGCCTCTCCTAGGAGGGTCGGCCCGCGCCCTCCCGGCGAGCCAGCCCTGCTCGCGCTTACTTTGGCGGGCCAGCTCCGCCCGCCTCTCCTAGGCGGGTCGACCCGCGCCCTCCCAGCGAGCCAGCCCTTCTCGCGCCTACTTTGGCGGGCCAGCTCCGCCCGCCTCTCCTAGGCGGGTCGGCCCGCGCCCTCCCGACGAGCCAGCCCTGCTCGTGCCTACTTTGGCGGGCCAGCTCCGCCCGCCTCTCCTAGGCGGGTCGGCCCGCGCTCTCCCGGCGAGCCAGCCCAGGCCCGCGCCTCACGCTGAGTGGAGGCATTGAACGGCCACTCGCTCGATCCCCAGTGGGGAGGATTTTTTACTGTTTTGCCCCTTTGGCCTGCCCCTAGCCAGTCAAAACAGTGGGGTCTCGCTGTTGGTAGACCCAGGTGGGCTGCATATAGCTGTTTAGAACAGCGGAGTTCAGCTGTTGGCAGGCTAGCCCGATGAGCTTTTGGTAATTTTAAGGCAGCAGAGGTCCGTTATTGACAGACCATCCTCAAAATCCTATAAATAGGACCCAAGGGGTACCTTAGAAGGGGGCGTACTTGTTCCCTAGTCTTCTAGCGCTTTCTTAGGTACCTTAGCCCGACATTTGGCTAAGGAGGGGAAGCACTCAGTGATCTTCCGGGTTTGTCATGGGACCTCCGAGCCGGTCCCTTGGTCTAGTCCTTTGCTCTCCTTTCCTTTGTTGTTTTTCTTGCAGGAGCGAAGTAGGTACGCGACCACCCCTTCCCCAAGGGTCGAACTCCACAAGAGACCGATTTCTCGGTTTCAACAATAAATATGTATATAAGGGCCCAGATTGTGTTTCATTCGAGGTGCGACCAAGTCCAAACTATGACAAAGTTAGTAAGTATTTGGAAGGTTGTTGGATTTGTACACTAGAAGCACTATGAAAATTATTCAAGTTCCAGATATATCAAACCTACCCATCGGTAGTGTGTCTACAGATCCACTTGTCTAATCAACATCAAGTTCAGTATCAGATTAACCAATCTGTTTCAGAAGTGTTGGCTGATGATTGGAATTCCAAGACTATATTACCAGAATTTTTTAAAATTTATAATGAGGGCCTCGAGGAAACTGCATATTTGTACATTGATTTTGTTAAACACTATAGATGGTTAATCGTAGCTCGGCTGGATTAGAAGGCATAGGGCTCAGAAAGTTGTGGGCCATTATACGCTGTATCACCCGCTGAGGGCGAAAGATTCTATCTTCGTCTTTTGTTGAATTAGATTCCTGCACTAAGGCCTTTCGAGCACCTACACACAATTAATGGTCAAAACTGTACAACATTTAAGGAAGCTGCTGAGCTTTTAGGGATTCTCAAAGAAGATAGTAGCATTTCTAATTGTTTGGAGGTAGCACGAGCATTAAAAATGTTAGCCACATTGCGGAGACCTGGATAAAAATTATTTTTGCGATATTAGTAAACAATCTCAAATGCGTGTATTAATTGAATGTGCTTCTGTAATTATTTGGGATGAAGCTCCTATGACACATCGAAAGGCTTTTGAAGCCGTTGATCGTACTTTTCGTGAGGTGCTGGGAACGATCAACCATTTGGTGGGAAAGTAATTATCTTGGAAGGAGATTTTCATCAGGTTATGCCAGTTGTATTTAATAATACCAAACTACAAATAATTTGTTCTAGCATCATTCAATCATTTTTATGGGCAGATATCCATTTATTGTGGTTAATAGAAAATATGAGAGCGAGAAATGATGTTTAATTCTCTGAGTTCTTACTTAGGGTTTGGGATGGAAAGGAGCCTTACATTGTCAAGGACATGATTCGTATTCCTGACAATATGACTATGTCGTGGGAAGGAGAGAACTCTATTGCCAACTTAATAAATTATATTTTTCCTAATTTAAGGGAACATAACTTTAGGTCTGATGATGCTACTTATACGGAGACAAGGGCACTCATAAATCACCTTAGCAAGGATGTCAACAAGCTAAATGCAAAGTGCCTCCATCTTTTTCCTAGAGTGGATACCACTTACTACTCTTTTGACTCTATCAGTGATGATTTTAGAAACTTATACCTACCTGAATTATTGAACTCTATTAATCCGGGGAATCTACCTCCACACAAGTTGACCTTGAAAAATGGCGCACCTATTATGCTTCTCCAAAACGTCGACCAAAAAATGGGATTTTGCAATAGCACGAGACTTATATGTAGATGCTTTGGTAAGAATGTGATAGAAGCAGATATTCTTGGAGGCAGATTCAAAGGTCTTAGAGTGTTTCTTCCATGCATGTTACTCAATAGTGCAGAAGATGCTAGAATGCCGTACGAATTGACAAGAAAGCAATTTCCAACGTGTTTAAGCTTCGCACTTACAATTAACAAGTCTTAGGGCCAGACAATTGATAATGTCAGAATATACCTGCCAAATCCTGTGTTCATTTACGGCCAACTATACGTTGCATTATCGCGTATGGTCTCAGAAATTACAACAAAGATTTTGGTCAAAAACTTTACGGTCGTCGGTCAAGCAAGCATGTACAATAAAAATATCGTCTATAAGGAGGTATTTGATCTTATTACGAGAAGATTGACAAACTCTCAGTGATATAATTAGCACCCAAAAATCCTCTAACTTAGAGTGAGGATTCATTCTCCATTCTCTCAAAGAAATCTGGCTCATTCAACCAAGGTTATACTTCCCCATCTGTAATTTTTCTTAATTATAGCACAAACCATTAATTATTTATCGCTACGGTTTGCTGTATATAACCGTTGCGGTTTGTAAGGTCAAATTCGGGGCAAAGCCTAGGCGGTTTGTTGCAGCAAACTGCAGCAAAGCCGCATCAGTTCGCTGCGGCAAATCTGTGTCATCTCACTGCAGATAGTCGCGGCGGCTCCCTGTAGATAGCCGCGGCGACTCACTGCAGATAGCCGCGACGGCTCCCTGCAAATAGCCCTGGCAGCTCCTTGCAGAGCCGCACCGGGTCTCAGCGGTTTGTTATTTTTACTTTGATTCAAATGAATCATGTTGTGGGTTTTTGCTCAATTTTTAGCACAGCTAACATCAAGAAATTTTTCCCTTACTATTTAAATTTTTCACTTTGTTATCGTAGAGTTGTAAGGGATGTTAATGATGAAATTATAGTGAAGAAGAATTTCTTTTCTATCTTTTTAGCAGAATCATTATCATTTATAAATAGATTTTACTTGGATTCGATATCAGAATCTGCCTGAGCATATATTAGATAATCCTATGCATTGTGTATGGGATACAACTGGCAAAGCTTCTGTGCTATTGTCCTTGCACATTATTCGAGGGGCATAGTGTATTTTCTTCAATGCGTTGCAGTCGCCTTTTCAACCCGTAGTTGCAGTTGTTTTTTCATTCAATGTTTTTCAGTCGCTTTTTTAACCCGTAGTTGCAGTTGTTTTTTCGTTCAATGCTTTGCAGTCGGTTTATTAGCATGTACTTGTTGAATTGCAGTCGCATTTTTATCTCACAGTTGCAGTTGTATTTTCGTTCTATGCGTTGCAGTCGCATTTTTATCCCGCAGTTGCAGTTGTATTTCCGTTTAATGTTTTGCAGTTGTTTTTTTAGCAATCAGTTGCAGTTGTATTGTCTTTGATGAGGGTATAGCAGTCGTTCAATGCTTTGCAGTCGTTTTTTAGCATGTATTTGCAGTTGTATTTCCATACATGACCCACAAACATTTTTTACCCACAGATGTAGTTGTACTTCCATTCAATGATTTGCAGTCGAATTTGGTATTCTTAGTTGCAGTTGTTTTTAGTGAGCCTTCTGATTTTGTAGTTCCAGCATGCCCGGGAGCAAATACTTAAGTTGCAGATGCGCGCCTAATACCTTCACGGCCAATGTCAGACCCCTTTTAAATAGATTGTCGGAAGAATCTATAGAAGCCCTTAGGGATGCCCGTCTCCTTCCTCTCTTCCGAATGCCACCTATTCCACAAAACATACCAATGTTGTATGTTTTGTTGAGGTTATACAACAAGGACAAGCAAGCCTTCCATCTTGGGAAATATCTTGTCAAAATGACCGTCAATGAAGTGGCTCTTATATTGGGTCTCCCAAATGCGGGTCTTCACTTTAAGTTTTCAAGATCACCCGTTCTGGACAAGACCCACAAGAAATTAACTGAAGAGATTCATAGAGCTGCTGATGAGGAGGGGTCTCATCATGATGAGGGTATAATATTAAGTATGTTGGTTAATTATTTAATAGCTATGTTCTTCTTTCCGTTGAAAAGTTTGAAGGTTCCTTCCTGTATTACCGAGATCACATGTCTCCCCGAGTTCTTGAAATATAACTGGCCTCTCGCCATCCATGAGTTTCTTCATCTACAGTTCGATCATTTAAGTCGTGTAAGCGCTGTTCGAAATGCTGGTAGCAACATTGGTTCCTTGGAGGGATGTGCCACTGTATTACTGGTATGTGTTGGTATTCCTAGTTAGCAATGTTTTTTTGGTTTCATGTTTATTCTTTTTGCTCTAACTTTTGATATTTGAAGGTGTGGATGTACGAACACACAAAGCTTCAACCTCCGTTGGTCGACCTAGCACGCCCTAGAGTTTGTCGCTGGTCTCCCACCCTTAAGTACAGTGCCAAGTTTTGCATGAAAGTGCAGGACAACTTGTTCATCAAGAATTATGTACGTGATAGAAAACATAAACTTATTTTTTCAAGTAATCTTCTACTGATCATCATCATTGCATTTTACTGTTATTTGTAGGTCATTAGGGAGTTTAGAAATGTGCTTGTTGAGGAGAAGGTCTTACTGGGGGATGAAGATGATGAGTCAGATTTTGAAACACGACCACCGAAGGAAGAAAAAGAAAAAAGGGTGAAGTTTGCCACCATGGATTTTGTTGGGGAAAATTAGGTTATGAAAATAAGATAGATGAGAAGAGGAGTATGAGAAGTAAAGAGAGATTTTTGACGAGGATGATTAGGTCGGAGGTGAAGAGAGCAAGGAATGAAACTGACGAGGGTTGGAGAGGTTTAGAAGACCGTCTCAAGGCATACATCAAAGAAGAGGTTGCAGGGTTGAAGAATTTTTGTGAGTCATGGTTTAAGTCCTTACAAAGTGAATGTAAACCAAGTTTTTCATCGGTTCCGACCACACAGCTGTCACAACCCACTTCCACACTTGAGAATATCATTCCTCCTAAAACAAGGTAATTACAGTTAGCCCAAGAAAGGTGAAGAAGGCCATATGTAAACGGGCACCTACCATTCATGAGACAGATGTACAGTATCCCGGGAGATTGCTTCTAACAAAAAGGGCCAGGGAAAGTGTTGATTATGTTCTCTGCAAATTTGTTGACAGGTTGATTTGCTTGTCTTTTTAAATTATTTTGGTTGTAATGAAAGTTAATAACTTCCAAATTTTTTTTTCTTCATCAGGAGTATGTTGATTTTTGAAAGTGGGAACATATCAATGTCTAGAGGCGATGTAGATGATCTCCTTGGCCAAGGCTGGGTCATGGACAATCATTTAAATGCCTACTCTGTGGTAATCGGTGCGAAAAGGAGAAGGACTCCTCAAAAAATTAGAAGTTTTCTATATGTGTCCCCAAATCATGAGGTATGATAGTAATTGCACCCAGTTCTTTCATTTACATTGTAATAGCATTGTCTAATATGCAATGTCTAATTTGCAGTATTATAAAAGAAGTAATGCTAGAAATTACACTACTCTTATCAGTCATATTACGGAAGAGGCCGTTAATTCCTCTGAAATAATTATCATGCCTTGCCACCTAACTAGTCATTGGGCATTATTGGTTTGTTGGATAAAAGAGCAGCGATGGGAATTTTTTGATTCGCTCCCAAGCAGCCTTCATCGGGCCGGCATACGTGCGAACGTATGTATAAACAACACCACTCAATATTATATTGTTGCTTACTGTTAATCATTAAATTCAATGACATTAATTTGTCACATGTAATACAGCTGAAGGCGCTCCAAGATGATGTTCCCGAGGCATTTCCTGAAGGTTTCGTAAATTGGCCGGTAGCGGATGCGGTCGGGGTGCCGTGTCAAGACAATAGTTGGGATTGTGGAGTATTTGTCGTAAAGTTCATGGAAGTCATTTCATCCACGGAAACCATATCATGGGCAGATCAGAAGAATTGGCAAGCGGACATGCCGCGGTTTCGGGCGGAAATTGTGGCAGAAATTTTTAAAACTTTTTCAAGCAGTATTTCAGAGAGCATTGCTAGACTAGATTCTTCAGATGCATGACTAACTTAAATTTATAAGACAATATTTTATTATAGATAGTTTAGAATTGATGCAAACGCTAATTTTGGAATGATATATTTATAGCTTGGTAAGGCTTTTATAACTGATAATTTTATGTATTGACACACAGTGAAACATGTTCATAGGGAGAAGTAAGTTACTGGGAGTATAATGATGGAAATGAAACATCAAGTATGTTTTGTCCTTATAATGAGCTGGTTTCCATTGTTGAAATCCCTAGTTTTGGTGAAAGATATGTATAATATTGCTTAGATAATATTGCTTAGATATTATTGCTTAGATATTTCAATCCTCTTGTTGCGCATCCTAGCGGCGATATTGTTGAAGATCACCGGGGAACACTAAATTTTGGAATTGATGCAAACGCTAATTAAGAATGACATATTTATTTATGTTTCTCATCCATGGTTGACAAGCTGCATGAATGTATAATAATGATTATTGGCATTATTTGTGTTCTTTTTTTAGCATGACTTTGGCGTGAGTGCTATTCTGGCAAGCTCGTCAGAATTAAGAGATACCATTAATTTATACATAGCCGAAATTAATTGCCATTACCATTATGATCTCAAATTCCAAAGACATGTTCCATTTCATACATAGCCACATCACACAAACATTTGTCCAAATACCGTTTTTACTCATGGTCGCACAAACATTACGATTTAAAGACATCGGGAATGCCCGGAAAATCAAAAGATAAATTTACATAAAATTCATCATTCAGATCACTTGGAGCTTCATTAAAATTTTGTCTTGGAGCACCTGTTTTTGTATCATCTTGATTCTCTGCTGAAAGGTTGAAAAAATTGATTTCTTGCACATCTCCAAATGTTTGTTCGGCGGCTACGGTCTCCTTCTTAACTGTGGCTTTTTTCCCTACAAAAAATAATTTATGTAAGTACATTGGTCAATCTAATTAATCAAAGTTATAACAATCTTTAAAAGGTTAATAGTTTTACTTGGTTTTTTACTCCCTGTCTCCCAATACCCCTTCAATCTTGCATTCGATATTCCTTTTGGTTTTTTTTTCACAGGATCTCTAACCAATGGTGTGTTTTTGTCATTCTCATCGCTCAAACCTCTTCTCCTCATTTCAACGGCCTCAACTATCTCATCTGCTTCATTTGCTAATACATGCAATCGTCCCAGAACATGTGCCTTTGCATCCTTGCTGTTCTCTACTCGGTTCGCAAGGTCATACGCGAAACGCATCAGGTGATTTCTAAATATCAGATTAGAGTTACACTCTATTATGCCAGGAGTATTTGGTAGATATATGCCCTTCTTAGCATCACGACAGAATCGTTTAAGCAAATATACGGGTGGAATTTCTCTTAAATTTTTCAAATTATATATTCTAAGAATATGCTTGCAAAGAATGCCTCTGGTCTCGAAACCTCTGCATGAACAAGCGGTCTCATTGGTCTTCGAATTATAGCTAACAAACCATCGTTTGTCATCACTACCATCACAAAGCTTCGTAACGTATAAATAATTATCTTCATCATGTCTCGTTTCATCAACTACACATACGCCCGCAGCACCCTCCATGAAAGCTTGTTCAAATCTAACAAACATTTTACTTGTGTAGAACTTAGACACATGTTTAAGCATCGCACAACTTCTGACCTTTAAGCTTACGGCCCCTTGCTTGCATCTAAAATCTTCGTCTCGTTCTCCTCGCCGCCAAGACCCCACCAATTTCTCCAACCCCATGAAACACTCCACCAGAGTACTGGTTGCCTTCGAACATCCATGCAATCCATTATTGGCAGATTCGCTTCGTTGTGTTGACAATATACCAAGATCTAACACATCCTTGTTGAAGGCTGTAGACCAGTTCCTCCTTGCTCTATGTAAATCCCCCAGCCATCGGTTTTCTTGCAAGTTTCCTCTGCTTATCATCTCATTCCAGTATCTATCAAACTCGAGCTCACTGTCGCACTTACTCATGCATTGATAAAAAAGCCCGCGTACAGTTTTCTCATTATTAAAGCATGGGACTTTTGAAGGCGCTTTCTTGGAGATATGCCACTGACATAAACGGTGACGTGTCCCAGTAAATACTCTTTCAATAGCAACGGCCATAGCTTGGTCTTGATCCGTGAATATAGTTGTCGGTAGTTTGCCACCGACAAATTTCAGAAATGTGTTGAAGACCCAACAAAATGAATCGATGGACTCCTCAGAAATAAAGGCACCACCAACAAATACATTCTGCCAGTGATTGTTGACAGCGATAAATGGTGCACAAGCCAAGTTATACTTATTCAATCTGTATGTTGTGTCAAAGATAACTACGTCACCGTAACAGTCATAATCGATTTTGCTTTGGCCGTCCATCCAGAAAAAAGAAGTCAATCTACTCAACTCATCAGTACGAACATCGTACGAGAACATGTTGTCCTCCAACTGTTTCTCTTGTAGAATCTTCAGCAAACTAAGTGAATCTCCCCTTTCAATTAGCGCCTTCTTTTCCCGCTGCACAAAGTTGTAGGCATCCGATTTTGAGAAGCCCACATTCTCGAACCCACCGACTTCATTAGACAAAAAGTTGTACGCGTGAACAGTTTTAACTCCTGCGTCCGTCAGATTCTTAATAAGGCTACCCTGCATTTTTGAAATGCTGCGGGCCGATCTCAATAGATGCTGCTCGTTCTCCATCGCTAACGGGTGATTGTGTTCCTCGACAAACTTTGTAACTGTCCAATTCCGACCCTCTGTATCAGTGGTAAAATAAATGCATGCGAGACAACCGGTGCGTGTTTCTAATTTACGATATTTTTTGGGTGAGGGTCTCACCCTCTTCAATCCAGCTTTAGCGCAGCAAAATGCTCGACATTTTATAATCCTGGTGTGTATCCAGTAACTCAAATGTTCTTTTCGAACACTAAAACCCATGCTATGAGCATACTCACAGTACATAGCATACGCTTCATCTTCTGAGTGCACAATTGGAAAAACAACCTGTTGTCTGTTGACCTGAAAGAGTACAAATGTTTAGAAGACCATATCAGAACGCAGTTGAATTTTACATACAAAATGCAGTTGAATTTTACATAAAAAATGCAGTTGAATTTTACATACAATTGTAAAATACAAAACCATATCGTTTCAAAATGGAATGCAGCACTGCCACAAGAAAAGCAAGCTTACATTGACCGTTTCATCACCAACAATTTTGGAAGAGTCCTGGGCACTTGTTCCCCCCTGAGCCGACATTTTCTTGCACCTATCAGAAAAATGGCCATGAAAAAACCTTGAAATTAGTTCTAAAAGTAAAGAGAAGGATTAACTGGTAGATACTATCCTTCGGAAGAAGACGTACGAGTACGTGCAGCGGAAGGATGAGCTCGGGAAAGGAGAAGGGCCTAGGCTACCGCAGAGGAGGGAGCACAAGGCGGAGAAATATTTTCAGATGGCGGGAGAGCGGCGGAAGGAGAAGATTGGAAAAGGGGAAGGGCAAAATTTTCCAAATGGAGGTGGGCCCCACCAAAGAAGGGAGTATTTATGTCCTGATGGTGGGATGGTACGTTCGCCTGACCTAAAAATTTTCCGTGGGAGAGAGAGAGATACACTTTGTTATTCATGATGTCCCATACAAAGATTGAATTTAGGACATCATGTAGAATTTTATAATTTGGGTTTAAATATTTATTTGTATGCAAAAAAATATAGGGGAAATGCTAATTTATGCTTGAATTAGATGATCTCGCGCAAATGAGAATCACCGTACATGAAAATAGTTGAGTTCATATAACTTGATTACTGAACATCACATATTACTAACATAGTTAATTACTTAGGTTCTGTTTGGGAGAGCTTTTCGGAAAGGAGAAGGAGTAGTAGCAAAGGGAAAGTGAGAAAATGAACTTTTGGAAAATGTATATTGCAAAAGGAGATCCGTTTGGGTGAACTTCTTTTGCAGTGATTTTCAGAAAGGAACATTTTATAAACTGATTGGCAAATCTCCGTTGCAGTGACTTTTTTATTAAAATTACGCAAATTTTTCGCCGAGCGTGAATTTTCCGGACGGACGAAAATTTCGCGTCCGGTCAAAAAATTCGCGTCAGGGCGAAAACATCGCTCAAAAACTGCGCGCCCGGGCAAAATATTTGCGCCCGGGCGAATATTCGCGCCCTGGAGAAATATTCGCACCCGGAAAAAATATTCGCGCCCGGGCGAAATAATCGCGCCCGGGCGCAATATTCGCGCCCGGGTGAAATATTCGCGCCCGGGCGAAATATTCGTGCCCGGGAAAAAATTTAGCGCCCGGGCGATAATTTCGCGCCCGGGCGAAAATTTCGCGGCGGGGCGAAAACATCGTGCACGGGTGAAAAAATTGCGATCGGACGAAAAAACTGCGCTTGGGCGAAAAAATTGCGCTCGAGCGAAAAAACTGCGTCCGGAGGAAAAAAACCGCTCCCGGGCGAAAAAACCGCGCCCGGGGAAAAAACTGCTCCCGGTCGAAAAATGCACAATCGAGCGAAAAAACAGCGCCTGGGCGAAAAATTCACGCCCGGGCGAAAAAATTCGCGACAAGGCGAAAAATTCGCGTCGGGAGAAAAAATTCTCGCCCGGGTGAAAAAATTTGCGCCCGGGTTAAAAATTCGCGCCCGGGCGAAAAATTCTGCGCCCGGGCGAAAAATTCGCGCCCGGGCGAAAAATTCGCGTCCGGGCAAAAAATTCGCGATCGGGCCAAAAATTCGCGCCCCAACAAAAAATTCGCGCTCGGGCGAAAAATTCGCGCTCGGGCGAAAAATTCGCGCCGGGAGAAAAAATTCGCGCCCGGGTGAAAAAATTTGCGCCCGGGTGGAAAATTCGCGAAAGGGCGAAAGAATGTCGCCCGGGCGAAAAATTCCGTGCCCGGGTGAAAAATTCTGCGCCCGGGCGAAATATTCGCGTCCGGGCGAAAATTCGCCCCGTGCGAAAAAATCGCGTCCGAGCGAAATATTCATCTAGAGAATGGCTAGTGTTTTCGCAGTGTTGTCGAACTGGATCCAGAGGAGTAAAATATTTTCATAGCATCAAATGTGTATCGGGATGAGAAATTACTTTTCGAAAAGTTGAAAAGTAGGAGGCTAGTGACTTTTCAAATAGAGGAGAAAAAGGAGTTTTTGGTGGTAGCTTTTCCCATCTGTAGACATTCCAAATGATTTATTATGTGCGGTGGCGTTTTCTAGAAAATGAAAAGGAGTTAGAAAGCCCTCCCAAAAAGGCCCTTAGTATTGATTTTGCTTTATTGATTCTATACTTAAGCAAAGGTAATTGTAAGGGATCTTAGGATTGATTTAGCAAGGACTCACCTTATTTATCAAGGTCTTCTGTTAAAAAATTCGGGATTCAAAAAGGTTCGTCATGAAATCTCCCTCTATTATACTCTTTTTATTGATTCATTACCTCAATAGGATTAATATCTTCACGTTGATTCAATTCCAATGATTTTTCAGGTTTTGTGCTTGCATCAGTTAGTGCTGGAAGGATTCCTTTGAGTTCAAAACTTGACTTTTATCCATTGAATTCACTTTGATAGTTTATTAATATTTTTGTGTTTTTTTGCAGTTGATTAACCCAAATGTCGTTGTGGGGATAGTGGACAACAATGATGATTGTCGCCAGGGAAAACCCGACGTCGCAAAGGACAAAATATTTAGTAGGTTGAGAGACTAAAGTCATTCTTAGAGATGGCTTGCCCCTCCAGAAATAAGACTTCATTCAAAGACTTGTTGTGCCCAAGATTCTCTACAAAATGCATTTGTAATGATAACTTTAGAGGTGCTACTAATCTACCTCAGCCATTCAAAGTGAATTCAAAGGTGTGGATAAACTTTTTATATATTGGTTTTATTATTTGTTTTTTTATTCTTAATTATATACAGGAGCAGCTATATATATAATGAATATACTAGAATTTTGGGTATTATAATTTGAAGGAATTTCTTTTGTAAATACTGCAATATGCAGTTGGAGTTGGAGATGAGAGATTGGCACAAAATGCATGATTTTTTAAAAATTTATAATGACATTTGTGAATTCTTTTTATTTCTTTTTGAGCTCTCATAGATGTCTTATAAAAAGCTTAAATAGACATGTTTTAAGCTCATGTATTGGGGGAATTTTTTCAATGCATGAGCTCAAGAGATTTAAGGTCTCAACTCAAAATACATACATTCGTGAGTTAAAAGATATCATTTTGAAGGTTATCGATGTGGATGTGTTTACCTGATGACTGGTGCATTGAATAATTGTATGGACAAAAGGTTGAGATTTACTAATAGTCAATGAGCATTTGATACGGTCTCAAATGTGGCACTTGATGAGTGTAATCACCCCCAACGAGTGTCACTGCCTCCTTTGAGTGTTGTTGCTCCCGACAAGTGTTACAGCCCCCAATCATTGTCGTTTCCCATGGCCAATTTTGTCGTGGATAGGGGAGGAACTGAATGATGCCACCCAACGAAAGTTGCTGCTTGCCAAAAGTTACCGCACTTAATGTTTTCCAAATGAGGGGACATTTTGAGAATTTCTATGCGGGTGTAGCCCACTCGAATGCTAGCAAAGCCCTCTAAGAGTCGGCTCAAATGCGGCGTAATCTGCTCAAATGCGGCGCAGCCCACTTGAATGCAGGCACAACCCACTCGAATGCGGGCGGAGCCTGCTAAAAGTCAAAAGAACTTGAGTAGTTTGGGCGGCAGTCACAAAAAGTAGTGTACGAGTGTGTCTCATAAAATTCACTGTTGATACAAAACTATGGGTAGTACACTACCAAACTATATAGGAGCGGTTCACTCCATTAGAGTGATGCCACCCCCCTATGAGTGTCGCTGCCCCCGACAAGTGTTGCCGCCCCTGATCATTATTGTTGCCCATGACCACTATTGTCGTGGATATGGGCAGAGATGAATGATGCCGCCCAACAAAAGTTACTGCTTGCCAAAAGTTACCACCCACTTAATGTTTGTCATATGAGGGGACATTATGAGATTTTCTATGCGGGCACAACCAGCTCGAATATGTGTGCAACACGCTCGAATATGGGCAAAGCCCGTAAATTAAAGAGTCGACTCGTGTGCGGGAAAGCCTGCTCGAATGCGGCGCAACTAGCTTGAATGGGGCGCAGACCGCTCGAACGTGCGCGCAACCCGTCTGAATGTTGGTGTAGCTGGTCCAGGTGTTGGCCCAGCCCACACCGATGATGGCGCAACCCTCCCAGATGCGGGCAAAACTGAATGAATCTGAACCACTTAAATGGAGATAGAGTGATCATATAATTTAATAATTATATGAGACCTACTTTCAACGCTGGTCGTTGATTTAATATTTTCTGGCTCCGATCTGATTAGATCATAACATCTCAGCCATTCGATCAGATGAATGATTCTGAACCGTCCATATATTTTTCCTAGGTCTCCTAAACCTAAGATGATCGGATGCCCTAAATCTATAAATTTTATAGGACTCCTACCCTACATATTGTATTTAGTCTTTGAACCCTATAATTAAAAAAAAACCAACTGGGTAAGCCACCATTTTTTTCCATTTAAGACCCATTTAGCAACCCATTTCGGGTCCATAATTCAGCCCGCAGAGCTGTGAAGTCCAATTTCAAATATTGATGGCCGGGTTTTCTATTTAAACACAAATTTACATTACGTTTTCTCAGTGTTGGACAAAATAGTAATATATAATTTATTATATAAGGCGTCAGCTCTGCACCTAACCCGCTCGTTATAGCCAATTTCAAAGTATGATGACAAGCTACTTTATTTATACTAGAAATTGCCTTCCATTTTTCAGGCCTGGCACTAAACGAAACAAATCTTTTAAAAAAAAATACTCACACGTTATTATACATAATTGACAATAATTGTTAATACTTATTATTATATATATTACATAATTGAGAAAAGAACTCATATTATTATATATTTAATGGCCAACCAAGATGGGCATTTTTTAATAAAAAAGTAATATTATATAAAAGATATTAAAGGCCTTAGACTATTATTATATTATATATTAAAAAAATTAAAAATTAAATTATTTAAAATATAGAACACTATTTTTAAGTTCAAAAACTAAATAGGGCCCGCCGGGGGTGGGGGGGGCGCCGGGTTCCACTCCAGTATGAGGGGGGGGGGGAAGGGGGGAGGGGGAGGGGGGAGAGAAAAAAAGAGGGGGAGGAGAAGGAAATGGGGGAGAGGGAGAAATAGAGAAGAGCGAAATTAAGAAAAGGTGCGGGTCGGAGAGCGGGTTTGGGTGCACCTGCGCAATCTCCTCAATTGGTTGATGACAAACTTTGAGAATATTTCTGAATGAGTTAGGTTTCGAGACATAGCTAACACATTTAATTAATTGAATTTACTAATACTCTTATTATTGTTGATTAGCATAATGTTTTTTGGTTGAAGTAAATAAATTGAAACAAAAACTTACTGGGTGTGGAATTAGAATATATATGTGATCAAGTCATTAACTATAATGATTTTATTGTTGTGATGAGGCATGATTGATTCCTCTCACTGCTGCCACAAGATAACCTCACTAGATCTCATTCAGTTTGATTAGCTCTAAGCTTCCATGAAGGTCTACATATTTACCTGTTGGAACAAAACTACTAATTCCTTATGAACTTGAGACTTTCTGCCCACAAATTGATTAATTTCTTTTGGTTTTTAATTTAAAGATTAATGTTAGGAGAAAGGTGATTGAGAATTGATTGCATGCATATGACTTCTTCGTAAAGGTCTGGGCAGCAATCAATCTATGTGATAATGAATGGAGAACGAGAATTCACGGCAATAATCCATTTTTAAACTCTTATTACATTTCTTCTACTGTTTTCTGAACAAACCATTCTCATTTTGTCGCAGAGGCTAGATTGCGTTTATTGGGCTCAAAGTGAATTGTTGAAGGCTGCTTCATGTTAATTGTTGTATTATGTAACATGGACATGATCCAGATGTCGGCTAAGTGAAGATCTCACTGTTCTTTTTGATGATTTTGTGTTTCTTCCAGATATAATTGGGAGTTTTGCTGTTACATAAAGTAGTTTGATGCGGTAACCAAATAACCTTCTAACTATTCGGAGTTCGGCTTTAAGAATCTGCAGTTTTCATTCATTTTTTTGTAGATGCTAAATCAGAATAATACAAATCATCTCAAAAAGCGTTTATCTATTTTCTCAAAAAACGTTCATCTATTTTCATTCATCTAACTATTGAGAGTTCTGGCTGGTTTGCAAGTTGTCAAACATGGCCATTATTGACGTGAACTGCTCGACTTGGGCCTCCAATGACATATATGGTGTTGCTCAATTGTAACAATATAATATAGATTTGAGTTCCATTACAACCTAGACAAGAATCACTGCTCCGGCCATTGTTACACTTATAATATAGATTTGAGGTCCCCCCCTTTAATTGGACTGAACATGATTACACTTATAATATAGATTTGAGGTCCATTACAACCTATCCAGAAACTTAGGCCATAAACTACTTAAGTGGAAAGATTAAGCAGTACATATAAAACTAAGAATAACATCAAATAGAAGATCCTACACCCACTGTCGTCAACAATATCCTCGGTTATTGACAGTACTCATCTCAATCTTCTTGTCAGCTCCCACCATCGTTAAGTTGAGAGCACCACAATAATAAGGGTGCTCTTACGAGATGATGAGGAAGATGACAAGAAACTAGACAAGAATCACTGCTCCGTTTAGTATATCACTGAGTAAATCACTGCACTTTTTTTTACAATCGATTATGTTTTAAATAGTGCCCTTAACAGGAAAACCAAATTAAAAATCTTGCAAACATTCACAAGCTTTTCCTTTTCCGTGTTGGTTTAGAAGAAAAAATATCAGTTAGGACCATCTTGGAGATGAGCATAGCACCCAGCAACGATCGAGCCTGCACAACTCCAATAACACTGCAATATGTAGTTTTAAAAAACCACACTTTTGATTTTTTAATAACAGTAATAAAAAAGATTGATGAATTGTACATACCTTATCAGATGTAACTTTTCATTTAAAAATAGAGATCCAAAAATGAAGACAATCACAAGCAAGAGAGGATTAAACACCTAGGCATACAACATGCCCTTCTTTCTTATGCACCAAGCCAACACGGATACTATCAAGCCAGACCCAACCACACCCTGTCAATAACATGCATACATACATTTTACTGCTGCTACTATCTAACTACTGCATTTTCATCATTATTATATCAATATATTTAATCAATCGATTTGGAAGTGCCTTTGCGCTTATAAATTACAATCTCATTCCCAAGCAATCAAAGTCAAACATCATGAACATTTTGATCCATTTAATTTACGGTGATCCAACCATCCAAAACTTTCGTGAAAGCATGCACAAATAAACTTTAAAAATGAACAATTTCGAATTTCCACTTTAAAGCTCAGCAAATTTGATTTCTGTGTTGGCATCATTGCTAGGAAAATTCACGTCCTACTCAAAAATGTGCTTTTTCTCCAAAAATCCAACTTATTGTCGAAGATTCTAATATTGAAGCGACGATGGGCCGATGCTTCGCTTTGCTTCGATTGCAACATCGAATTCATCTGCCTCCTTCCTGTCCCGCGTCGATCTCAGGAAGTTGTACAGATCAGCAAACGCCGATCTCCCTGCGATCTCGGCGGCGTTTAGAAATCCCCGGAAGAGACATGAATTGGTGATGCTCCAACTTAGGAAGAGGGATCTGGAAGGATTTACATGCCGGCGGCGGAGGCGGAAAACAAGAGCGGCGGAGGGCGGAAACAACGAGCTTTGCTTCGTTTCGATTACCTTCAAAGCTTTTGTCCAGGCTTCCATAGTATAACTATAATGACTTTATTATGTTATGTCATCAAGAATTTAGAGACATCAATAGAAAAGTTGCAAATCAAAACACACAAAAAAAAAATTTCAATCAAAACGCTTTCCATGACACCAGAAATTTCCATCCAATAATAAAATCATAATCATAGAATCACTCACGTTCAAATGTTGGGAATTAAATTTATCAAAATTTCATGCTTTTCAACATTGTTTATAGTTTGAATTTTAATTACGAACATCACTGTTAAGCTATTTTCTGTAGAATGGAGCACCATGACTCATGCCAATAACATTCCGATAATACTAAAAGAGGAGAATTAAAAATCTCCGGCAGCTTCATGAAAGAACGTCCATTGCAGAAGCTTGGACTGGTGCTGAAAACCTATGGGGAGCGGGGTCGAAGCAGCGAAACTTGACCAGGAAGATGCACGAAGGGATGAAAAAGGTTCAGTAAAAGTACGACACTTAGCCTGAAAACATCAAGCTGCTGCATAGTAGTTTACAAAATGAAAAAAAATAATGCAAATATCAAGAAATTTATACAGGGAATCACACAAGACTTCAAATCTATAAAGGAACCACCAAATATAATTTTAGAGCATTTTTCCTTAGGCTATGAGTTGGGATGTGCTTTAAAAACAGCAACATTGTATATATTAGAGCTTGCACAGATGGAGAACTCGAGGTCTCCAACCAAAAATGTTCATCAAAGTAAAAACGAAATCCAACAAAATACTTGAGTTATGCCGACCACAGGACAACCAACCAACTGCCCCAACAATTAAACCTTTAATAGAGAATGAATGCTAGGTTAGAGTTTACCAGAATCTGAGAAGGAGAAAGATTCGAGTTGTAGTCGTCGTCACGGTCTCTTCCAATTGCACAATGTTGAAGATGTTAGCATGGGGCAACCGCAAATGAGCAATCACTGACGCGGCCTGATTTAGGGCAGTGATGATGTTGCGTTTGGGTGTTGCTCGTTGAATGGGCAATCTGAATCGGGCTTGGGCAATCATAACCTCCAAGTGCTATTTTAGGACCTGTTTTGATTTCGGCCGAATGATCTTGCAACAAATGGACTTCTCCTAAACCAAGGTTGGACAAAATATATGAAAGCTATCAATTCTTCTATAGGCTTTGTTTGGCACGGCGGTGGAGGCCGTGAACGCAATGGTTATGAACCGTCTTTCGTGAACGCCCCGACCTCGCCTAAGGAACTTCATACACTTTTATGTTAAAAATAGTCTTCTTTTCTTGATGGCAGTCATAGACATCTTATTGCCAAACATGCATTTTACAAAGGTGGAGCTTTTGTCTAAACTCAAGGGAGCGGCACCAAATGGGGCCTATATCTCCCTCTAACAAACAAAACATAAGCCAGCAGAAGCAGCAAAACATCAACAGAACTTGATAACCACTATGTTATCACAGAACCCAAAAGATCTTCAATATAACTGCTAAAAGAGCAACAAACTGTCCCTATATAAGCTAAATTCATAGACAGGGAGATAACATAGTGGCCCAATTCATCAAAATATCACAAATTTACTCTAAACGCATATATACTCCACTTCATCCACTCCATAGGCTTCCATGTATCAAAACAATTTAGACAAATAAAAATGCATCGTAAAAATTCCTCCAGCTTATCGGTTTCTTCAACAACTTTGGCATCCGCGATCGCCCGGGCACCACCGTCGCATGCATCCTCAAAATTCCTCCAGCTTATTGGTTTCTTCAACAACTTTGGCATCCGCAATCCCAATTCCAACTCCGGATTCGGCATTCGAGCCAGCTTTCAGCCGGTAACTCCTCCCCAGTTCACTCGTCGGGAAAGAATTTCCATGGTTTCCTCTCCAAACTTTCAATGGAGAAGGGTCTGGTCCCCATAAATCCACTGTCGGAGTCACCAACACCCTCCACAGAGTCGCTCCCAATACATTAATTAGGATTCTTCCTCCTAATTTTGCAGAAAAATAGAAGAATGGGCAGGGAGAAGTAGAGAAGAGGCGGCGCTCACCGTGAGAAGAAGAAAAGGAGGAGGGCTCGATCCCTTGCCGTGAGGGAGAGTCTCCTCACCGATGGATCTTCCCAAAACTCCGTCAAGGAGGAAGATCTTGAGCTGGTTTGCGATCGGAGAAGGGGCGATCGTGGATTACCTTCGGACACAGGAAGAGAAGATGTCGTGCGGGAGAGCTCACCGGGAGATTGGAGCGGCAGGTTGTGAGAGGTCGGGGGAGGAGAGGGGGCGCTGGTTCGCGGCTGGTTCGCGGCTGGTTCGCGGCGGGGGTCGGGGGAGGATTACGTGAAGTGCTGAGGTCGGGGAAGAATGAAGGTTGCGGGATTGTGAGGAGCGAGCTTTAGGTTTTGCGATTGCGGGATTGTGAGCAGCGAGAGCGAAGGGCAAATACGGGAAATAGGAATATCAGTCCGATTCAGTCGGACCAAAGTGAGGCCCGACCGGGGGGGGGGTGCCGGGTTGCTCTCTGGTATGAGGGGGAAAAGGGGGAGAGGGAGAAAGAGGGGGGTTATGCGTGCATATTATAAAATATAAACTTATAGGGGGTATTTATAATTTCGAAAGTTGGGGTGGTGCAACATGTAATTATGTTTAATCCTAAGGAAGATTTGAGTAATTAACAGTGTATTTAAGGTCGTCTGACAATTTCTTTAGCGCTAATTCTACGTTTGCATTATTGTGCCCCTCATCTAATCAAATATGACAAATTTTGGTGTTGTGATTGCTCGTTGCTCGCCGTCTCATCAATGAGTGCATATTTCGTGGATTCACAGCATATTAAACATGAATCTTCCGTTCAGATTACTCTATCCATAATTTTACATAATAATAATAGTTAAAATATCAATTTTTGACAATATTACAATAACATAATGTTTGATCATATTACTATTAATTGAGCTTGGATTGAATTGCCTCTATTCCAAAAAAAAGACTTTGTTTTTTGCCTCTAATAACAAGTTGTACGGCTTATTTCACAACTACAAACAAGTATATATATTCATGTTGTCTCCCTCTTGACAAATGACATCACTTCCACGATCGTGTATCTCCACCACCTCTAGGTATGTTGACGAATAATTTCCTTTCCTTTAAATGACAATTACATAAAGATATAAAGTAAAACCATTTCAAAAGAAATTTTCTAATTTTAATACATTCTAAGAGCAGAAACACACAAAAAATTGACTGCAAAGAAAAGGATGTTCAAAACAAACCATAGCAGTCAAATGGTATCAATCAAGATAAAAGAAAAATGCTAGAAGAAAGTATTTATTGCTAAAAAATTGAGGTATTTTTTTAAAAAAATCGCCTTTACAAAAGCATATCACAAAAGTAAATCAGAGTTCCTTGCAAAATGAAAAGTATGAAATACAAATTGTACATCAAAGAAGCACACAAAATACAAAATTAATCAACATATATAATTTTTTATTTCAATTATATATATTAATATAGTAATAAGAGGGTGGGAGATATCCCAATCCACTCGATACATACCAACAGAGATATCATCTCTAATTAAACTTAATACATGAAAAAAATCTATAATGAACAAAAAAAGAGAACAAGAATCGCAATCAGAGAGTCACATGAAGTCCTAATCATCAGTTGCGTTATCATGTGCCAGAAACAATGTCGTCTTCCAGCTTATCCACCATCAGCTGCTGCTTCTTTGCTCCTGGAAGAAGATAAACATGGATTAGTTGAAAATGTAAAAATGTTATGTTGAAATTTCACAAGCTGGTCAAAAGATAGCTCTGATACCAAGTAAAACTTTCAGAGCTAACAAACTGACTACTTGATCAAGCGAAAACGGGAACTAGGCGCAAGAACACTCCAACCATAAACTGAGCTATGTAAATCAGAGACAACAAAAAGCAAACACAAATTTTTTAATATCAACTATCTTCATTACAAGGCAAGACATACATGGCGAGACATGATTTCGCCAAGTACAAGGGAGAAGCAAACAAGAAGAAATAAGCCGGGTGGACTGCCTCAGAGACCGCTGAGTCCGCTGAGTCTGCTGAGACAGCCAAACCGTTGTTGCACCAACTGAACTACGGAGTCCGCGAAGTCCGTGGATTACCTGTTATTCTACTAAACGACTGCTCTACAAGCTGCCGCCGAACTGAAAGAACAGACCACCTAGTCCGCCGAGACGGCAGACAGGTTATTGAACTTGGAAATTGCTGAAGGAGAGAAGACTGGTTGGCCGCAAATGCGACTTGCTGAAACTGCCGATTGATAACCGCAAGATCCACTGAATCCTGATTGCATTCAGAACCAGACTCCTGGCTTCACAGTGCTAGTCGCACAACTATTCCTCAGTTCCTGTTGATGTGACTGGTGGTCCTATTTATAAGCGCGGAGAGGAGTGTGGTTACCGCCTTAGTGGATAGAATCACCACCCAAACCCGCAGCTAGCACAAGTCAGTCTGTCGAGTCCGCAAGGACAAGGCTGGACAAGCCAACCAAAAATGCCTGGCACCAAGGCTGGAAGCTAGCCCGCAACCCGACGGACACCGCACCAGTCTGCACGCTGCACAGCACACAGACACAACTACAACCCATACACTGCAGCAGTCCGCACACTACACACGAACACAGCACCAACCCACACAGGCCGCGAACACCACACAAACCCGCAACACAAGTCCATGACCAACAAGCACATCGCCCGGTCAACCACGGGATATTGCAGACACCTTGGACTTGTCACATATTGTGACTAAGTCCAGCAACCAACAAAGAACCTGGCGCGAGCTCGGCGGACTATCCGCAAGGTTACACCAGGGAACAACCAACTCTAAGACCACTTGTCGAACTGACGGACACCACTATCAGGCCGCAATAACAGGCCACCCAGACCGCACCATCAGTCCGCCCAGGCCGCACCATCAGTCCGCCCAGGCCGCGCGATCTGCCTGATCAACCCCCCTCTTTCACTTCACAATTTTAAACACTCCCCCTTGAAGTGAGAAATGGTGACCAGCCCCATAGTCCCCGTAACCGAGTAAATGGCACCTTCGGCTGCGGCTTCGTAAAGATGTACGCGATGTTGTCCTCACTCCGCACATGCTCCACAATAAGAGATCCCTCCAACACCTTCTCCCAAATGAAGTGGTGCTCAATCTCTATATGCTTGGTCCGTGCGTGACAAACTAGACTATTCACTAGTTTTAGGGCGCTTTCATTATCACCGCACAATAGAGTTGGACCGCGCACTTCTTCATAGACATCCTCTACTAGTCTCCTGAGCCAAATGACTTCCCGAGCTGTAAAGGCCGAAGCCTTATACTCTGCTTCCGTAGTAGAGACAGACACCGAGTCTTGCTTCTTGCTACACCAAGAGATACTGGTTGATCCACATATGAAGACATAACCGAATGTTGACTTCTGGTCGTCTGAATCTCCACCATAATCAGCATCTGAGTATCCTTGAAGAACAAAACTCGCGCCTCTCCTATAAAGAAGACCCATATCAGAAGTGGTCTTTACGTACTTCAGAATGTTCCTCGCCGCCATCAGATAAGGCTTCCTGGGTTCCTCCATATACCGACTTACTCGGCAAACTGCATAAGCAATGTTTGGCCCTATAATCATCAAGTAAATAAGACTCCCAACTAGAGCCCGAAACACCAAAGGATCTGGAAGAATCCTTCCCTCATCCCGCCGAAGTTTGATGCCCGAATCAAAAGGAGTAGAGCTACTCTTCCCTTCCTGCATGCCGAATCGATGAACGATCCGCTCCGCATAGCCCTTCTGGTACACGAGTATGCCACTCTAATTCCTCTCCACCTCGAGTCCAAGGAAGTGGTGGAGCTCACCCAAGTCCTTCATCTCGAATCTTATAGCTAGCTCTACCATGAGCCTATCTACCTCCTCCTTAGAGTTCCCCGTAATGATCATGTCATCCACGTACAACAACACCAAGACTAAAAGCTCCCCCTTCTTCTTAACAAACAAGCTTGAGTTTGAGTTTGAAGCAAGATAACCGCAGAATTGGAGGTATTCTACAATCTTCCCATACCAGGCTCGAGGAGCCTGCTTCAACCCATAGAGAGCTTTATAGAGCTTACAGATGTAGTCTGGATGATCTTCAGAAATGTACCCCTATGGCTGATCCATGAAGATGTCTTTGTCAATATCCCCGTAAAAAATAGTGTTCTTTATGTCTAGCTGTCACATCTTCCACCCTTGGCAAGCCGCCAAGGCCATCACCACCCGAACTAAAGTCATCTTCATCACAGGACTGAACGTCTCTTTATAGTTTTCGCCGAACTGTTGAGAGAAACCTTGAGCAACAAGACAAGCCTTGTATTGCTCGATTCTTCCATTTGCCTTCTTCTTTAGCTTTTAAACCCACTTGCAAGTCACAGGAGTAATGCCATCAACCTTGGGCACAAGGTCCCAGGTATCATTCTTCTTGAGAGCAGCCATCTCCTCATTCATGGCATCTTCTCACTCCTTGAGTCCAGTGGCTTCATTAAAGCTAGAAGGCTCCCGCTCATCCAGGGGGCCTGCAAAGAAATAAGAGACAAAGCTCACCGTGTTCCCTTCGCAATAACAAGTTGATGGCTTAATGGTCCTCTTCGATCTCCAAAGAGTCTGCTCCTTGCTCACCACCTCCACTGCTTCTTCAGAATCAGCTCCATTACTGGGCACACTAGGAGCGTCGCTCCCCCTATTTCTTGAACTAAAAGCCTTTGCCCTAGAGCCTGAAATACCTGGAGCTCCTGTTGACACATGCAGCTCCACCTGAAGATCTTCAATAGCCTCCTTCTGCCCTTCATCAACCCTGCTCTTCTGCAGCTCAATAGAGCTACCTCCATACATCGTCAGCTCATCAAAGACAACGTCTCTTGATACAACAAACTTCCTTATCGCAGGATCCATGCACTTCCATCCCTTCTTTCGCTCATCATAGACCACAAAGACAAGCTTCCATGCCTTTGCCTCAAGCTTGGTACTCAGAGCATCCGGGACATGCACATAGAAGGTTGATCCAAACACCCAAAGGTGTTTAACACCGGGCTTCTCCTTGAACATCAGCTCATGAGGAGACTTCATGTTGATCGGACTCAGAGATACCCGATTAATGATATAAGTTGCGCAGGCCATTCCTTCTGCCCAAAAGGACCTGGGAATGCCGTTTTTATGAAGCCAGAACTTGCAGGTTTCCATCAAATGACGGATCTTCCTCTCTGACACTCCATTTTGTTGTGGAGTATGAGCACAAGTAAGCTCTCTCTGGATCTCGTGCTTCCTGTAGAAGTTAGAAAACTCGGATGATACAAACTCAACCCCATTATCTGATCTAAACTCACCATGTTGAAATTTCACAAGCTGGTCAGAAGATAACTCTGATACCAAGTAAAACTTTCAGAGCTATCAAGCTGACTGTTGGATCCCTAGTTGGATTTAGGCTAGGTTCACTAATTAGGTTGAGTTTGACCCACATTGTATAGCCAGGGTCAAGTCTATGAGTCCTAGAGTTTAGGCTAGTCATTAAGTTGACCTTCATGGACCAGCCAGCAGAGGAATTCAGTAGACTCAAAATTAGAAGAATTCAGAGATCAAAATTATCAGTTCGAAATTCTTCTAACTCATCTCGACAATCGTTGATCTTAGATCGACAAACTCAGAGTTATTTCTCTGAGTTGAGCTCGACGATATTCAAGCTCAGGTCGATGATCTCCTCCTTCAGACAGATTCTCAGCTTGACGAACTTAGAGCGCAGAATTGGCAAGTTATTTCCAGAATACAGTTCGCAGAGCTAAGGTCGACGAACAGGAATTCTCAGGTCGACGAACTATGAACTCCGGTCGATGAAATCTATTCATAGATCGACGATTTCTGTCCCGAGTCAGAATGAGAAGTTTTCCTTACTTCTATCCCTTATTTACTATATTATTTAGCAGTAATTTCCTGAGTAATTAATGCTCATATTCTCCTGAATATAGCCGTTATTGGCAGCATTAATTATGGCCTTCGTCAGGTTAATTACTTGCTTATTTTATTGGGACAGTTGGGAAAACTCATTTAAGTCAAAATATTCCAGCTGTTTTATTCTCCAGACCAGTCAGCATTTAATGCCTAATATTCAAATTTCAAAGGAGAATTTTTGCAAGAGAATATAAAAGAGATTTTCTCTTTTCAGATAAGAAGGAATCTATGCATACACAGACGAGACAGTACTGAGAATACAGAGAAGAGACACAGAACAACAACATATAGAACTCTCTCTCTCTCTCTGTGCAGAAAACATTCTGTTTTCCCTTGTTCTTACTGAAGACTGAAGAAGAATAATCATCAAACATTAAGAGTCTTCTTCAACTTCTCCTCCAGGAACATTCAAGGACAACAACTTTGAATCAGTCAGAAAGTTCCAGGATCTCTCAAGACAAGGCTGAAGACCTACCCCTGAGCAAGGCTCCAAGATTTCTGAACCACTCTATATTTCAGAAGGAGTCTTGATAACATAATCCATAAGTCTTCTCTATTGTATAGAAAAAAGAGAAGACATAATCACCTCTCTCACCTCCTGTAAAAGGGTTTATTAACTCCCTTCAAAAGTTTATTCTTGGTTAAATAGATCTTGTGATGGCAGTCACCTAATCAAAAACCTGATAGTGGATTCCTACCAGGGTGGTAGAAGAGTGGATGTACCCAGATTAGGGAACCATTATAAAATTCTTGTGTTGTCTGTAGGTGATCATTTTCTTTCATGTTCTTGCTGTACTGTGATAAATTAGTTTAGCCTGTTTTCATTTCCTTTCTATATTACTATTGGTATCACTTATTTTACTCTGATAAATTTAAAAATATAAAAAGTTTTAATTACTCTATTCACCCCCCCCCCCTAGAGTAAATCAGGTCTAACCCTATCTTTCACTGACTACTTGATCAAGAGAAAACATGAACTAGGCGCAGGAACAGTCCAACCATAAACTGAGCTATGTAAATCAGAGACAACAGAGAGCAAACACAAATCTTGTAATATCAAATATCTTCATTATAAGGCAAGATATACATGACGAGAAATTATTTCGCCAAGTATAAGGGAGAAGAAAACAAGAACAAATAAGCCAGGCGAACTTCCTCAGAGACCGCTGAGTCCATCGAGTCCGTCGAGACCGCCTAGTCTCAGTTGCATAACCTGAACTATGGAGTCTGCGAAGTCTATGGACTACCCGTTATTCTGCTTAACGACTGCTCTACAAGATGCAGCTGAACTGAAAGAACAGACCGCCTAGTCCACCGAGACTGGCAGATAGGTTATTGAACTTGGAAATTGCTGAAGGAGAGAAGACTGGCTGGCCGTAAATATGACCTGCTGAAACCACCGATTGATAACCGCAAGCTCCACTGATTCCTGACTGCAGTTAGAACCAGACTCCTGGCTTCACAATGCTAGCCGCACAACTATTCCTCAGTTACTTTTGATGTGATGAGGGGTCATATTTAAAGGTGCGGAGAGGAGTGTGGTTACTGCCCTAGTGGATAGAATCACCACCCTAACCCGCAGCTAGCACAAGTCAGTCCACTGAGTCTGCAAGGACAAGGCCAGACAAGCCAACCAAAAACGCTTGGCATCAAGGCTGGAAGCCAGCCCGTAACCCGGCGGACATCGCACCAGTCTGCACGATATACATCACGCAGACACAATAACAGCCCACAAACTGCAACAGTCTGCACACTACACGCGGACACAACACCCGCCCGCACAGGCCGCAAACACTGTACCAGCCCGCAACACAAGTCCACGACTACCAGGTACATCGTCTGGTAAACCAACATACATTGCGGACTCTGCGGACACCCTGGACTTGTCACAGATTATGACCAAGTCCAGCAACCAACCAAGAACCTAGCGCGAGCTCGGCGGACAAGAACCTAGTCTGCCAGCTCCCAAGTCAGACCGCCAAAATGCTCCACGAGAGCAAGGCAAATAGTCGAACTCGCAAGCTCTAGGAGCAGTTCGCATAAAGCGAACTTTACGGATTCAGAGTGAGTCCGCCCTTCCGTGGATACTCCACCTATCCTCAAGGTTACACCAGGGAACAACCAACTCTAAGACCACTTACCGAACTTATGGACACCTTTGCTGGGTCCATTGATCCCAATGTCCTGATTTTGAAGAAGGGCAAGCAAAATAATGTATACACATGTTGTGATCTAACTTGTGTTTAAAGTGAATGATTGCAGTTTGTTCTGATAAGCTATGATGGGACAGGTAGCCTAAGTGGCTAAGTCAGGTAAGTTCTTACCTAAGTGGTGGAAAGACAGAAAACTGTCTAAGTCCACAGGCGTTGAGTGAATATCAGTCACTCAAGGACAGATGGCTTATAGCACTGAGTGAAGCATATATAGTCAAAGCCAAGGCAGTGGCAAGCTGAAAAAATGGCCAAGTCCACAGGCATTGAGTGAAGTCAACTCACTCAATGCCATACAACAAAAGGTTGTGAGATAGGCTACAGTAGTAAAAGCCTGAAGTTGGAATGAGCTAAATTGTGGCTAAGTCCATAGGCATTGAGTGAAGTCAACTCACTCAACGCCATGCTACTGAATAAGCAGAAAATTGGCTAAGGCAGGATGCGTTGAGTGAGGCATGTTCACTCAATGCTCACAACTCTTAGGTTGCTGAATAAGTAGAAAATTGGCTAAGACAGAAAGCGTTGAGTGAGGCATGTTCACTCAACGCTCTCAATGCTTATATTACTGAATAAGCAGAAAATTGATTAATGCAAAACGCGTTGAGTGGAGGTTACTGACTCAACGCTGTCAACGCTTAGTGAAGATAGAATTTTGTGTAAGGGGTTTGGCGTTGAGTGATGCTTACTCACTCAATGCCAAATAGTTGAAAGCTGATAAAGTAAGATTGACATTGAGTGGAGCTGAATCACTCAACGCCTAGAATGAGACAATTTTCTTAAGTAGTTTGGCGTTGAGTGAAGGTGACTCAACGCCAAGAGACAGTAAATCTATCAAAGTGTTTTAGCATTGAGTGATGCTTACTCACTCAACGCCTATTCTCTGATGCTTGATTTTTGGCTAAGTCCACAGCTAGTGACGTCGGCAAGTCAACAAGTCAACAAATTTCAAATAAGTGGCGGGATGACTACAGTACATGACAAAGTTTGTCGTAGACCTATTGTACGACAGTTGGCGTTAAAGCAAATTTACAGCCAGCATTAAATGTGTGGGGACCATTACTAAAAGAGTCGTAGGGTCTCAATACATAAAATAAGTAAGAGTTGTTCTTCTTCTCTCCCATTATTGTGAAGCAATAGAACAGGAAGCTCAAGCTGAGATAGAAAAAGAGCAAGTCAGTTGTTAGAATCAACATCTTCTACAATAAGATAGATGGTGTCATTCTCACCTGCACCAGCAAGCTAGTTCAGAGTATCTTCTCTGAGCATAAGATAGCAGCCAAGGGCCGACCTTTGCTGTAGGTTCTTCATAGTTCCAGTAACTTAAGCTCCTGAAGATCTTTATATGGAAGCTGTGAAGAGAAGAAAGCTTGAAGAAGCAGAGATCTGAAAGAAGGCTCAGGGTACTATTCCCCAGGAGTGAAAGATAGGGTTGAATCACCTCAGTCTAGAAAAGAGAGAAGGGTAAAATAGGGTTCTACAAGTTGCTTCCAGCACAAGTAATTACTTGTTGCTGTGAAAGTAGTTAGTACTAAGTATATCTTAGTTCAGTAAAGGTAGACTTAGGATATAATCTCCTTTAGTCATTGTTGGGCTGAGTCTATCTCAGTCAAGAAGCTTGACACAGAGAAATATCTCTTGTGTCAAGAATATCCATCAACCCACTTTCATCTTATAGGATTCAGTTTACCTAGATCTGAGTTGTAGGTACCTGAAAGGGTACTGAGTTGTAGGAGTGTTGCAACACTCTGAGAGTAGGGCTTTGTGCCTGAAGCTGTAGGGCTGTAGAGCCTGAGTTGTAGGCCTTAGAAATAAGGTTAAGGTAGGTGATCAGTGGATCACTAAGTTATAGGAGCTCTGCAGGGCTCTGAGGTAGGAACCCTTGTGGTTCTGAGTTTTGATTCTGTGAAGAATCTGAGTGTAAGGCTGAGAGCCTGAGGTGTAAGCTCCTTGGAGCATTTTGGAGAAGTTCCTAGTCTAACAAGACAAATGGATAGGTGGGAGGGAAAGTGGATGTACCCAGTTGGGGAACCACTATAAACATTTGTATGTTGTGTTGTGTTTGTTTTCTTTATGCAGGGTAAATCATCTTGAAAGCAAAAAATAATTAACCACTCAAGCAGCAAACCAAAGGAAAAGAAAAGAATTAATAAAGAGACAAATAACCTATTCACCCCCCCCCCCCTCTAGGTGATTTAGCTATCCTTGAAACTAAAGACTTTCAAGTGGTATCAGAGGGAGGTTGCTCATAAAGGACCTAACAGTCTGAGTTGACCTCCAAGGATAGCTAAAAGGTTAAACTTATGTGTTCAAGGATGAACCATAAAATGAGTAAGTATATGGAGTAGCAGATCTGTAGAGAGGACAAGATTAACATTGGGTTATTGGCTGCTCTTGGTGATGATAAAGTCCTTCTAGATGCAAGAGCAAGAATCAAGGCCCCTCTGTCATAATCAAAGAGTGACACAGAGGTGGATGAAGCTGTAGAAGGGGATTACAGATGTCATGGACAAAAAGCTACCCTAGTAGTAGAATCTTGTCAGGATCAACCTGGCCAAAATAAGGTACATTCCCCATCTAGCTCATCCTTAGAGTCTGGATATGAATCCTGTAAAAACTCTGATGTCTCCTTATCTAGTGATGATGAGGGTCCTTTGACAGATGATGATATCAATCAATTGATTGATAATCATGTTGCCATTCTGAAAGCTTTCAAGGAAAGGAAGCTGCTTGTTAAGAAACAAGTAGAGGAAATAGCCTCCCTTCAGAAACTACTTCTCTACTGGATGAAGCTTCATCCTTCATATGTGTAAAAGAGAGGCAAATAACTCATCTGAAAAACATGGTAGATATCCATGTTGAGTCCTTAAAATACAAGGACTCTATTATAAAGAATCTTGAGGAGAAACTTGATAGGGAGAGGAGAATTGTGGCTAACTTCTCTAAGATAGATTCTATCAAGAGAAGATTTGAATCTGAGTGGATTTCTAAAGTAATCCAATCTCAGAAAAGAGGTCAAGTTCTTGTCAGGCCTCATCCTATCTTTTCGAGGGTAATTCTCTCTTCCAACAGGTATGACCAAGACCCAAGGGATGGTTGATAACTTCCCAAAAAGAAGTTATCTAGCTCTATTTTAGACTTTATATTCATTATAAAATGCTTAAAATGTCTTTAAATAAAATAGAAATTTAATTAAATTCATATTTATTTATTTTGTAGCTAATTCGGTCTTTTTCCATGGTGTAATTGCGAGAAATGCCAAAGAAATTAGCTTGGAGGAAGAAATCTGCCCAAATACAATAACTAGGAAAGTAAGTCACAACGCGCGGGAAAGCAGGTTGCAACGTGGTCTAGACGAATTTAAGAATTTGAATTTCAAAGTTGGCTCGAATTTAAAATATGGAAAGGTGCTTCTTTCCAAAGGGATGGCTACATTTTTAAGAGGCAAAATCTCCACCAAATTAGGATTGGAAGGCATTCTAAGAGAGGGAAATAGAGGAATTCAAGAGTTCTTCATCTAGGGTTTGGAAAAATCCTCCATTGAAGGGGCGGCTAGAACGAGGAAGATAACGGATCTCAGGGTTGAACCAGCGAGGAACGTCTAAAGGAGAATCCTACAACGTTTATTTGTCAATTTCATCATGTTTTGTAAGATTTCTCCAAATGTTTCGCGGTTTTCTCCCCTCGTTATGAAATAATTTCCTCAATCTTGTGATGTGAAAGTACTATGTCTATTGTGGTGAATGCTCTCTAGTTTTTTCTTTGTAATTGTTTGGTGAATGTACCTTTATTGAATTTATAATATTTATTCTGAAGCCTTTGATCACAGTTTCACCTTTTTACTATGCTCCATAAATCGAGAGAGGAGTTGCGTAAGTATGTTATAGATTCCATATGGCACTTGAAGAGAGAAAGAGATTTCCTCTTGGTGTTAGCAACTTTGGTTTTCAATATTTAATCGGTTTTGTATTTCATCCGAAGGGAAATAGAGGACTAGGGACCTCCGATATCGAGAGATACGGTTGTCTACTCTAAAATTGTTGCAAGGTTTTCCACCACTCATTTTCACAAAGTTTCATTTATAAATTCATTGCAATAGACATAGGAAATCACCGCACAAGATTACTTCTCCAATCTGAATTTAAAGTTTTCTCCTAAGGAACTATAGTTTATTTTAACTTATTTTAGAAATTTTTCATAATTTAATTTACTAAATCAAATCATCATCTTGTTTCACTTGGATTTAGAGAAAAGGTCTAACTAGTAATTACAAGCATTGAATTCACCACCTCTTTGTGAAAATGAACTCTATTCACTCTTTATTACTTGAGCCGGCACGTGCACTTGCGTGTAATACGCACACCTGTTTCGGGCGTATTAAGTTTTTGGCAACGTTGTCGGGGAGGTGCGACGTATTTAGTGTTTATTTCTTGCGATATTAGTGAACCCTAAGTATTTAGAGTTCAAGTTTGTAACATTGTTTTGTTTTCTTTTGATTGTTACTTTTTATTAATATTGGCTTTATCATTAGTGCATGTCCTGTTATCGATCACCGGAACTATTGCCTTTAAACCTAGAAATCGAACTGACGTGTAGACGGAATAGGAGAGCGGTTCCTTTAGGACATAATAGCTCTTTAACAATGGATCAGAATAATCATAACGCTTAAAATGAAAATCATCAAGAAGGTCAGGATTTAGGAGGTCAAGTAGATCAAAACGGTCATCTAATTGAACATAGAAGAACGTATTGTGACAATAACATGCCCTTACGAGGAGGATTGCAGTTTAGTATTACTAGACCCGCAATTGAAGCGAACAACTTCAAAATAGACTCTACGACAATGCAACTCGTTCAACATAATAAGTTTGGTGGCCTTAAAAATGAAGACCCGAACTCTCACTTAAGGACCTTCATTGAAATATGCAACACATTCAAAATCAATAGCGCATCTGAGGAAGCTATAAAACTTAGGTTATTCTCATTTTCTTTGGAAAGAAAAGCAAGGGATTGGTTGAATTCTCTGCCCAATGGTTCCATCACTACTTGGGCAACTTTGATAGAGAAATTCTTAGCTAAATATTTTCCTCCATCAAAAAATGCCAAACTTATGCGTGATATATCTACATTCATGCAAGGGAATAGAGTGACACTTTATGACGCATGGGAAAGATTTAAGGAACTACTGCGTAAGTGCCCACTCCACGGCCTAGCCATACACCAACAGGTGTGGACCTTTTACAATGGCCTCCAGACATCTACTATGATCCAAGTAGATGGAGCTGCAGGAGGATTGCTTATGAATAAATACCCCGAGGATGCATATGAAATTTTAGAGTATCTGTCATCAAATAATTATCATTCATTTGAGCGCCAAGGTTCTTCATCTATGGGAGGTATACACCAAGTTGATCAACTCACTTCTTTCGCTGCACAAATTACCACACAATTCAACTCAATGAATAAGCGGTTAGATGTTTTAACTTTAAATCAAAATCAAGCGCAAATGAACCAACAAGTGAATAGTATAGTTGCTCCTCCAATTAATATGAATACTCCACTCATAGTAGAGCAACTCATTGGTAGTAACGAGGAGGTCAACTATATAGGTGGGCAACTGAGATACATGAATCATAATAGTCATAATGCACTTCCAACTCATTACAATCCAATTTTGCGTAATCACCCCAATTTTTCGTGGAAGAATAATTCGGGAATGACACACCCACCTGGATTCAATTCAAATCCTCATCCACCCCAAAATTATAATTACAATCAACAAGGGTCATCTATAAAATTATCAGATGAATTGCTTATAGAATCTATGCAGAAGAGGGATGCTCGCATTTCTAGTCTAGAGGGCTCATTGCGTGTAATTGAAACTCAATTAGGACAAATCGCTAATGCTTTGAGTCTTAGACCCCAAGGTTCACTCCCTACAGATATAACTACAAATCCGAAGGGAGATCATCTTCTCTGCAAAGCTTTCACCTTACGGAGTTGTAAGGAGTTAGTGGGTGGTACTCTAAATGAGAGTGAGAATCAAGTTGTCGAAGAAAAAGAATTGGAGAGTGTTGGCCCTAATGCGACCAACGAGAAGTTAAAAGAAAATGACAATAGAAATAAATAAGTAGAAGAAGTATCTGAAGAGACTAAGAGAGAACCTGTCACTGAAGATAAAAAGAAGAATGATAATATAAAAGTCTATCCACCACCGCCGTTTCCACAACGGTTAAAGAAAAGTAAACTCGATCAACAACTTCAAAAATTTGTTGAAATATTTAAAAAACTGCAAGTCAATATCCCTTTCGCGGGAGCATTGGAGCAAATGTCAAGCTACGTGAAGTTTATGAAAGACATTTTATCTAAAAAATGGAAATTTGGAACATATGAGACGGTGGCACTCACTTAGGAGTGTAGCGCTATACTTCAGAAGAAACTCCCGCCTAAATTAAAAGATCCGGGAAGTTTCACCATACCGTGCTCTATAGGTTACCAATTCGAGGGTAAGGCATTATGTTATTTAGCTGCGAGCATCAACTTAATGCCATATTCTATCTATAGGAAGCTTGGTTTAGGAGAAATCTCCAAGACGTCCATCACTTTGCAACTAGCAGATAGAACCCTCGCGTTCCCAAAAGGGATAGTTGAAGATGTCCATGTTAAGGTGGACAAGTTTATTTTTCCAGCAGACTTTGTTGTCCTAGATATGGAAGAGGATAGAGAGGTGCCCATTATAGTAGGACGACCATTCCTAGCCACTGGTAGGACATTGATAGATATACAGAAGGGGGAGTTGACCATGAGAGTTAATGATGAACAAATCACCTTTAATGTACTTAAAGCTATGAAATTCCCCCGGAGTCAAGAAAATCATATGGAGGCGGTAAATCAAATTTCAATTCATGATTATAATCTTAATAATAAATTCCCAGGGAAAGATGATGTGTTGACCCGACTTCTGATACATGAGGAGATTTCAGATGATGAAGAGGAAATTCGAGATTACTTAGAATTATTTGAGGCGCAAGCTGCTTTCGTTAGGATACTGGAACCCTTTGAGATGCCGAACAAGGCGTTGGAGGAAAAGCCCTCTATTTTTAGTCCGCCGACTCTTGAGTTGAAGCCTCTCCCAGACCATCTCATGTACGCGTATTTAGGCGAAAATAACACATTGGTGGTTATCATCAATTCTAAATTATCAACTGATCAACGTCAAAAGCTTTTAGAATTGCTTTCTCAATTTAAAACGGCCATAGGGTGGACCATAACGGATTTCCGAGGGATTAGACCCTCACTATGTATGCATAAGATTCTTTTGGAAGAATCTTCTACATGATCGATTGAACCTCAGCGTCGTCTTACTCCACCAATGAAAGAAGTGGTGAAGAAGAAAATTATTAAATGGTTAGACGCAAGGATCATCTATACTATCTCGGATAGCTCATGGGTATCACTGGTGGAATGTGTGCCAAAAAAGAGAGGGATGACGGTAGTTCGAAATGAGAAGAATGAGCTAGTATCGACTAGAACGATTATCGGGTGGCGTATCTGTATGGATTACCGAAAGATGAATAATACCACACAAAAAGATCATTTCCCTTTGCCTTTCATTGATCAAGTGCTAGATAAGCTAGTGGGGAATGATTTTTTTGTTTTCTTGATGGCTATTCAGGGTATAATCAGATTACGGTAGCCCTGGAGGATCAGGAGAAGACCACCTTCACGTGTCCATATGGAATGTTTGCATTTAGAAGAATTCTATTTGGTTTATGCAATGCACCTGCCACTTTTCAGCGATGCATGATTGCTATCTTCTCTGATATTATGGACCATGACATTGAAATTTTCATGGATGACTTCTCTATCTTCGGTAGTTCTTTTGATGCATGTTTAGCCTGTTTGGAAAATGTTGCGAAGTTTCTTAGGACATACAAGCTTCTATAGAAGATTCATTAAAAACTTCGCTAAAATTGCTAAACCATTAAGTGGACTATTAGAAAAAGATGCAAAATTTCAGTTGAGCGAGGAGTGTTTAAACGCTTTCGGCGCATTAAAACATTGCTTGGCCACAACACCTATCGTGATCAATCCTAATTGGGAGGATTCGTTTGTCTTAATGTGCGACGCAAGTGATTATACTGTTGGAGTTATTTTAGGACATGTACGGGAGAAAGTGTTTCACACGATAGCCTATGCTAGTAAGACCTTGATTGACGCCTAAATAAATTACACAACTACGAAAAAGGAATTACTAGCGGTAGTGTTTTCCTTCGAGAAATTTAGATCATATCTGTTGTGCACAAAGAGTACAGTTTACACAGACCATGCTGTGATCCGTTACCTCATGGACAAAGAGGACGCAAAGCCTTGATTGATTAGAAAGGTGCTTCTTTTACAAGAATTCGACGTAGAGATTATGGATAGGAAAGGAATTGATAATCCAGTTGCGAATCACTTGTCCAGGATAGAGTCTACACGATCCTCCTATAATCCAGAAATTGATGAGAGATTCCCAGATGAGAGGGTTTTAGCGATTCATGATTGTACTACACCTTGGTATGCTGACTACGTAAATTACATAGTGAGTAATATTCTACCGTCTGACTTGTCGTATCAACAAAAGAAGCGATTCTTACACCAGGTACGCTCCTATCTTTGGGAAGAACCTTATCTATTTAAAATTGGAGCTGATGGAGTGGTGAGGCGATGCGTGCCGGAGGTTTAAACAAAATTGATATTAGAGAAGTGTCATAGCTAACCATACGGAGGCCATTTCATGGGAAATAGGACGACAATGAAGGTATTTGAGGCCAAATTTTATTGGACTAACTTATTTTGGGATGCCGGTAAGAAGAGATTGTTGCAACTAAATGAACTCGAGGAAATTCGGATGCAAGATTACGAGAACTCGCGAATCTATAAGGAACGCACAAAGAAGTGGCACGACCGACGCATGAAGGAGAAGCACTTCGAGCCGGGCCAACTTGTCCTCCTATTCAATTCTCGTTTAAAGTTATTTCTCGGGAAACTCAAGTCGAGGTGGTCGAGGCCGTTTAAAGTCAAAATAGTACATCTGTATGGCGCGGTGACTATCCTGAACGAGAGCGACGGGACAGAGTTCAAAGTTAATGGAGAATGATTGAAATTGTATTTACATGGCGAGGACAACCGGGCGATGTCATGTGTAACGCTTCTGTAATTTTGTACCGTCCTACTGGGATGGTAAATTAGGCGCTTGAAGGGAGGCAACCCATCGTCTATTGGTTATATTTGTTTATTTAAATAGTAGTCAAAATAATAGTAATAAAATTAAAAATAATAGCCCTTTAGTTAGTATCCTATATCGTCGTTTGATCCGAAGAAAACCACAAGACAAGGATTTTTAAATTCAATTCGGAGGTTACAACCTGAAAAAAATGTGTCGGGACTTTTAGTTTTTTGTTTGGCATTGAGAGGAATAACTGGAGTCCGGTTCGGTTCGGTTCAATAAGTATGCATAAAAAGTAAATGAACCGGGGCCTGGTTAAAACCGAAGTTGAGAAGTTGCAATGCGCAAAAAGTAGGTTGCCACTTTCTGTTTTTTGCCACTTCCTCTTCTAAATCCCGCGGACAGGCTGAACCGGTCGTTTTACCTTATCCTTCCAGTTTAGTAGCGTCTTATAAAAGCCTGGCCTCATTTCAACTAGCTTACCCAAGTTCTCCTCCCGATATTCTTCTTCCTTCCCTAACTTCGGTGTGAGCATCGTGGTGCCCGGCCAATCTTTATCACCAGCCGGTGACATCTCAGAAAGCTTCAGGAGCGGCGAGCGGTGACTTTGGGGGAGGTGAGGTCTAAATTTTTCTAAGTCAGGAGACAGAGGGTCGCAGGTGTCGACAGAGACAGTCTTTCTCAATCTTTTGGGGGAAGCTCAGGAGCCGGCAGGGCTCAAGTGTGTCGGTGATTTCCATCACCCGACGACAACACGAGCGCAGTATCAAGCTCCGGGAGGTATAACTTGTAACCCTAAGTTTGGATTGGATTAGCTATAGTTATTTCCTTTGTTTTACTTTAGGATTGGGTTTGGATTTTGTGGGTTAGGTTATGGCTTCCAGAAAGAAGGGTAAAGGGAAAGAGATTATGCGAAAAAGACAAAAAAAATTGACTGAGGAAGCAGCCCAAAGGTTCCATTCCCTACAATCCATACCGCCCATTTACGAAAGAGGTTTTAAAATGGAGAAACAGGGCTAGAGTATAAGATACGTGGGGCAAATTAAGGCTATGGGCTGGGAAACATTGTGTCACCCAAGGACGGAGGCAGTGTTATCGTTGGTTTATGAATTCTACGCTAATGCACTAGTCGTAGAGGGGGGGGACTGTGTTCGAGCGAGGAAAGAAAGTGGATTTCTTTTCCTCTTCCATTACCTCGTTCTTTGATTTAAATGATAACATCGGACAAGATCATACTGTTATGCTTTCTACCACGCCTAAGGCAGATATGATTGTTGTTATTTGTAGTGTGTTGGGACCAGACTGGGTGAGCACCAAAGAGAATACTCTACACTCTACATGCCTATCAAGAGAAGCGAAGGTTTGGACATTATATTCGTTATAAAATGCTTAAAATGACTTTAAATAAAATAGAAATTAAATTAAATTCATATTTATTTATTCTGTGGCTAATTCGATCTTTTTCCATGGTGTCATTGTGAAAAATGCCAAAGAAATTAGCTTGGAGGAAGAAATCTGCCCAAATACAATAACTAGGAAAGTAAGTCACAACGCGCGAGAAAGCAGGTTGCAACGTGATCTGGACGACTCACAAAATCTGAATTTCAAAGTTTGCTCCAATTTAAAATATGGAAGGTGTTTCTTTCCAAAGGGGTGACTACATTTTTAAGAGGCAAAATCTCCACCAAATCAGAATTTTAAGATATTCTAAGAGAGGGAAAGAGAGGAATTAAAGAGTTCTTCATCTAGGGTTTGGGAAAATCCTCATTTGAAGGGGTAGCTAGAACGAGGAAGATGATAGATCTCAGAGTTGAACCAGCGAGGAACGTCGAAAGGAGATTCCTACATCGTTTATTTGTCAATTTCATCATGTTTTGTAAGATTTCTCCAAATGTTTCGCGGTTTTCTCCCCTCGTTGTGAACTAATTTCCTCAATCTTGTGATGTGAAAGTACTATGTCTATTGTGGTGAATGCTCTCTAGTTTTTCCTTTGTAATTGTTCGGTGAATGAACCTTTATTGAATTTATAATCTATATTCTGAAGCGTTTGATCACGGTTTCACCTTTTTACTATGCTCCATAAATCGAGAGAGGAGTTGCGTAAGTATATTATAAATTCCATATAGCACTTAAAGAGAGAAAGAGATTTTCTCTTGGTGTTAGAAACTTTGGTTTTCAATCTTTAATCGGTTTCCTAATTCACCCGAAGGGAAAAAGAGGACTAGGGACCTCTGATATCGAGAGATACAGTTGTCTACTCTAAAATCATTGCAAGGTTTTCCACCACTCATTTTCACAAAGTTTCATTTATAAATTCATTGCAGTAGACATAAGAAATCACCGCACATTATTACGTCTCCAATCAGAATTTAAAGTTTTCTCCTAAGGAACTATAATTTATTTTAACTTATTTTATAAATTTGTCATAATTTAGTTTACTAAATCAAATCATCATCTTGTTTCACTTGGATTTAGAGAAAAGGTCTAACTAGTAATTACAAGCACCGAATTCACCACGTCTTCGTGGAAACGAACTTTATTCACTCTTTATTACTTGAGCTGGCACGTGCATTTGCGTGTAATACGCACTGAAAGATAGGGGTTAGACCGGATTTACTCTAGAGGGGGGGAATAGAGTAATTAAAACTTTTTTTATTTTTAAATTTATCAGAGTAAAATAAGTGATACCAATAATAATATAGAAAGGAAATGATAATAAGTTAAGCTAATCTATCACAGCACAGCAAGAATAAGAAGGAAAATGATCACACACAGACAACACAAGAATTTTATAGTGGTTCCCCAAACTGGGTACATACACTCTTCTACCACCCTGGTAGGAATCCACTATAAGGTTTTTGATCAGGTGACTGCCACCACAAGATCTATTTCAAGGGAGATTTCACAACCCTTTAGACTTTTGATCAGGTTCCCAAAAACAAAGAATAAACTTTTGAAGGGAGTTAATAAACCCTTTTATAGGAGGTGAAAGAGGTGGTTATGTCTTCCCTTTTCTCTATACAATAGAGAAGACTAGTGGATTTGCTATTTGTCAAGACTCCTTCTGAAATGTAGAAAATGGTTCAGAAACTTGGATCCTTGCTTAGGGTGTAGGTCTTAAGCCTTGTCTGAAAGAATCCTTGAACTTTCTAACTGATTCAAAGATGTTATCCTTGAATGTTCCTGGAGGAGGAGTTGAAGAAGACTCTTGATATTGTTGGTTGTTCTTCTTCAGTCTTCAAAAAGAACAAGGGAGAAAATAGAATGTTTGTTGTATGCAGAGAAGAAGTTATGTATGTTGTTGTTCTATATAACTGTATTCTCTTCTCTGTATTGCTCTTGTGTTTTTACTGCAGGTCTGGTCTGTGTATGCTTGCAGTGATTCTTGCTGTATATTGTCGTCTGAAAAGAAAAAAAAATCTCTTCTATATTCTGCTGTCAATAATTTTTCCTTTGAAATTTGAATTCCTGGCATTAATTGTTGATTGCCCTAGAGAAAGAAACGGCTGAAATATTTACTTTAAATGAGTTTCCCCAACTGTCCCATTAAAATAGGCAAGTAATTACCCTGATGAAGACCATAATTAATGTTGTCAATAACGACTATATTCAGGAGAATATAAGCATTAATTACTCAGGAAATCACTGCTGAATAATATAATAAATAAGGGACAGAAGTAAGGAAAACTCTAAGTCTGGCTCGGGATAGAAATCGTCGACCTGAGAACAGAATTCGTCGACTGGAGTTCCAAGTTCATCAACCTGAGAATTCCTGTTCGTCGACCTAAGCTCGATGAACTGCATACTGAGAATAACTTGCCAATTCTACGCTCTAAGTTTGTCAAGCTGAGAATCTGTTTGAAGGAATAGATCATCGACCTGAGCTCGAATATCGTCGAGCTCAACTTAGAGAAATAATTCTGAGTTCGTCGATCTGAGATCGATGATCATCGAGCTGAGTTCGAAGAACTTCAAACTGATAATTTTGATCTCTGAAAAACTTCTAAGTCTGAGTCTACTGAAGTCCTCTGCTGGCTGGTTCATGAAGGTTGAACCTAAATACTAGCTTAAACTCTAGAACTCAAGGACTTGACCCTGGCTATACAATGTGGGTCAAACTCAATCTAATTTAGTGAACCTAGCCCAAATCCAACTAGGGATCCAACAATCTCCCCCTATTTGGGTGAGGTCACTGATACAAAATAAAAGAGCACAATCATAAAGCATAAAAACATATATCTGGCAGAAATAAACACATTCAACAGAGATTTACAATAAGTTCTTCATGATTAAATAGATAGAGTTCAAAATAAGAATTAAACACAAACAGTCACTTGTTCTTCTTTGGCATCTCCTTTTCAGCTTTATCAGAAGGCTGTTTGAAGATAATTTCTCTGTTTGGAATAGCAACTTCTTTCTTTGACATTATCATGTCTGATGCTCCAATTATATTGTAAGAGGTGGATCTTGGAACTACTGCTTCTGGATGTAAGCTCATATAATCATCAACATTGAAATATTTGTTAGCTTTAGTATACCTCTTGAGTTCCTCTCTTCTATATGATGACATTATTGAGTATTGGGAAGGATCTTTTCTTTCAGCTTTAGCTTTATTGATATAAGAAAGTCCTATCAGCTCATGAAACCTGGCCATTTTTGTAGATGTTTCCTGTTCTGGATCTACAAAAGAAATAGATGGAGATTATGTCCTTATAGGACTGGAGTCCTTCTGTGAATCATCAATATAAACTGAAGTACTTCTCTTATCTGTAGCTGGAGGAGGCTATCTTTGAGAGGACCTGGCTTGGAGTGTCTCTGATAGGTTTTAGTAATAGGTGCTGATCTTTGAGATACACTACCAGAGGCCCCAGAAGATGGAGGGGGGGAGGAGGAGGGTCTTTCCAAAATTGCTTAGGAGGAGACCTATACCTTCTCCTCTTCTTCCTTTCGTTTTGTTCATTCTTTGATAACCACATCCATTGTGGCATCCCTGAGTATGGAGTAATCTTTTGCAAGATATAATAAGGAGTATCATGAGTAGAGTTTGGTTTGGGAGCAGCTTTTGGAACAACTTTACTTTTCTTAGAAACCTTCTTTCTAGCTTTTGGATCATCTGATTCATCAGAATCTTCTTCATCATCATCAGAGGATTCTAGAGGGTTGGAATATAAAGCATCTATTTCCTTCAAGGCTTTCTTTGAGATTTGCTTTTCAGCTTGAGGAAGCACTTGAGGTTCAGTAACCTCAGGATCATCAATTTCAGTAGCCATCTGATAATCTTCTACTTCTATGTCAGCCAATAGAAACTCATTCAAATTAGGATCATTCTGAACATTCTCTAGATCTTGAGCAATGTCTTGTGCAATTAGATCATCCAGATTAGAGATTGGGCTATCATCCATGATATAAGTTGGATCAGAAGAGCTTGTCTCAACTTTATCAGTTGTAATATCTGATGGTTTCCAAATTATTTGAGCAGCAAAACTTTCATTTAGTTGATTAACAACTTCAGGACTTATTAGGACAAGTATAACACACTATAGCCATGGATTGCTCTTGAACAACTTTTGGAAGATAATATATATAAGCATTAAAAGACTTTAATAACCCAAATAAATCAAATGTGGGATTAACAAAACAATCACCAACGGTCAAAATTTCTAGGAGAGCAACTTGCTCATCTGTACTCAACATATCAAAATCAGCTGTTTTAGCCTCTGTAATCATCTGTATATCTGCTACTACTAACTCAACTATCTGCAAAATTGCTGCTTCTGCTGCTGTCACTGGAGGAGGAGAAACAGGAGCTTCTTCACAGGATATCTCCCCCAACCTAGTTTAAGAGGGTCCTAAAGCTAGGCCCCCAGAAGAAGGGATAGTAGGGGTAGCAAAGATGAGGGCAGATAGGGATGAGATAGATTCAACAAGAGGTTTAATGGCCTATACTATTAGATTTCTGATAAGGGGAGTTAGGAGTTCCAGAAGAGTTGAAATGGAGGAGGAATCCATTTGTATAAACTCAGAGGGTGTCTGAGTTGATATAGAAGGATGGATGGTGGATGATGATGGATGGAATGGTGTGGAGTCTGGCATTTGCTTATCCTGAGGTGATGGAGAGTGGATGGGAGATGACAGCAGATCAAAAGTTTGTATGGATGTGATGTTGTGGAGGGGTATGTCAGCTAGATGTTGTGGAAGTGGGGATTGAGGAGGTGTTGGGTGATGTACTAGAGATTGAATTGGTTTTGGTTGATGGACTGGAGAAGTAGGAGGTGTTGGTTTATGGGCTTGAGATGTGGATGGTTCTTAGAGAGTTGAGGAAGGAATTGAGATTTGTGGAGGTGTAGGTTTATGAGAGGGTGGTGTTGGAATGTGGGTGGATGGAATGTTGATGAAGGGGACATCTTCTGGGGGTGGGGAATTAACTGTTACAGCTCTGGTACCCTCAGATGGTATGAAGGAAGAGGAAGAAGCCTTAGATGGCTTTGGGATATTCCTCTCCCACCTTCCAAATAAGGCACATGTGAGTCTTTTGGAGGCATTGATGAATATGGTATGTGAGACCAGGGATTCAGTAGCCTTCTCCTGTAGGAAGATTCCAAGGATTCTTCCAAAACACACCTCTTTCTTGCTGTTCTTTTTCTTAATCAAATCAAGCAGTATCTTAGCCCAGTTTACTGGCTTCTTATTTACAACTGCACACATCACTAGGAACTGCTACCTAGTAATATAATCATGGGGAGTATGCTTACCCAGCAATACCTTACCCACCACATCAGCTAAAAATTTATATTCAGAAGATAAATATTTCTTCAGTAGCTTATTAGGGTTTTCTCCAGTGTGATCCATTTTAATCAATATTTCATCAAATTCAGAACTATCTATCTCCAAATCTTCCTCACCATTCATCAAACCAAAAATTTCAGTCAAAATGAGAGGGTTTAAGGAATATTGATTACCAGATATTGTTCCTGTTATTGTGTCATCATATAGAGTGGAGGAGGTGAACACCTATTCTCTTATTTCTGTAGCAGCAATCTTAATCCTTATTATCATGAAGTTCTTTAACTGTTGTTCTTCAAATAGTGTTAGTATATCGAAGAAAATTTGATCGGAATGCTGGAATGATTCGAAGTCGATGTCGAATCCCATGTCAAATTTCATTGCAGCAAGAGAGCTCACTGGAATCATCATTGATCGCCTGCAAAAGAAAACAGAGAGATAGAGTGCAAGGGAAACATAAAGCGCGGGATGGAGCTCGAAGAAAACCTAGTTATAAGATTTTCTGATATGAAGCGTCAAGCTCCGTCCTGCGAAATAAACAAAGTTCTTCGATCTGAGGTCGACGAAATATTTTATTGACAAAAGAGTTCGTCGATTTCAGTCTGAAGAAGAGAAAACTTTTCGTCATTCTCAGGTCAACGAAATTTTTTTGAAGCAGTATTGTCGATCTCTGGTCAATGAATAAAACTTCACACATAGAGAGTTCGTCTATCTCAGGTCGACGAATTATCTCAAGAACTTTTCTCAGTTTGTCGATCTCCGTTCGACGAACTATGGCAAATCCTTTGACCACAAACAGAAGGTTAAATTAATGCTTCTCCATTGATCATACCTAGCTGATTCAGAAAGAACAGATGGTTCCTCTCATTCAAGGGTTTGGTGAAGATGTCTGCTCTTTGCAAATCAGTGTAGATGTAGACAAGGTTAATTTTCTTTTTGTCAACATAATATCTAATGAAATGATGCCTTATTTCTATATGCTTAGTTCTACTATGATGCACTGCATTCTGTGCAATAGAAATTGCACTTGTATTATCATAAAGTAGAGTTAAATTATTTAAGTTCAAACCATAATCTAGGAGTTGGTTTTGAATCCACAACATCTATGAACAACAACTGCCAGCTACTATGTACTCAGCATCTACTGTTGATGTAGACACAGATGTTTGCTTTTTGCAAAACCAGGAGACAAGTCTAGCACTAAGGAACTGACATGTCCCTTATTTTCTCTTCCTGTCCACTTTACATCCAGCAAAGTCAGTATTTGAGTATCCCGTCAACTCAAATTCTGACTCAGTTGGATACCAGAGTCCTAAATTAGGGAAACTCTTTATATATCTTAAAATTCTTTTTAGTAAAATAAGGTGAGATTCTTTAGGGTTCACCTGGAACCTAGCACAAAGACAAGTAACAAACATAATATCTGGCCTACTTGATGTGTGATATAACAGGAACCCAACAATGGCCATATATAATTTCTGATCTACAGGTTTCCCATGTTCATAAGAATCAATCACAGCATTTGTAGCCATGGTTGTTTTCTTAGTTGAAGTATCAGCCATCCCAAACCTCTTTATCAGCTCCTTAGCATACTTGGATTGGGATATAAAGATGCCATCAGGGGACTGCTTCACTTGGAGACCAAGGAAGTAGGAGAGTTCACCCATGCTACTCATTTCAAACTTGGAATGCATAAGGTTAGGGAACTTTTTGCATAGTTTGGAATCAGTAGAACCAAATATAATGTCATCTACATATATTTGTACTAACAAGATTTTATCATGATGATGCTTAATAAATAAAGTCCTATCTACCATGCCTCTAGAAAATTTATGCTCTAAGAGAAAGCTAGCTAAGGTTTCATACCAAGCTCATGGAGCTTGCTTTAGACCATAGAGAGCCTTATGTAACTTAAAAACATGGGAGGGATAAGATGAAGAGATAAAATCTGGTGTTTGTTCTACATAAACCTCTTCTTTGAGTTCACCATTAAGGAATGCACTCTTGACATCCATTTGGTATACTGTGAACTTCTTGTAGGCTGCATAAGCTAGAAATATCCTTATTGCTTCTAACCTTGCAACAGGGGCAAATGTTTGGTCATAATCTATGCCTTCCTCTTGTCTGTAGCCTTGAGCAACTAATCTAGCTTTGTTCCTTATGATAGTACCTTGAGCATCTAGTTTTTTTTCTAAATACCCATTTAGTTCCAATGACTGGGTAGTCTTTGGGTCTTGGAACTAAATCCCAAACTCTACATCTCTCAAACTGGTTGAGCTACTCTTGCATTGCAATGATCCAGTGTGGATCTTGCTCAGCATCTTTAATGGATTGGGGCTCAGTTAGAGATATGAAGCAGGCATGCATCATGTCCTGGTGGAGTTTATGCCTTGTCTGCACACCCACTGAGATATCTCCAATTACTTGAGATACATGGTGATCTCTAAGTGTGAATAACTCTGTAGGAGGAGCTGGTTGATCAACAGCTTGGGGAGTTAATTCCTCTGGTGGAATTATATCTGTTGTTGGCTCTTCACTTAGCTCAGTGTCTTCATCTTCACTTTCTTCAGTAACATGTGGAGAAGGATGTGTAACAGTCTCATTGGTGAGGGTCAACTCATCCAACTTCTCACACAAGTTAGGTACCTACAAAGTTTCATTGGTAAAAGCTATCTTCTCCTTGTAAAACATATTAGTCTCATCAAATGAAATTTGAATAGACTATTCCATTTTCATAGTTGATTTATTATATATCCTATAAGCCTTACTTACTTGGGAATATCCAAGAAAAATTCCAATTTCAGCCTTGGCTTCAAACTTTCTAATGTATTTCTTGTTGTTGTTATGAATGTAACAAATGCAACCAAAGACTCTAAAATAATCTACTTTAGGTTTCTTCCCTTTGAGTAGTTCATAGGGTGTCTTGCCCTTAAGCTTATGAATCAAACTTCTATTCAGTATATAGTTTGTTGTGCTCACAGCCTCTGCCCAAAAGGATAGGGGCAAGTGAGCATCTGCAATTAATGTGCCTACAGATTCAATGAGTGTTCTATTTTTCCTTTTAGCTATCCCATTTTGTTGAGGAGTTCTAGGAGCAGAGAAGCAATGCCTGATACCTTCCTTCTCGTAGAATTCTTGCATGGGAAGAGACTCAAACTCAATACCATGATCACTTCTGATCAATGCAACTGGAGTAGAGTACTCAATACTTATGCTCTTAAGAAAATCTGTAAGAACCTTGAAGTTATCTGACTTGTTTCTCAAGAAGAATACCCAAGTGAACCTTGAGAAGTCATCAACAATTACTAAGGTATAAGACTTTCCTCCTAGACTCTGTACAATAATGGGTCCAAAAAGATCTGTATGGAGCAACTACATTATCCTATGTGAATCACTCTTATTAAGTGACTTAAAACTATTTTTAGTTTGCTTGCCTAACTGACAAGCCCTGCAAAGGATTTCCTTCTTGTAGGGATAAGAAGGCAGTACTTAAACAAGGTTGTCCCTAGATAGTTTAGCAATGTTTCTCAGGTTTATATGACCTAATCTCCTATGTCAAAGATCATTATTATTGCTGGTTTGATTAAACAGGAAAATTTAAATTTCAGCATACCTAAAGTTAACTACATAGATATTTCCTACTCTAGTACCAGTTAACACTACTTGGTTATCTACAGAAGTAATAATGCAAGAAGTTTTGTTAAATGATACCTGAAACCTTTCATCACATAACTGACTTATGGATATAAGGTTGTGCTTCAGTCCACTTACATAAGCAACCTTCCTGAAGGTGACTGCTCCAATTTTGACCTTTCCATATCTTTTAGTCTGGTCAATATTGAAATCACCAAATATTACTTTGGGTCCTAGCTTTGACTTATAGTTGATTAAGTTGTCATTTTTTCCAATCATATGCTTTGAACAGCCACTATCTAGATACCACTGTTGCTCTGTGGTGGGATAGTCTTTCACCTGTAATAAAATAGATTAGCTATTCTTGACCCAGGTCACCTTGGGTCCTTGTTTATTCACATAGTTAAAACTGGAAATGTAAGAGTATTCTTGTTGACTTTTATAACCTAAGGGATGAAATCTTCTAGGTGGAATTATCCACTGATTGAATGGATTAACATATTGTCCTTGTTGATTAAATGTTCTGTTAGGATTAAAGTTTCTGTTATAATGAACTAGGGTCGACGAATTCTGGTAAGTTCGTCGATCTAAGGTCGACAAATGGGGATGAGTTCGTCGAACTCCACTCAGAGAATGAAAATATTCATTTTCTGGGCCCCAATATTTTCGATCTCGGGTCGACGAACCATACTGGTTTCGTCGATCGCAGTTCAGAGAATAATTATAATAAAAGTTTGCGTTCGGAGTTTGTCGACTTGAGTTCGACAAACTATACACATTTCATCGATCTGAGTTCGACGAAATCGGCTGAACATAGTTATAGTTAAGATTTTTCTTATTTTTTCTCTTTTTCTTATTCTTTTGTTTTAATTCTGTTTTTTTAACATTATTATAATCTATCTTCTCTTTATCCTTTTCAGAAACAAATTTTATTGTTGTTAAAATATTTTTCTGAATCTGTGGGGGTTGGCTTGATGAAGCACCTAAGCCCAGCTTGCCATTAAGCCTTACATTCACTGTGCTTGTGATGTCCATCAGCTTGATACTTCTCCCATTTAGGTATTTTTCAAGTTTCCTAGCCTCAGCTAATTCAGTTTTTAATGTGATGATTTGTTCATTAGCTAGAGTAAGTTCATCTTTTAATTTAATGTTTTCAGAAAACAAGATTTCTTGTTCAGTCAATTTCTCTCTAAGTTGTTTAATCTCTTTTTCAGAATTTATTAAGTCAATGCACAAAGATTTGAATTCAGTTCTAAAATCTTCTAAATTGAAATCAAAAGAAGACAGTACCTGATCTTCCTCAGATTCAGAGTCTTCATCCTCTGACTTGTCATCTTCTGCTTCTGAACAGCTGTCTGATGCATTGATGGCTATCAGACGCACTTTTTTTTGCCTTTGCTTCCTCTTCATCTTCACTGGAGCTAGAAGATGAAGATTCATCTTCAGTTTCACTCCATGCCTCAGCCGCAAAGCCTTTCTCCTTCCTCTTATGCTTGCTGGAGGAGGGCTTGTTGTAGAGCTGCTTCTTTGTTTCTTTTTCTCTTCTTTTCTCCTTCTTTTGGTTCTCTGGACACTATGAGATGAAAACTTTTCTATTTTGTACCCAGGATCTTGCCCTTAAGCTTCTTGGTAGAGCTTGCATAGTCTTTGTTTTGTGCCATGACGTGAAAAGAGAAAAACTAGGAAAAGAAAATCAGATCTAGCAAGGATCTTTTGGTTCAAGTGTTAGCTTGTACAACCAAAGAAACATCCCTCTGATACCAATTGAAAGATAGGGGTTAGATCTGATTTACTCCAGAGGGGGGGTGAATAGAGTAATTAAAACTTTTCTATTTTTAAATTTATCAGAGTAAAATAAGTGATGCCAATAGTAATATAGAAAGTAAATGAAAACAGGTTAAGCTAATCTATCACAGCACAGCAAGAATAAGAAAGAAAATGATCACACACAGACAACACAAGAATTTTATAGTGGTTCCCCAAACTGGGTATATCCACTCTTCTACCACCCTCATAGGAATCCACTATCAGGTTTTTGATTAGGTGAATGTCACAACAAGATCTATTTCTAGGGAGATCTCACAACCCTTTAGGCTTTTGATTAGGTGCCCAAAAACTAAGAATAAACTTTTGAAGGGAGTTAATAAACCCTTTTATATGAGGTAAAATAGGTGATGATGTCTTCTCTTTTCTCTATACAACAGAGAAGACTAGTGGATTTGCTGTTTGTCAAGACTCCTTCTGAAATGTAGAAAATGGTTCAGAAACTTGGAGCCTTGCTCAGGATGTAGGTCTTCAGCCTTGTCTGAAAGAATCCTGGAACTTTCTGACTGATTCAAAGATGTTGTCCTTGAATGTTCCTGGAGGAGGAGTTGAAGAAAACTCTTGATATTGATGGTTCTTCTTCTTCAGTATTCAGAAAGAATAAGGGAGAAAACATAATGTTTTCTGTATACAAAGAAGAAGTTCTGTATGTTGTTATTCTGTGTAACTGTATTCTCTTCTCTGTATTGCTCTTGTGTTTTTACTGCAGGTCTGGTCTGTGTATGCTTGCAGTGATTCTTGTTGTATATTGTCGTCTGAAAAGAAAAAAATCTCTTTTATATTCTGCTGTCAATAATTTCTGCTTTGAAATTTGAATTCCTGGCATTAATTGTTGATTGTTTTGGAGAAAGAAACGGATGAAATATTTGCTTTAAATGATTTTCCCAAACTGTCCCATTAAAATAGGCAAGTAATTACTCTAATGAAGACCATAATTAATGTTGCTAATAACGACTATATTCAGGAGAATATAAGCATTAATTACTCAGGAAATCACTGCTAAATAATATAATAAATAAGGGACAGAAGTAAGGAAAACTCTAGTCTGGCTCGGGACAAAAATCATCGACCTCAGAATAGAATTCGTCGACAGGAGTTCCAAGTTCGTCGACCTGAGAATTCCTGTTCGTTGACATGAGCTCTGCGAACTGCTTACTGAGAATAACTTGCTAATTCTGCGCTCTAAGTTCGTCGAGCTGAGAATCTGTCTGAAGGAATAGATCGTCGACCTAAGCCTGAATATTGTCGAGCTCAACTCAGAGAAATAATCCTGAGTTCGTCGATCTAAGATCGACGATCGTCGATCTAAGATCAACGATCGTCGAGCTGAGTTTGAAGAACTTCGAACTGATAATTTTGATCTCTGAAAGACTTCTAAGTCTGAGTTTATTGAAGTCCTCTGCTGGTTGGTCCATGAAGGTTGAACCTAAAGACTAGCCTAAACTCTAGGATATAAGGACTTTACCCTGGTTATACAATATGGGTCAAACTCAACCTAATTTAGTGAACATAGCCCAAATCCAACTAAGGATCCAACACGCACACCTTTTTTGGGCGTATCAATGGTCACTGGAGGAATGAGAATCTTCCTTGTATGACAACAAATGTCTCTTATAATGGAAGAAGAAAGGACATGGGTCTAAGTGCTCAGAAAACTCTCCATGAAGAAGTGTAAAAGGCCCATCCTGGACCTTTTGTATTTAATGCACTAGCTCCATCTCTCTTGAGCAAGGCAGTGGCCTTTTCTCTAAATCTCCCTGCTCATACTCTGACCAAGGGTAAATCTGTCAGGATGCAAGACTTGGAATCTTCCAAAAACAACAACAGCATGTCCTCTGCAAGGAGAACTGCTGCTGATAGATCTTGTGAAAATCCAAGCTCTTATCATGTCAGACCTACTTTCAGTTAGACTGTGACTAAGAGAATTTTGAACAAGAAAGTTTCTTCTTCTTCTGTTCAGTCTGCTGTCAACCATGTTAAATCAATTTCTGTGTTTACAACTGTTTATAGATGTTAATCAAATATCATAACATCTCAGATTTATAGTTGTTAATCAATAGGGAGTTATGTCGATGTGATCAGTTTCTGTGTTTTAATAGAAGTTCTATATGATTTGTTAATCATTTACAATTAAAAAAATATATTTATTGCTTTAAACTATTCATATCTTGAGAGTATATATTTTCAAGTCTATCTTTTCTATTTATAGAAGATAACTTGTTCTATCTATGTTTTTTTTTTAGAGATTTCTAGTTATATTTCCCGGTGAGTTAATTTATTATTCGTATATTTTGCTGAATATACTCTAGAGATTTTTAAGTATCGATCTTAGGACAAAATCACATCGTGCTGCATCAGTGAAATTATTTTGCTGAAATCTACTTATTCTATTTATTTTCTGACAACTTCAAAAGGAAGATGTCCAAATTTGAGGCCGACCATGCGTTTTTAATGCCCGCGATCAATGTTGCCCCAACAACAAAATCAACCCCTCCGACAAATGTAGCCCCTACGAAAAATGTCGCGTCCACGATAAATGTCGCCCCCCCGACAAATGTCACGCCCATAACAAATGTCGCCCCGAAGAAAAATGACACTCCCACGACAAATGTCGCACCCACGATAAATGTCGCCGCCACGACAAATGTCGCCGCGCGCCACGACAAATGTCGCCGCCACGACAAATGTCGCGACCACGATAACTGTCACGCCCACGACAAATGTCGCATCCACGATAAATGTCGTCCCCACGACAAATGTTGCCCGCACGGGGTCCCCCGTGCACGACTGCTTGTATATATATACACACACACACAACGAGTCGCGCGGGGGCCTAAACGTCAGATTTTCGGCATGACATTTTTCAGGGCTCATATCGGTGACCTAAACGGCTTCAAATCAAAAAGTGTAGATCACATCTACAACTTTCATGTTGATCACTTTTTCAAACAAGATACATTTGCGGGGTCTACAACCCGAAAACCACAAATCGCGCTAAAATATCACTTATATATATACACACACGAGCAGCTCCGCATGGGCTTCGGCTGTGCTCGCTGACTCTTAGCGAGCTGCGCCCGCATTCAAGCGGGTTGTGCCAGCATTCAAGCGGCCTCTCCGCCCGCCCCTATTTTTTTTGAAGTAACCCTGTGCCCCGCGCGACAGTAACCGCCCGCCACCTATTTAATATTTGAAGTAACCCTGTGCTCCGCCCGACAGTACCCGTTCCCCGGCGGGCTCCGCCCACGCCCCCACCCCCGATGGGCTCTCCGCCCGCCCCCTATTTATTTTTTAAACTTAAAAATAATGTTCTTTATATTTTAAATAATTTAATATTTAATTTTTTTAAAATATATAATATAATTGTCCAGCGCTTTTAATATCTTTTATATAATATTATTGTTTTTATTAAAAAAAATGCTAGCTGTTGGCCGTTAATATGACACATAAAATATATAATAATATGAGTTATTTTCTCAAATATGTAATATATATATTAATAAATATTAACAATTATTCTCAATTATTTATAATGGCATGTGAATATATTTTTAAAAGATTTGTTTCCGTTACTCTCACATCGTGAAAGAGAAGGCAATTTCGAAAATAAATAAAGTAGTCTGACATCATACTTGGGAAACGTAATCTAAATTTGCTTTTAAATACAAAACCCGGCCATCAATATCTGAAATTGGACATTGCAGCTCTGCGGGTTGAATTACGGGCCCGAAATGGGCTGTTAAATGGGTCTTAAATGGAAAAAATGGTGGCTTACCCAATTGTTTTTTTTTTGAAATTACAGGGGTAAAAGACTAAATCCACTATGTAGGTGTTGGGTATTGTATTCACAATTAACTGAATTTGAAGAAACCTCCAGTCAAGGTAAGATGGATTCACAATGTATTTGATGATTTTCTATCAACTTGTGCTTGCAGCTATTCCATGCTAAGTTCACACCAATGTCAGGGTGCAGTGAGTCAATATACACGGGTCTGCGCAATGTAATCTCTCGTTGAGTAGATCAGTGTGTTGACTCACGTGTGCTCTATCTATTGGAGTGTACTTATTTTCAAGTACAGAATTGAGGTAGATCAAGAGCAGAAGAGGAGCAAAGATAGGTAAAAGACCAAGTTCATAGGAAGGAAGAGAAAAATCGTCTAAGTCAAAATTGACGGGAATCACTAAGTCATTCCCGCCGACTTCGACGGGAGTCACTTGTGATTCTCGCCGATTCGGCGAGAATCAGGATGCATTCCCGCCGACCTCTTCCGGATAACTGTTTTCCTACAGAAATTCTGCTAAGGCAGAATCGACGGGAATCACCAAGTGATTCTCGCCGACTTCGATGGAAATCATTTTGATTCCCGCCGATTCGTCGAGAATCAGGTTGCATTCCCGCCGATTCCCACAGGCTGACTAGTTTTACAACTAGAAATCGGCCAAGGTAGAATCGACGGGAATTGTGAGTGATTCCCGCCGACTTCGACGGGAATCACCAACGATTCTCGCCGATTTTGCCTTAGACAATTTTTCCCGTTTGCTGGACCGAATCGCCTTGCCGTGCGCTATTTTGGACGGGGCTAGAGTTTCTCCTTGTGGGCCCCACAACGGTCATTAGGGTTGACTCTGGTATATATACATGCGTATTTCGAACATCTACAGGAATCCATTCACGGAGAATCTGAAGTAGCTGACGCGTGCCCTAGCAGATCGCGGAACGTCGTCGATCGCTATCGCCGCTCGCAAGCTAGTCGTCGTCGCTGATCTCAGAGGTTCTCTGGTCTTCCAGTGACAGTACCGAGGCTAGCAGTGCGTCTCACGCTTCTCTATTGAGATCTCTTGTCTTTCGATTCGTTGAACAAGGTTTGTTCTTCATTCTGAATCGATTGAGACGATTGATCCAACTGAGATCGTTCGTAGACCTTGCTTGCTTCGTCAAGAAGTTTGGATCTACAAAGCATCGCCGCCGCAATCACTTGCCGCCGCCGATCTTGACAAGATCCTCTCCAAGAGAGTACTCCGGTTGTGGACTCTTCGCATCTTTCAAGAAAGCTTCAACGATCGACGAAGGACATCGGAAACTCCAAACGTTTGTTTGTATTTTCTAATACATTCTATTTTTTGTTTTGTTGTAAAGGAATTTTGATTCCTAGTTGTAAGGGTTGGGTGCAACCCGTGGTAGAGGAGTAGTGACTCCTTTGGTTGGAAGGGTTCCTTCCGTAGTGTGAGGATTGGATTTCAATCCGTTTGGTGAAGTGACCGAGTCGTCCCTTGGTGGGAGATAGGTCGAATGGGGAAAGTGGACGTACCCAAATCGGTGAACCACTATAATTTCTTGTGTGCTTTCTGTGCTGTGTTTGTTTAATTGTGCAGGTAAATTAATTCCGCAAAAGACTGCTCGACACTTATCCCCCCCCCATAGGTGGACTTTGTTGACACTAGATACTTTCAAGTGGTATCAGAGGGAGGTTACTCAACAATAAGGTTAACACCTTGAGTAAGATCCCGCATCTAGTGTCAAGAAGAAAACATGACTCAAGCATGGAGCTATACTCTGATGTTTCTCCCCTGAGACTGCCTTCCTGCACAAAAGAATATTACCCCATCTGGAAAATGAGGGTTCAATTTCATCTTGAAGCCATTGACCCCCGTGCATTATTCATTGTGGAAGAGGGTCCCTTCATTCCCATGAAGGCTTCTAACTCTGGAGAAGATCTCCAAATCCCTAAGAGTACCGCAGAGATGACAGAAACTGAGCTCTCACTATTCAACTTGGACAAGTTGGTACGACATATCATCTCTGATATTTGGTCAGGCTCTTCTCTTACAAGATTGGATAAGTGCAAGACTGCAAAGTCCATATGGGGAACAATCTCTGACCTTATGGAGGGAAAGAAGACTATCAGGACTGAATGCCAGCAAGAGGATGAAGCATATGTGGGGGTCCTCGTCTCTGATGATGAAAGTCAAGAACAACTTCTTAATATCAGAGCTCCAGTGTCTCTATCTGAGACTGAAGAAGAGATTGAGGAATGCAGTTGTGATGAAGCTGAAACCTAAGTCTCTGCAGACCATAACTCTAACCTTGATCAGCACAATCAGGATACGATATCTTCCTCCTCTTGCTCCCTACCTCTTGTATCTCCTGAAGACAGGAAAAGTTCAGAGGTTTTTCCATCTTTTGATGCTAGGGAAATAGACTGTTTCAATCAAAAGATTGAAACTCTTGATTCCCTTCGTAGTGCCCTTCAGAAGAGCAACTTGCTTGTTGAGAAACAAGCTATGGAAATTGCTCAGTTGAGGACCATAATGGATCTCCAATTGGAATCCATCAAGGTGAAGGACTCAAAGATCTCGGATCTAGAGTTGTCTCTAGAGACCGAGAAGAGAATTGTATCTAACTTTTTCAAGGTAGATGCTATTAAGAGAAAGGGAGAAAACGGGTGGATCTCACGAATTATAAAATCATGGAGAAATGGGAAAACTGTTTTCAGACCCCCCACACCGAGTAGGAAGGGCACACATCATTCCTTCAAGTATGACCATAAGAACAACTATAATCAATACAAGAATGATCGGCCCTCATGTGGAAGCACCCATAGTGCAAGTGCTGTTATGGCTACCCATGAGAAAATACACACGGCTCATCATGAACCGTTTGTATTTACGGCCTAAGCTCCCCCACTTCATGACATTGCAGGAACCAGCTCTCACAGAACATCTTCCCACCCTAGGACAAAGGGAAGAGGAGTTGGCAAACATGAAGCAAGCATCAATGGGCTCCCCGGATTTGTGCTGGCTGAAAAGAAAGCACCACCTCCCAGGCCTCAGGACACTCACCACATGTTCTCCATCCGCCCTCCCTCGAGTCTAGGCGGAAAGGGTAAATCTATGAGCAGAACCTGCTCTGCCCCTGTCAGACCTAAGATCGTAACTAACTCAGTCAGTAGATCTGGTCAGAAAAGGAGATACAATATTCATGAGTGTTGGTACTGTGGCAGAGTGGGTCACTTTGCCATAGATTGTTGGCACAATCCTTCTGTGCCAAGGGCAAGGGTATGTCCACATCCTTTGACAAGAGATAACCTTCCTGACAGAAATCCTGTAGGAAGGCATGTTGTATTTTATGCTGACAAGAATCTAGGACCCAATACCTATTGGTTTTCTAAGGTAAGGTGATTTATTTTTGCAGGATAGTCTAGGCACTCATGAACCTGATGGGACCTAGACAACAGATGTTCCAGGCTTGCCATGGAACAAGTATATGAGACCAGAGATAATGCTAACTACAGTGTCCTACTTGAACTTGATACCCGTTGTACTTCAAATAGTGGATCCGTATGATCAACCTAATGATCTCAGGTACGCGCATTCAGTTTCGAAAATTGAATCGCTTTACATAGATGTATATATATATCCAAACTCATATGTAGATTCCCTTTCAAGATATAAATATATATATATATACACACACCTGATGGAAGGACACGGAAGCCAATATCCATATGGACCATATTGTGGAAACTGATAAACTGTCAAAATTTTGATATAGTGAGAAAGGGGGGTGTCAAATGGTCCTATGACTCTCAAGGGACTTATATCAATAGTTGAAACTACAATATTACATTTTGAATCCAACAAGGATAAGCCGGGGTTTATTTCTAATTTTAGCCTTCCTTGAACTCAACTTAGCTATCATAACATGAAAACTTGATATCCGTTGTTTAGAGGAAAAAGGAAATCTAGGTAAACTAAACAGGATTCTTGTCGATTATATTAATCGTGCGGAAATATCAGAAACCTCCACAACCAGCAGAAATATCAGAAACAACGGCAAAATTCGGAAATAAAAAGCGAACACTCTCCTCCCGACCCTTCGCATTCTCATCGACTCTGCAGAAACAACTACAAATTTCCGGCGGAACCTGCGAAATCGTGTCTGCCTCTCGTCGACTCCTGTCGCTCCCGTCGCTCCTATCGAGTGCAGTCCGCCTGCTGTCCTCTCCCCGTCGGCTCGATGTTCCCGTCTCCGGCATCTTCTCGACACAAAGTGTCTTGCCGATTCACCGCCAGCATTCCGTCCCGACGCAAGCCCCTCATCGGACTAGGGCTTTTCTCCGCTCACTGCCTGCCTAGAATTTTCTACCTTCCCCCCTCCGAGTAACAGGTAACGACCGTTCCTACTAGTTTGTAACATGTCTAGTTCCTACTAAGTTTAGTTCCTACAAACTATGGATTTAGATAGAGTTAAGTTCCTTGAGTGTAACTTGTTTAGGTTTATAATGGCTCCTCGAACGATGGTCGGGCTCCTCACTGGAAGTGAGTTGGTTAGGACTGGCTTTGCCCATGCTTCTGATGAATTCAGGAACATCATCTTGATGCTAGAGCAAGCCGGGCTCTCCTTTATTCTCGAGCACCCGTGCAAGGTCCTAGACAAGTAAGTTCTGGAGTTATACGCAACCGCCAAGCTACGTCACGAGGACACCCTAATAAGGAGTATGATAGCTGGAATAAGGATCAAGATGATTGATGCAAAACTATTACATCATCTCCAGCTCACCAGCTTTGTACAAGAGGACTACCTTGATAAAAATGATCGTTCGAGGACACTACTATTCTGTGGATTAGCTCGAGGGACCAAGGCCATCAAATGTAAGGACATGAACGAAGAAGGAAAGCTCCTCTCAGATATCATAGGGAAAGTTCTGATATGCAAACCTGGCTCCCATGGTCATATATTAGGTGACATATTTAAGATCCTGATGGTTATAGTATGCAGAAAGAAATTCAACTGGGGAGCCATGTTATTTGAGAAGATAAAGGATACCCTACGTACTCCCAACTTCGGTAGAATTATCAGTCTATATTTGAATCAGATGGACAGAGACAGATTTTATATGACTAAGGGAGTTCCCCTTCACTACCCGAAGAAGATGGACTCCAGCGTATTTGATAGGTGGGAAAGACAAATTGCCCAAGGGGGTGCGGCTGGAACACAGGTGGATGAAGAAGACAGAGCACCGGAGTTCAGAAATCCCTCGGATGAGCCCAGTGAAGTTCCTGATCTGCTGCATGCAGGAACTGAGGGGGAGTCTTTACCCATTCTTTCTGCTGACATCAGGATGGATGCCACAGTCTCAGATCAAGTAGATGCTATCACTGATATTTCCCTCATCGCCAAGGAGGCAGTGGAGACTCTCACGACTGATCTAACTGACGAGGAGGTAGAGGATGATATGGAAAATGCTGTTGCTGATGAGGATATGGAGAATGCTGCTGCTGCTGATGATGATGTGGAGCATGCCGTCGCTGATGACCTTAATAATGAGCAAGCTGGAAATGAAATGGCCATGAAGGAGATTGATGTTCAAACCCCTTATGTGGAACAAATTCAGGCAAGGGTTCCTGATGTGACTGGTGCAACAATTGAGGGGGAGACCTCCCGGCAGGGGATGATGAGTATATATGGAAAAAGGACAGAGGCTGCCCCAATCCCCCCTCAAGAGACCGTGAATCTATCAAGCTCTCCAAGTGTATCTGAAGAAGATAATCCTTACTCACAGAGTCCTATCCACCCTGAGCACATCCAGGCTATGCATCAGGATCATCCATTAGGACCTAGCCTGGCAAATCACATGGTCAATATCATTCAGGGTATAGTGGATGAACTGAAGGCCTCCTTTGAACGATCTCACAACAAGGTACTTAAACAAATTAAGCAATCCGAGGATCTGATGCTCAAGAATGTTGTGGAGATAAATCATAAGCTGGATATGATGGAACAAAGATTTGACGCTAAGTATGCTGAGGCCGGTACTGCCGTCAATCTTTTGATGTAAGGGCTACAGAAAAACACAGCTGATCTGGCAATGGTGAATCAAAATGCACATGTTGTGGCCAACAACATCAAATTATTCGATGCCAACATGATCACACTCAACGCAAATTAGAAATCCCCGCTGGTCGATTTTGCTCGGAATGTCAAGCATAGAGATGAGTCACTGCATTCTTATGCAAACTCAATTGCTCAAGAAGCCAAAAAAGGGGAGGAGGAATATACAGCTAAGATGGCATGATTACAACAAATCATAGTCGACAACTTCAAGCAGTCAAATGAGTATGTTTTTGAAAGCTGTCACTGGTTAGTTCAGCAAGCATCTGATATACAAATTCCGGTTGCTCCTATTGATGAGGTTGCTACTGCTGCTATTGAGGAGGTTCCCTTGAGTAAAGCTGATGCCAGAAAGGCTGCTAGGGCCACTGCCAAAGCTGCTCACAGGGCTATGTTTGATCAAGAGGCCATTGCAAAAGGGAAAAGAAAACTTCAAGAAGGAACTTCCAAATAAACTCCAGTTGAGAGGAAATCGAGATTGAAGGAAAGTGAAGTTAAGAATGAACGATGAAGTCCCACGTCTAGGAGGATCATACTGGACACATTCATGCTACAACAGCGGGGAGAGCTCAATAAAAATGAAGTATATAGTCAGTATGAGTGGGAGATGCACAAAGAGTATGAGTCCAAAAGAAACATATTCTTAAGGACTAACACTGTGGAACATAAAGATCCTCCCCCTCGGTACTACCCGAATCCGAAGGAATTCTTTGAAAGGGAAAGCAAGAAGTACATGGCTGAACAACTAAGAGATGCTCAGGCAAAGGAGGGATAGACTTGGAATCTAGATTTGTTTTTATTTTCTATATGCGTGTATATCTTTTCTTGTAGTTAAATGAACAACCTTTGGATATATGTATATATATATGATCACATGCTGATTCATTTGTTGTGCTGAATGCATGAAATTCTATTATTCTTAATTCTTGTCTCGCACATTTGTTATGTATATCTTTCTGGTTGGTGTAATTCATCTTAGCTAGTAGGATTTTTGCTTCTTCAAATAGGGGGAGATTGTTGGGTATTGTATTCATAATTACCTTGATTTGAAGAAGCCTCCAGTCAAGCTAAGATAGATTCACAATGTATTTGATAGTTTTCTATCAAGTTGTGCTTGCAGCTATTCCATGCTAAGTACACACCAATGTCAGGGTGCAGTGAGTCAATATATACGGGTCTGCGCAACGTAATCCCTCGTTGAGTAGATCAGTGTGTTGACTCACGTGTGCTCTCTCTATTGGAGTGTACTTATTTTTAAGTACAGGGTCGAGGTAGATCAAGAGCAAAAGAGGAGCAAAGATATGTCAAAGACCAAGTTCATAGGAAGGAAGATAAAAATTTTCTAAGTCAAAATCGACGGGAATCACTAAGTCATTCCCGCCGACTTCGACGGGAGTCACTTGTGATTCTCGCCGATTCGGCGAGAATTAGGCTGCATTCCCGCCGACCTCTTCCTGATAACTGTTTTCCTACAGAAATTCTGCTAAGGCAGAATCGACGGGAATCACCAAGTGATTCTCGCCGACTTCGACGGGAATCGTACTGATTCCCGCCGATTCGTCGAGAATCAGGTTGCATTCCCGCCGATTCCCACAGGCTGACTAGTTTTACAACTGGAAATCGGCTAAGACAGAATTGACGGGAATCGTTAGTGATTCCCGCCGACTTCGATGAGAATCACCAACGATTCTCGCCGATTTTGCCTTAGGAAATTTTTCCGTTTGCTGGACCGAACCGCCTTGCCATGCGCTGTTTTGGCCGGGGCTAGGGTTTCTCCTTGTGGGCCCCACAACGGTTATTAGGGTTGGCTTTGGTATATATACATGCGTATTTTGAACATCTATAGGAATCTATTCAAGGAGAATCTGAAGTAGCCGACGCGTGCCCTAGCAGATCGCGGAACGTCGCCGCTCGCTGTCGTCGCTCGCAAGATAGTCGCCGCCGCTGATCTCAGAGGTTCTTTGATCTTCCGGCGACAGTACCGAGGCTAGCAGTGCGTTTGAAGCTTCTCTCTTGAGATCTCTTATCTCTCGATTCGTTGAACGGGGTTTGTTCTTCATTCCGAATCGATTGAGATGACTAATTCAACTGAGATCGTTCGTAGACCTTGCTTGATTCGTCAAGAAGTTTGGATCTACAAAGCATCGCCGCCGCAATCACTTGCCGCCGCCGATCTTGACAAGATCCTCTCCAAGAGAGTACTCTGGTTGTGGACTCTTCGCATCTTTCAAGAAAGCTTCAACGATCGAAGAAGGACATCAGAAACTCCAAATGTTTGTTTGTATTTTCTAATACATTCTATTTTTTGTTTTGTTGTAAAGGAATTTTGATTCCTAGTTGTAAGGGTTGGGTGCAACCCGTGGTGGAGGAGTAGTGACTCCTTTGGTTGGAAGGGTTCCTTCCGTAGTGTGAGGATTGGATTTCAATCCGTTTGGTGAAGTGACCGAGTCGTCCCTTGGTGGGAGATAGGTCGAAGGGGGAAAGTGGACGTACCCAAATCGGGGAACCACTATAATTTCTTGTGTGCTTTCTGTGCTGTGTTTGTTTAATTGTGCAGGTAAATTAATTCCGCAAAAGACTGCTCGACACCTATCCCCCCATAGGTGGACTTAGTCGACACTAGATACTTTTAGTAGGGTAGGAGTCCTATAAAATTTAAAGGGTTTAGGACATCCTATAATCTTAGATTTAGGAGACCTAGAAAAAATATATGGACGGTTCAGAATCATTCATCTGATCGAATGGCTGAGATGTTATGATCTAATCAGATCGGAGCCAGAAAATATTAAATGAATGACTAACACTGAAAGTAGGTCTCATATAATAACTAAATTATATGACCACTATATTTCCATTTAAGTGGTTCAGATTCGTTCAGCCGCGCCCGCGTCGGGGAAGCTCGGGCGGGCCACGCCCGCCCCATTCGAGCTGGCCACGCCCGCCCCATTCAGGCCGACTCTTGGCGGGCTTTGCCCGCTTTCGAGCGGGTTGCACATGTATTTGAGCTGGTTGCGCCTGCATAGAAAATCTCATAATGTCCCCTGATGTGGCAAGCATTAAGTGGGCGGTAACTTTTGTCAAGCAGTAACTTTTGTTGGGCGGCATCATTCAGTTCTGCCCATATCCACGACGACAGTGGTCGTGGGCAATGACAATAATCGGGGGCGACAACACTTGTCGGGGACAGTAACACTCATAGGGGGCGGTGACACTCTAATGGAGTGAGCCACTCCTATATAGTTTGGTAGTGTACTGCCCGTAGTTTTGTATCGACATTGAATTTTATGAGACCCGCTCGTAGTTTTTTTTGTGATTGCCGCCCAAACTACTCAAGTCCATTTGACTCTTAGTAGATTGCGTCCACATTCAAACGAGTTGTGCCTACATTCGAGCTGGTTGTGCCCCCATTCGAGCGGGTTGTGCCGCATTCGAGCGGACTGCGCCGCATACAAGCCGACTCTTAGATGGCTTTGCTCTCTTTCGAGTGGGCTGCAACCCGCATAAAAATTCTCAAATGTCCCCTCATGTGACAAACATTAAGTGCGGTAACTTTTGGCAAGCGACAACTTTCGTCGGGTGGCATCATTCGGTTCCGCCCCTATCCACGACGACATTGGTCATGGGCAACGACCATGATCGGGGGCAGCAACACTTGCCGGGAGGAACAACACTCATAGTGGGCGGCGACACTCGTTGGGGGTGATTACACTCATAATGTGTCACATTCGAGACCACATCAAATGTTTGTTGACTATTTGCAAATCTCTACCTTTTGTCCATATAGTTTTTCAATGAAACATTCATCAGATCAACATATGGACATCCACAACCTTCAAAATGATGTCTTTTAACTCACAGATGTATGCATTTTGAGTTGAGAGCTTAAATATATGTAGTTCACGCATAAAAAAAATTGCCCCAATACATGAGCATAAAAACATGTCTATTTAAGCTTTTTAAAAAATATCTGTGAGAGCTGAAAAATAAATAAAAAGAATTCACAAATGTCACTGTAAATTTTTAAATAAGCATGCATTTTGAGCCAATCTTGCATCTCCAACTCCAACTGCGCATTACAGTATTTACTAAAGAAATTCCTTCAAATTATAATTCTCAAACTTAGAGTATATTCCTTATATATATATATAGGTGCTCTTGTATATAATTAAGATTAAAAAAACAAATAATAATAGCAATATATAAAAAGTTTATCCAACCATTGAATTCACTTTGAGTGGCTGAGGTAGATTAGTAGCACCTCTAAAGTTATCATTACAAATGCACTTTGTAGAGAATCTTGGGCACAATAAGTCTCCAAATGAAGTCTTATTCCATGAGTGGCAAGCCGTCTCTAAGAATGACCTTAGTCTCCCAACCAACTAAATATTTAGCCATTACGACGTCGGGTTTTCCCTGGCGACAATCATCATTGTTGTCCACTATCTCCACGACGACATTTGGGTTGATCAACTGCAGAAAGCACAAAATAATAATAAACTATCAAAGTGAATTCAACAGATAAAAGCCAAGTCTTGGACTCACATGAAGGCTTCCGACACACAAAGTGATGCGGCACAAAACCCGATAAATCATTGAAATTAAATCAGAGTGAAGATATTAATCCTATTGGGGGTAATGAATCAATAAAAAAAGAGTATAATAGAGGGAGATTTCATGACAAACCTTGTTGAAACCCGAAATTTTTAACAGAAGACCTTGATAAATAAGGTAAGTCCTTGCTAAAGCAATCCTAAGATCCCTTGCAATTACCTTTGCATAAGTATAAAATCAATAAAGCAAACATCAATACTTAAGTAATTAACTATGTTAGTAATTTGTGATGTTCAATAATCAAGTTATATAACTCAACTATTTGCATGTACAGTGACTCTCATTTGCAAGAGATCATCTAATTCAAGCATAAATTAGCATTTCCACTACGTTTTTTGCATACAAATAAATATTTTAACCCAAACCATAAAATTCTACATGATGTCCTAAATTCAATCTTTGTATGGGACATCATGAATAACAAATCGTATCTCACTCTCTCACACGTACGCTCTATATGCTGGCAAGAATAGTACCTAGCATTACTCCCTATGCCCCCTCGAACAATGTGCAATGACAATAACACAGAACCTTTGCTAATTGTATCCCATACACAATGCATAGGATTATCAAAGATATGCTCAGGCAGATTCTGATACCGAATTCAAGTAAAATTTATTTATACTGATTCTGCTAAAAAGATAGAAGAGAATTATTCTTTACTATAATTTCTTCATTAACATCCCTTACAACTCTACGATAACAAGTGAAAAATTTAAATAGCAAGGGCAAAATTTCTTGATGTTAGCAGTGCTAAAAATTGAGCTAGAACCCACAACATGATTCATTTGAATCAAAGTAAAAACTACAAACCGGTGAGGCCCATTGCGGCTTTGCAGGGAGCCGCGACGGCTACCTGCAGGGAGCCGCCGCGGCTACCTGCAGGGAGCCGCCGCGGCTACCTGCAGGGAGCCGCCGCGGCTACCTGCAGGGAGGCAAGCCGCCGCAGATATTCCGTAGCAAACTAATGTGGCTTTACAGCGGGAGCCGCCGCGGCTACCTGCAGGGAGCCAAGCCGCCGCAGATATTCCGTAGCAAACTGATGTGGCTTTACAGTGGTTTGCAGCAGCAAACCGCCTTGGCTTTGCCCCGAATTTGACCTTGCAAACCGCAGCGGTTATTTACAGCAAACCGCAGCGATAAATCATTAATGGTTTGTGCTACAATTAAGAAAAATTACAGATGGGGAAGTATAACTTTTGTTGAATGGGCCAGATTTCTTTGAGAAAATGGAGAATGAATCCTCACTCTAAGTTAGAGGATATTTGGGTGCTAATTATATCACTGAGAATTTGTCAATCTTCTCATAATAAGATCGAATACCTCCTTATAGACGATATTTTTAGTGTACACGCCTGCTTGACTGACGACCATAATGTTTTTTACCAAAATCTTTGTTTTAATTTCTGAGACCTCCCCCGATAATGCAACGTATAGTCGGCCATGACTGAACATGTGATTTGGCAGGTATATTCCGACATTACCAATTATTTGGCCCTGAGACTTGTTAATTGAAAGTGCGAAGGTTAAACGCACTGGAAATTGCTTCCTTGTCAATTCAAACGGCATTCTAGCATCTTCTGCACTATTGAGTGGCATGTGTGGAAGAAACACTCTAAGACCTTTGAATTTGCCTCCAAGAATATCTTCTTTGATCACATTCCTACCAAAGCTCCTACATATAAGTCTCGTGTCATTGCATAATCCGCTTTTTTGGTCGACGTTTCAGAGAAGCATAATAGGTACGCCTTTTTTCAAGTTCAACTTGTGTGCAGGTAGATTCCCCGGATTAATAGAGTTCAATAATTCAAGTAGGTATAAGTTTCTAAAATCATCATTGATAGAGTCAAAAGAATAGTAAGTGGTCTCCACTCCAGAAAAACGATTGAGGCACTTTGCATTTAGCTTGTTGACATCCTCGTTAAGGGGAGTTATGAGTGCCGTTGTCTCCATATAAGTAGCATCATCAGAACTAAAGTTATGCTCCCTTAAATTAGAAAAAAAACATAATTTATTAAGTTGACAATAGAGTTTTCTCCTTCCCATGGCATTGTCATATTGTCAGGAATACAAATCACGTCCTCGACAATGTAAGGCTCCTTCCCATCCCCAACCCTAAGTAAGAACTCAAATAATTGAACATCATTTCTTGCTCTCATATTTTTTGTTAACCGTATTAAATGGATATCTACCCACAAAAATGATTCAATGATGCTAGCATGAATTATTTGTAGTTTGGTACCATTGATTACAACTGACATAACCTGACAAAAATATCCTCCTAAGATAATTACTTTCCCATATAATTGTAGAAGCGCGTTCAATTAATACACACATTTGAGATAGTTTACTAATATCGCAAAAATGTTTTTTATCCTGGTTGATAGGAATATTCAGTTTAGAATGAGCGGTGCCCTTGCAATGCCCGATGAGGCTGTAGCTAGAATAATGTTACCCTTGTGTCAAAATGTTGACAACAATGATCGATATAGGAATGTTTTACCAGTTCCTTCGAGTCCATCCACCAAAAATACTGCACCCTTCTTCTGTCTTATGTAATTACTAATAATGTTAAAAATAGCAAGTTATCCCTCATTAAGATTGTTGATTGCAACTAAATCCTCGTATGACACATGTATAGACAGTTTGTCTTCGATTAGGCTCGAAATGTTAGGAAATTCATCCATGTATCCACTTGTGCGAGGCAAGTCAAAAGCAAGTGTACTTTTATTATATTGATGTAGTATAGTATCTAAATCATGAAGTAACTTGTTTGTTAAAAAGGTAATATTTGTAGTGCTTGTACTCGCATAGTCTTCCATCATAGTAGAGAAATTATTATCCCTCAATGTTAGGATGCTAGTTAGTTCACAATACAATAGAATAGTTGCAAAGAGTCTCCGCAATATGGCTGGCATTTTGAAGCCTCGTGCCTCCTCCAAGAAATTAGAAATCCTACTATCTTCTTTGAGAAGCCCTAGAAGCTCAGCAACCTCCTTAAATGTTGTATAGTTTTGACCATTAATTGTGTGTAGGTGCTCGAAAGACCTTGGTGCAAGAATGTGATTCAACAAAAGACGAAGATAGAATCGTCCGCCCTCAGCGGGCGATACGACGTATAACCGGCCCACAACTTTCCGAGCCCTAGACCTTCTGTAACATCTTTTTTTTTCCTTCTAGACCCTCCTTAACACACATTAGGGTAGGACATATGATGAGTGTGATGAGTTAGGCTAGGAAGTGACCTTAGGACCCAATGAGTTAGGCAGGACTCACATGGGGCCCACTAAAATGTACAAGCCAACATAGACCAACCATAATAGGAGTGCATTGGACCATAAAGCCCCATCAAATGATCACCAAATAAGCCCAATTGACCAAAGTTAACTTTAACCCTAATTTGGTCAAAATCACATATATGGATACAATTAGCCCAATTGGGCATCACCATGACCTAACCCACATTAGGTGGTGTCACTAAACCTAAGACCAACACATGGGACCAGACCACACCTCAGTTGACCAAGTCAAACACCAGAAGTCAACCTTGGCCAACATAGAGCCTAAATGGAGGGATTAAGGAATTAACCCAAACCCAATGGGCAAAGGCCCTAACCCAAGCCCATTTAGTAGGCCCATGAGCCCAATTACAACCCCTACAATCTGGATTTGGAGGGTAGTTTTTGAATTTTTTGAAGTGAAAGTGGCAGCCTGGGCGGACTGTTCGTACGGTCTGGGCGGATAGTTATGACGGTCTGGGCAGTTTGACCATGCGGTCTATGTAGACAGGATTGGCGACTAGCCAGGTCGGCCCATGGTTCTGTAGTTGGATTGTTCCCTGGAGGTAACCAAGTGGATAGGATATTTATCCGCGAAGTTCATTGAGTGCAGGTTGCGGACTAGTGTGGAGCTCGGGAGATCTACATGGCCTTGTGCTTTGATCTTACTCTGGTGCGGTTTGGTGGTAACCGCGTAGTTCGCCGATTTGTGTTGACTAACCCTTGTATCTGCTGGTGCTGTATCACACTTGGGATGGCTAGTGGTGTGGACTTGGTCTAGATCTGTACCAAGTCTAGGTGTGCTTAGTCCGGGAGGTCGCGCGGTTTGCACGGGCTATTTTCTTTATCTGCCGAGTTCAGAAACTGTCTCCTTGTGCTTAGGTTATCGAATCGGGGTGTGCGGACTGGAGCTGTGTCTGCTTGTGTGCAGACTGGTGGAGTTTTCGTAGGGTATGCTGGTGTGGTGGACAAGTCTTGGCTTAGCCTTGTGGCAACAAGGCAGATATGATTTCTATCCGGCCTTGGTTGTGCGACTTTGGTGGACTAGCTGTCCAGCCTAGTTGCCATGACAAGATGGACTGACTTTATGTATGCAGCTGTGCGGATAGTGTTAGTGCTCACTGCGGATAGGGTGTTGATCCTATCGGCTAGGGAGGTGATCACAATCCTCTCCGCGCCTATAAATAGGCCCCCTATCACATCAAACTTACAACCGAATGAACAGTAAGTGAGCTCGGGTGGTTGCTGCAGACAGGGTTTTGTGTTCACGTGGTTTGAGTAGTTGACCGATTTTTTGTTTTGCAGATTATACAGACTGTGCTGAGAAGCCAATGACTTGGTTCTGACTTCGGCCAGGCATTAGTGAGGGCTATGCGATTACAATCAGCGGTTAGTAGCAGGTTGCAGCTTGCGGCCAGGAGGTCTTCTCTCTTTTGCAACTCTTTCCTAATTCAATAAACTGTCCGCTTCTGCTGGCTTGTTCTGTTCAGCAGCATTTCTTCGCGTCAATCTGGAGGTTAGGCGACCTCATGGTTAGGCAGCTTGCAGATTAACCGACAGAGTCCAACATTGGAATAACGGGTTATCAGTGTGACTAGGTTATGGTCTATCGACTTGGCGACTTTAGCAGACTCCGTAGTGCAGCTCTGCAGAGTCAACGGTTACTCTTTGAGTCTGCGCAGCTAGCTTTATATCTTCTTGTTTTGCTTCCTTAGGGTATATTGATGATTCATATCTTGCCAGTATGCATTATCTTGTAAATTTTTTTGATAGTACAAGATTATTGCTCTTCTAGTTGCTTCTGGTTTACTTGTCTTGGTTTTGGTTGGAGTGTTCCTGGGCCTGGTTTTCCGAATTTCACAGTTCATAAATTTTTACATGATATCCGAGCATACAAAGGCTTGAGCAGCATTCAACCATTATTTTACTTTATTGCTTTTGGAAGTCTAAGTGAACCAGGGTTAATGCAATGGAAGGTGGACTTGCAAGAGATCTTGGAATTGAGCTTCTTACATCGACCAACTTCAAGAAGTGGAGGTCGTGTATGAAAAGCTATCTTTTGGGCGAGGACCTATGAGAAATCATCTGCGGAGATAACATGCAAGAAGTTACTGCTGCCGCTAGCAATGTTGAGGTGTTGAGATCTTGGAGGAAGATAAATGCGAAAGTAGAGTTTACTCTCAAGCAGGATATCTTATCTAAAGTCTTCGACCACATCAACGGATGTCAGTCAACTGCAAAGATTTGGACTTCCCTCAATGGGTTGTTCAATATGAAGAATGTAGCGTAGGTATAGTTCCTGGAGAATGAGTTGGTGAGAGCCACTCAAGGAGATTTATCTATCTCAACGTTCTTCCCAAAGATGAAGAACTTGTGCGCTGAGAATTCAGCATTGGACCTTGATGAGCCTACCTTAGAAGCAAAGCTCAAGAGGCACATAATCTGCGGTTTACGGAAGGAGTATGTGACATTTGTTACTTCTATTTAAGGCCGGGCCACTCAGCCATCGTTGCTAGAGATGGAGAACCTGCTGGCTTCACAGGAAAGCTTAGTAAGGCAAATGACTGGAGTCACTATCTATAAAGGAGGTAGAGGCACTCTTCTCAGGGAAGAAGAAGAGGTGGCAGAAGAAGAAGAAGCCTGCTGCTGGTGATGGACCTTCAACTTCATATCAGAAAGAGAGGAGTTATGCTCCTAAGTGTGATTGGCAGAAGAAGGAAGGGCAAATGTGCTATAGATGCAACCAGCTGGGTCACTTTAAGAAGGACTACAAAGTCAAGCTGCAGCTAGGGCACATTGTAGATAAAGAAGAAGCTGGTTCCAGTGCTGAGGAAGCCGAATGGGGGAATGCGTTCATGACAGGCACGTGTATTCGTATCTTGTCCACCATCAACTACCAAGATGATTGGATAGTGGACTCGGGGTGTGGTCACCACCTCATCGGGGACGAGTCAAATTTCTCCTATCTACGAACATTCTCAGTAACGAAGCTATCATAACTGTTGATGATATAGTTCATGCAGTCGAGAAGGAGGGTGTCGTTTCTTTATCTAGTGATAAGGGTCCACTCACCTTGAGGAGTGTTTATCACGTACCGAGCATGAAGAAGAACCTCTTATATGTGAACAATGCGGTGGATGCGGGCTATCACGTTCTATTCAGCCCAACAGAAGTGAAGTTTCTCTGCAATGTGTTAGTGGTAAAGGCTTACATTGCTCATGTAGGGAGAAGGGTAAGGGACTTGTTTGTGCTATCAACAAGTTCCTATGTTGACTGGATAAGGGCCAATAATAGTGCAGCTATCTGACATCAGTGGCTGGGACACGTCGGGATGGACAAGTTGAAATCCATTGTGGTAAATAGCCTTGTGAAAGGCTTGCCTATGTTGTCATCCTTCGGCGACGATTATATCTGCATAGGGTGTCAATATGGAAAGGCTTATTGCCTTCCATTTATCAAGTCACAGACCATGTGTAAAGTACCATTTGTTGGAACCTCTATTTGGCTTTGTGCTAGGTTCACTCTTAGGTTGTTTAGACCCTCTTGTATAGCCAGTGTCTTTGTCTTTAGTCTTAGTTAGATCCCCTTTTAGATCAGGTTTGGGCAGACCAGCTTTGCACTGGACTCAGATTCAGAATATGTTGTGATCCATCTATAAACATTCGACTATAATCGAACTCTGCTCGACGATCTCAGAGTCTCCTACTCTGAACTGAGCTCGACGATCTCTTGTTTCTCTCCAGTAATCGAAGCTCGACGATAGCCATTCTCTGGTCGACGATCTCTTATCTCTGGTCGATGCTCTATGAACTGAGCCTTACGATTTTATGCTGTCTTCTTCTATCAGTTTTTCAGATCAGTCAGAAGTCATTATTTGGTATGGCTATGGTCAATTATTTTAAGGCAAGATATATTCTGATAATAAATGCTGATACTCCCAAGGATGATAGCTGTATTTCTTGAAGCATTTATTATGGCATTCACAGAATATTGTGTAGAGACAGTTATGAATTGTATTTATGAATGCCAGCCATTCTAGCCGTTTGGACTCCTTATTTCTTGCAGTAAATTATGCCTTGCCTTGGGAATTAAAATTCAGGCCATTTTTCTTCTCACTGACAGAACATATATCTCAATATAACAAAAAGAGAGAATAAGACAGTATACAAGTAAGTAATCAAACAGAAAGAAAAGAATCTTTTACTCTCAGTGGATATTGTATGCTTTGCCAAGAAGAAGAAGAAGAACTCTCTCTGAACAATTTTTTCACCAGTATTATTCTCTCTTCAGTCTTCAAAGATTCACAGAGAATCTCAACATCAACCACTATTATCAGATTCAAAAAGGGCTTTACAACCTTTTCACTTTGAAGTCCTACACCCAGGGCCTAGCTTCATCTTCCTGGACTCTTACAATATCCCAGGGGGAGCTTGGACATTTTATTTAATCCAAATAATCTTCTCACTTGTCTGAGAAAGAGAAGATTCTCATATACTTTTTCTTTTACCTCCATCTGTATAGGGTTATCTCTCTCTTAAAAAGTGAACTCTTTGGTGATAGGGCACCTGATCAAAAACTTATTGGATTTTGAGCTCCTGATCAAAAACTCAAAGGGTCTCTAGATCTACCTAAAGCAGATCTTGTGGTGATAGGGCACTTGATCAAAAACCTAAGTGGATTCCTACCTGGGTGGTAGAAGAGTGGATGTAACCAGTTTTGGTGAACCACTATAAATTTTCTTGTGTCATCTGTGTTGCCTTGTGATTTCTTTGTGTGCTGTGTTGCTGTGGTAGTCCTTCTTTTTTCTTTTCTCTAGTCTCTTTTATTAGTATTTCTATTCCGCAATTAAATTTTTAAATAAGTTTTAAATACTCTATTCACCCCCCCTCTAGAGTAAGAACCTATCTATCCCCTCACTTTCACCATTGAAGTGCATCTATGGTGATCTAATGGGGCCGACCATCACCGACAGCCTTGGAGGCAGCAAATACATGCTTGTGTTGATTGATTATTACACGAGGTACACTTGGGTGTACTTTATGATGGAGAAGTCAGATGCATTCCATTTTTTTGTGGATTTCAAGGAGCTAGTGGAGGGCCGACTTGGCCTGCAGATTAAGAAGTTGAGAACGGACAATGGAGGTGAGTTCATTTTAAATGAGTTCTCTAACTTCTGCAGGAAGCAAGACATCCAAAGAGAGCTCACTTGTGCTCATACTCCACAACAAAATAGAGTTACAAAGTGAATGATCCGTCATCTTAGGGAGATCGGCAAGTGTTTGCTTCATGCCAAAGGCATTCCGAGGTCCTTCTGGGCGGAAAGGATGGCCTGCGCAACCTATGTCATCAATCAGATGCCTCTGAGTTCGAACAACATGAAGTCTCCTCATGAGATGATATTTAAGGAGAAGCCTAGCATGGAATACCTTCGAGTGTTTGGGTCTACCTGCTAAGTACACGTCCTGGATGCTCTTAGGATAAAGCTGGCTATGAAGGTGAGGAAGCTTGTCTTCTTGGGCTATGATGAGGGGAAAAATGGATGGAAGTGTATGGATCCTGCGATGAGGAAGTTTATTGTATCTATAGATGCTGTCTTTGACGAAATGAAGTCATATGTAGGTAGCTCATCTATGGAGTTACAGGAAAGCAGGTCGGATGGTGGCAGGAGGAGGCTGCTAAGGATATCTGGTGGAGCTGCCTATATCACTAGGAGCTCTAGATGATTCTAGTTCCGGGGCAGAAGCTTCTGGTTCAAGAAGCAGGGGGATCGATGCTCCAAGTTTGCCCGAGAACGGAGCTGGTTTAGAAGAAGCAACAGAGGTAGTCAGCAAGGGTCAGACTCTTCGATGATCGAAGAGGAACGTCAAACCACTAGCTCATTATAGCGAAGTAAATGCGGTGAACATGGTCTCTTGTTTCTTCATAGGACCTTTAGACAAGCGAGAGTCTTATAGCTTTGAATATGCCACTGGAGTCAAGGAGTGGGATAACGCTATGAATGAGGAGATGGCTGCCCTCAGGAAAAATGAGACTTGGGATCTTATGCCCAAGGTCGATGACATTACTCATATGACGTTCAAGTGGGTGTATAAGCTGAAGAAGAAGGCAGATGGGAGCATTGAGCGATACAAGGTCTCACCTTGTAGCTTGAGGGTTCTCTCAATAGTACGGAGAAGGTGTTGGAGGGGTCTCTTGTGATTGGACATGTAACGTCCCAATTCGCGCTAGGCCCCTTGATTGCGTATTTGAGTCAAGGGGGCTGTGGTGAGCCCAATGGGGGTGTGGGTGAACAGGTGCGAACGTATGGGAAATGAGGAAAACAAGGCAAAACGGTGATTTTGGCCGACACGGGTATGGACACGGCCGTGTCCATACCCGTGTGCCTCATGCCAATATTAAGTTTCCAGTCAGAGAGGTACACGGGTATTGGGACACGGCGTGTCCCTACCCGTGTGCCGAGGACACGGGTCGAGACACGGCCGTGTCTCTACCCGTGTGCCGCAACCCCGACACGGTAGAAAGTTGTTCTGGGATGAACACGGCCCTAAACACGGCAAGCGACACGGCCGTGTCACCTGAACACGGGTAGGAACACGGCCGTGTGCCTACCCGTGTCTGCGGTGTATAAAAAGGAAAAAGTTGTGAAACCCTAGCATTTCATCCCCTTTCTTCAGCCCCGAAATTTCTGAGGGAGTTCTCTTGGCTGGAGGAGGAAGAGCTTGCCGGAACCATCCTTGGAGGAATCGAAACGCCGCCGCCGTCAAGGGAAAAACAATGCCGCCGCGAAGGAGTGCGAGGCTCATGGCCGGCCATGGTGGTACCGCTGGACTTGAGGTGAGCTTTCTCCCCTCTCCCTTGGTGCTAGATCTATAGTTATTTTAGGAGAGACATCGACTCCATAGAGTCTTGATGGTGAGGAGGAGAGTTCTTAGGATAAGCCATGCCTAGGTTTTCTAGGCTTAGTCTCCCTCAACCTCCTCATCATTCAAAGTGGAGATGAGAGGGGTTTTCGTTGAGGGTTTGGCTTTGAAAGGAGAAATAAGGTTGGGTGTGATTTCTGGAGAAGTTTATGCGAGGTCGTTGCAAGGAAGAAGATGAACGGATGCCGTTCATCTCGCCTTAAGATGCGTGCAGAAATCTGATTTCTGCACGCGGCGACCTTCGTGGCCAATTTCGGAGGTGTTCTGGCCAAATCTAAGTGATCAACTTAACACGAAAGTCGTAGCCCTTGAAATTACCTTTCCAACGAGTGGTTGCTCGTTTCCATGCGATACCCGTAGCCACGGGAAAGCTGGTTCGAGTCCGCTGCGTTCGGGAAAATTCCTGTACAGGAAACTGTTTCCTGTACGTATTCGAGTTGAATTTCTGGTATGTTGCGACCAGATCTGGGCGATCGACTCAACACGAAAGTCGTAGCCCTCGCGAATACCTTTCCAACGAGGGGTTGTGCGTTGTGATCAGATTCCTGTAGCTCCGGGAATCCCAATTTTAGTATTGGGCTATCCTATGTTAATGCACTTGTTAATTTATAATGTTAGCACTCTTGCAATGGTTGTGATTTGCTCATTTGTTATCTTGCTCCCATATATCTATAATGTTGTTGTTACTATAATTTAGCATGGTTACTCATTTGGTTATTTATAAGGAATAACCATGTATTGGTGGAGAAATGGAGCGGATGAGAAGGCTAGAAATTAAGGGTTGATAGTGGTATAGAATATATTTATATTGTTGGGTGTTGAACATATCTATTATGCGAAGTGTTGAGGTGAATTCATTGAATAGGTGGGCGTGAATATGATGGACACTATGTGAAGAGTATTTTGTAACCGTAATCCGAGCCCAAGGGGTTTATTAACAACCGATGCTTAGAGTTGTAGCCTCCCTACGGGTAGCATCGAGTGAGTTGTTTTGGGGCATGTGATGTGCGACGATTCATCGTGTCGTGATGTTGAGATAATGACTATGGCAGGTCTACGGGTTCGCCAGTCATCACACCGATGGGAGCCAATGGGTAGACCTTGGGCGGTAGGGTTAGATACTTGGTGTCCATAACCCGAGATCTCCTCCGCGCCATGAGAACGGTTGGGCTTGCACCTCGTGTGTTTCCGAGGTTCCATCCGGTTCGAAATCAAAGGCCAGGTTGGGCTGTGTTCTTGGTGCACATTTACCCAAGACCCCTTCTGAGCCGTAGTACGCATGTGAGCTCCGCTGTTGTGTTTTTGGCGTTGAGGCGTACGGGGGCCTAGGATAGGTAGTGTGATACCACCTAGTAGTGGAGACGCCCGCTCCACTGTCGCCGTCTGGCCACGACGGACGACGCCTGAGAGATTAGCTACCTGCTCGAAAAGTGGGGACTTCAAGTCTGTGTCGACATAGCAACTTGCATGTGCGTGCGCATGATTCGGTCATAGCATAACATTCATATCATGTCATTCATTGCATACACAAGATCCTCATCGTATAAGTTTGTATGGGCACTCTTATACGATGAGTTACTTTACTGTTAAGTTACTATTCTGATTACTTATACCTGCTGTCATGTATATAGATATTTGTAGAACTGCTAGTTGTGTAGCGTAGTTTATTCTCCACCATATTTACAGTCACCTGCTTGTTTACTTGCTTACATATATACATATTGTACCTTTGTTCCTTTCTCCGCCCGGTGCCGAGGAGTCGCCGGGGGAGCGGATGTGAAGCCACTTAGTCTTATGACTAACGGTTGCTACGTCTTCCTTTTTAGGAGGAAACCCCGCAGGTAGAGCAGTAACGGACTATGCAGCAGGACAGCCAGGCCCGGACGATAGGACCTGAGGTGGTGGTGCCATCGGCACCGTCAGTGACAGTCATGAGTGTTTTCATGTAGCCGTTTGGCAAAACATTTCTAGACTCTTGTTCTTTTGTACAAGCCTGTTGTGCTTGTTATCTTCCGCTCTTTTGGACTTAAGCTTAGCTGTGAATTGAACTGCTTTACTTTTCTGTTATGGTTGGGTTGGCATTGTTTTCGAGATATGGATTGTAGCCGGCGGAATAGGCGTCTTATGGTAAAGGCTAACCCGTGAGTTAGTGCTACCGCAAGGCGGCTATTTCGGGCATAAGACTCCCCTCGTGCCGTGTGTTGTGTTCCGGGAGGGGGGTCTTACAAATGGTATCAGACTTAGCCGATCTTCAACTAGAGCAGTCAGGTAACAATGGGCCACTCCCGTTCGATTAGTCGGTTTGGGGACAAACCGACTTAGCGGAAGCAGTGGTGTGCCCATATGTAATTCACACTAAGTTGTCCAACCTTGACATTAGTTTTAGCCAACCTGACCCTAATTTGTACCTTGCGTATAGGTCCCAGCGCAGGTGGAGCCGGTTGGGGGCACTCCTACCCCTTCCGTCCCTTCACAATTCCAGCAGTCGGAACTGGGACAAACGCTGTCAGCCATATTGGATGCATTTAAAGCCCAGCAAGCTCCGGTGCAACAACAAGCGCCAGGCTCCAACTGGTTGAGCACCTTCCGTGCCCTGTCCCCTCCTGCCTATCTTGGGACAGAATCGCCGGTGCGCACCGAGGAATGGCTTGATACCGTGCAGGAATTGATGGCTGGCATAAGATGTCCGAACAGCATGGCGGTGACATTGGTAGTGACGCTGCTAGAGCATCACGCCAAAAGGTGGTGGAAGTCCCTCATGGGCTCCACCTTCCAAGGGCGGTTGTACACGGACATCAGTTGGAACGAGTTCACCGAGGCCTTTCTGGATCACTTCATCCCTTCTTCTGCTCGGGATGAACTTGAAGAAAGATTTCTGCAGCTGAAGTAGGGATCGAAATCGGTAACAGAGTACCAGAGGGAGTTCCAACACCTCGCTAGGTTTGCCGATTCCTATGATTTGGACGATAGAGGCTACGCGAAGCGCTTCTACAAAGGATTAAGGGACCCCCTGAGGCAGGCCCTTTTGTTTATAGCCGATGCAAGCCTGGCAGAAATCATTGACATGGCAAAGAGACTGGAGGCGGACCACATGGGATGTGGCAAGAGACCTGCGGAAGGAGTAATTGAAGTCGGCCCTAGTAATAGAAGGCGGAATGATCATGGAAGAGGAAGGGGAAACCACAGAGGCGGTCGGTGGGTCAACCGGAACTATCGGGTGGAGTACCCAATTCCGCAATTACCTCCACCACCGCAGCAGCAACATTATCAACAACCTGGGGGCCGACGTGAGGTGATATGTTTTGAGTGCAACCAACCGGGGCATGTCCGACGAGTTTGCCCGCGACTGATCGGGGATGCTCCTATTGCTCCCCCTCCAGTAGCTCCACGGGGGCGAGGGCACATGCGTGGCGGACCACCAGGGAGAAATCAAGGACATGCACGGGAGCATGTATTCGCATTGGATATGACTCAGGAGAGAAATCCGCAGGAAGTCATCACCGGTACGTGCAAAATTTATTAATATTATATGACTTGTTAGATTTGCGATACAAATGATACGCGCAATTTTGAATAGTGATTACCTTTTTGGAACCTAGGCACTGTCATGGTTAGCGGGAGACCCGCCTATACGTTATTTGACACGGGTGCGTCTCACTCGTTCATTTCGGCGGACTTCGTGAAGGACTTGGAGGGAGTGCAACACTTCACGGGCACTACTCAAAGGGTGCGCCTTCCGGACGGCTCTGAGATGACGTCGTCAGCAAGTTGCGACTTCGACACCCTTATTGGAGGAAAGTTCTTTGAAACTCCGGCTACAGTGTTAAGAATCCCGGAGTTCGATCTCATCCTGGGCATGAGATGGTTGAACTGGCACCACGCCAGGATCAATTGTGCGGAGAAGCAAGTTATGTTGAGGCATGGAGACTCGGAAGTCATCTTCCAAGGTATTAAATTCGCACCCCGTAAATTATTATCTTCAATCCAAGCTATGAAATCTCATATGGAAGGGGACGAGGTCTATGTAATTTGCTTCGAGTTGAAGTTTGACATTAGAGGTCAAGGATGTGCGGGTGGTGCGAGAATTTCCCGAGGTATTCCCCGAGAAATTGCCGGGACTACCCCCGCATAGGGAAGAGGACTTCCAAATCAAGCTAATTCCGGGTGCCAAGCCCGTCTCGCGAGCTCCATACCGAATGGATCCGAAGGAACTTGCAGAGTTTAGAGTCCAGCTTCAGGAATTGGTGGAAGCAGGGTTCGTTCGCCCAAGCTCGTCGCCTTGGGGAGCGCCCGTTTTGTTCGTCAAAAAGAAGGATGGCACCCTGCGGTTATGTATTGATTATCGAGAGTTGAACCGGTTAACGGTGCGGAACACCTATCCCCTACCGCGCAGTGATGAATTATTTGATCAATTGGTGGGATCGTATTGGTTCTCCAAGTTAGATCTGCGTTCGGGATATTATCAGCTGAGGATACAAGAAGATGACATTCAGAAGACGGCGTTCAGTTCGAGATATGGTTTGTATGAATTCACCGTGATGCCGTTTGGGCTCACAAATGCCCCTTCCGCCTTTATGAGCTTGATGAACAAGGTGTTCAGCCCTTATTTGGACATCTTTGTCATCGTGTTCATCGATGATATCCTAGTCTACTCCAAGACTGAAGCAGAACACGCCAAACATCTAACTTTAGTGCTGAGGAAGCTAAAGGAGCACACTTTGTTTGCCAAGTTCAGCAAATGCGAGTTTTGGCTTCGAGAGGTCGCGTTCTTGGGCCATGTGATTAGTGGGGCGGGGCTAGCTGTAGATCCGGCCAAGGTGCGGGCCGTGAAGGAGTGGTCGCCATTGAAGTCAGCGGCCGACATACGGAGCTTTCTTGGACTTGCCGGGTACTATCGCAAGTTCGTGAAAGGCTTCTCGAAGATCACCCTTCCCCTTACTACGCTGACCAAGAAGGGTGTGCCGTTTGAATGGACACCCCAGTGCGAAGCTGCATTCCAAGAGTTGAAGGATAGATTGACGACTGCACCCATCCTAGCTCTTCCATCTGGGAAGGAGGGCTTTCAAGTTTACACGGATGCGTCGTACCAAGGGATGGGAGCTGTGTTGATGCAGAATGGGCATGTGATCGCTTATGCTTCAAGGCAGTTGAAGAAGCATGAAGCCAGCTACCCAGTGCATGATCTAGAGTTGGGAGCGGTTGTATTCGCCTTGAAGATTTGGAGGCATTATTTATATGGCGTCCACTGCGAGATCTACTCGGATCACAAAAATCTGAAGTACGTTCACACCCAAAAGGAGTTAAACTTGAGACAGCGGCGGTGGTTGGAGTTCTTGTGCGACTATGAATTCACCTTGAACTACCACCCCGGGAAGGTTAATTCCGTAGCTGATGCCTTGAGCCGGAAAGCACAGGGAACGAGCACGGAATCCCGCTTGATGAGGATGGAGTTAATCCAGACACTGCAAGAGATGGAAGTCACTTTGGTCTTTAAGAATCAATCGGAAGAGTATACAGAATATTTGGCCGCGATGAGTATAGTTTGCAACATACGAGACCGAATCCGGACGGAACAAAAGAAGGTTGCGGCTTTAACCCCGGCTTTCAAGTCAATGGAGGATGGGACTACGGAAGAATACTCCCTAAAAGACGGCCTCGTCCACTTTCGTGGCCGGCTTTACATCCCCGAAGGTGACAACATTCGGGAGGATATTCTAAAGGAGGCCCATTGCTCCAAGTACTCGGTGCACCCGGGGATCGCGAAGATGTACACCGATTTGAGAAAGACAATGTGTTGGCCGGGCATGAAGAGGGATGTCAAGCACTTTGTTACTCATTGTGTGGCCTGCCAAATGGTGAAGGCGGAGTGCAGAAGCCCCGGTGGAATGCTACAGTCGTTGCCCATCCCCGAATGGAAATTTGAGGACATCTCCATGGACTTCGTCCACGGGTTACCTCGCTCGCGCTCGGGGAATGATTCTGTGTGGGTGATAGTTGACCGGTTGACCAAGGTAGCCCGATTTATCCCAATGAAGAAGGAGGCGCAGGTGGGCGTCCTAGTGCGTCTCTTTGTGGAGCAATTTGTGCGGTACCATGGTGTGCCGAAGACGATCGTCTCCGATCGGGATGGTCGGTTTACTTCAAGAGAATGGAGGGCTGTACAGGCTTATTTGGGCTCGCGCCTCGCCTTTAGCACAGCCTTTCACCCTCAAACGGACGGGCAGTCTGAACGAACCATCCGAACATTGGAGGACCTTCTGAGGTTGTGTGTGCTAGATAAAGGAGAACCATGGGAGAGACTCTTACCTCTCGTGGAGTTCTCTTATAATAACAATCATCAAGCCAGTATTGGAATGGCACCTCATGAAGCTTTGTATGGAAGGAGGTGTAGAACACCCTTGTCCTGGGTGCAAGACGAAGATCCGAAGACATTGGGAAATGAGTATATTGATGACACGGACGCGGTGGTTAGGTTGATCCGGGATCGAATGCTAGAGGCTCAAAGCCGACAGGCGAAATATTACAACGCAAGGCACCGTATGGTGGAGTTTCAAGTGGGTGATAAGGTGTTCCTGAAGATTCGACCGATGCACGGAGTGTCGCGGGTACGTGGAGTCAAGAAGCTCAGCCCAAGGTATGTCGGGCCCTATGTCGTAGTGGAAAGGATTGGCCCTCTGGCCTATCGATTGGAGTTACCACCGGAGTTGGAGAACCTTCACGACGTGTTCCATGTATCGTCGCTTCGGAAGGCTTTGCTGCGGCCTGAACAGTATATCCCCACGGCGGATGGTGCCGTGGCGTCTGATAGGTCTGTGCGACTGGAGCCGGTGCGGATCGTTGATAACGAGACAAGAACCTTGTGCCGCAAAAGTGTTCCCTTGGTGAAAGTGCTATGGTCTAATCATGGGAAGGAGGAGTTCACATGGGAGCCAAGGGATTTGATGCAAGGGCGCTACCCGGAATTATTTACCCCAGGTAAAAATTGTATTTGAAAGCATAGTTCCCTTTTATGTGTTTCACTCCCATAGCCTTACCCTGATTTCGGGGACGAAATCTTTTATTTTGTTTATAGGATTTGTAACGTCCCAATTCGCGCTAGGCCCCTTGATTGCGTATTTGAGCCAAGGGGGCTGTGGTGAGCCCAATGAGGGTGTGGGTGAACAGGTGCGAACGTATGGGAAATGAGGAAAACAAGGCAAAACGGTGATTTTGGCCGACACGGGTATGGACACGGCCGTGTCCATACCCGTGTGCCTCATGCCAATATTAAGTTTCCAGTCAGAGAGGTACACGGGTATTGGGACACGGCGTGTCCCTACCCGTATGCCGAGGACACGGGTCGAGACACGGCCGTGTCTCTACCCGTGTGCCGCAACCCCGACACGGCAGAAAGTTGTTCTGGGATGAACACGGCCCTAAACACGGCAAGCGACACGGCCGTGTCACCTGAACACGGGTAGGAACACGGCCGTGTGCCTACCCGTGTCTGCGGTGTATAAAAAGGAAAAAGTTGTGAAACCCTAGCATTTCATCCCCTTTCTTCAGCCCCGAAATTTCTGAGGGAGTTCTCTTGGCTGGAGGAGGAAGAGCTTGCCGGAACCATCCTTGGAGGAATCGAAACGCCGCCGCCGTCAAGGGAAAAACAATGCCGCCGCGAAGGAGTGCGAGGCTCATGGCCGGCCATGGTGGTACCGCTGGACTTGAGGTGAGCTTTCTCCCCTCTCCCTTGGTGCTAGATCTATAGTTATTTTAGGAGAGACATCGACTCCATAGAGTCTTGATGGTGAGGAGGAGAGTTCTTAGGATAAGCCATGCCTAGGTTTTCTAGGCTTAGTCTCCCTCAACCTCCTCATCATTCAAAGTGGAGATGAGAGGGGTTTTCGTTGAGGGTTTGGCTTTGAAAGGAGAAATAAGGTTGGGTGTGATTTCTGGAGAAGTTTATGCGAGGTCGTTGCAAGGAAGAAGATGAACGGATGCCGTTCATCTCGCCTTAAGATGCGTGCAGAAATCTGATTTCTGCACGCGGAGACCTTCGTGGCCAATTTCGGAGGTGTTCTGGCCAAATCTGGGTGATCGACTCAACACGAAAGTCGTAGCCCTTGAAATTACCTTTCCAACGAGTGGTTGCTCGTTTCCATGCAATACCCGTAGCCACGGGAAAACAGGTTCGAGTCCGCTGCGTTCGGGAAAATTCCTGTACAGGAAACTGTTTCCTGTACGTATTCGAGTTGAATTTCTGGTATGTTGCGACCAGATCTGGGCGATCAACTCAACACGAAAGTCGTAGCCCTCGCGAATACCTTTCCAACGAGGGATTGTGCGTTGTGATCGGATTCCTGTAGCTCCGGGAATCCCAATTTTAGTATTGGGCTATCCTATGTTAATGCACTTGTTAATTTATAATGTTAGCACTCTTGCAATGGTTGTGATTTGCTCATTTGTTATCTTGCTCCCATATATCTATAATGTTGTTGTTACTATAATTTAGCATGGTTACTCATTTGGTTGTGTATAAGGAATAACCATGTATTGGTGGAGAAATGGAGCGGATGAGAAGGCTAGAAATTAAGGGTTGAGAGTGGTATAGAATATATTTATATTGTTGGGTGTTGAACATATCTATTATGCGAAGTGTTGAGGTGAATTCATTGAATAGGTGGGCGTGAATATGATGGACACTATGTGAAGAGTATTTTGTAACCGTAATCCGAGCCCAAGGGGTTTATTAACAACCGATGCTTAGAGTTGTAGCCTCCCTACGGGTAGCATCGAGTGAGTTGTTTTGGGGCATGTGATGTGCGACGATTCATCGTGTCGTGATGTTGAGATAATGACTGTGGCAGGTCTACGGGTTCGTCAGTCGTCACACCGATGCGAGCCAATGGGTAGACCTTGGGCGGTAGGGTTAGATACTTGGTGTCCATAACCCGAGATCTCCTCCGCGCCATGAGAATTGTTGGGCTTGCACCTCGTGCGTTTCCGAGGTTCCATCCGGTTCGAAATCAAAGGCCAGGTTGGGTTGTGTTCTTGGTGCACATTTACCCAAGACCCCTTCTGAGCCGTAGTACGCATGTGAGCTCCGCTGTTGTGTTTTTGGCGTTGAGGCGTACGGGGGCCTAGGATAGGTAGTGTGATACCACCTAGTAGTGGAGACGCCCGATCCACTGTCGCCGTCTGGCCACGATGGACGACGCCTGAGAGGTTAGCTACCTGCTCGAAAAGTGGGAACTTCAAGTCTGTGTCGACATAGCAACTTGCATGTGCGTGCGCATGATTCGGTCATAGCATAACATTCATATCATGTCATTCATTGCATACACAAGATCCTCATCGTATAAGTTTGTATGGGCACTCTTATACAATGAGTTACTTTACTGTTAAGTTACTATTCTGATTACTTATACCTGCTGTCATGTATATAGATATTTGTTGAACTGCTAGTTGTGTAGCGTAGTTTATTCTCCACCATATTTACAGTCACCTGCTTGTTTACTTGCTTACATATATACATATTGTACCTTTGTTCCTTTCTCCGCCCGGTGCCGAGGAGTCGCCGGGGGAGCGGATGTGAATCCACTTAGTCTTATGACTAACGGTTGCTACGTCTTCCTTTTTAGGAGGAAACCCCACAGGTAGAGCAGCAACGGACTATGCAGCAGGACAGCCAGGCCCGGACGATAGGACCTGAGGTGGTGGTGCCATCGGCACCGTCAGTGACAGTCGTGAGTGTTTTCATGTAGCCGTTTGGCAAAACATTTCTAGACTCTTGTTCTTTTGTACAAGCCTGTTGTGCTTGTTATCTTCCGCTCTTTTGGACTTAAGCTTAGCTGTGAATTGAACTGCTTTACTTTTCTGTTATGGTTGGGTTGGCATTGTTTTCGAGATATGGATTGTAGCCGGCGGAATAAGCGTCTTATGGTAAAGGCTAACCCGTGAGTTAGTGCTACCGCAAGGCGGCTATTTCGGGCATAAGACTCCCCTCGTGCCGTGTGTTGTGTTCCGGGAGGGGGGTCTTACAGGACATGTGCGGAGCGAGGAAAATATCGTGGACATCTTCACGAAGTCTCTATTGAAGTGGCCATTTACATGGTTATAGTGACTACTTGGGTTGGTTTCCACTTCTCACTTCAAGGGGGAGTGTTGAAGTTTTTGAAGTGAAACTGGTAGCCTTGGCGGACTATCCACATGGTCGGGGCAGATAGTTGTGGCAGTCTGGCCGGTTTGACTGTGCGGTCTATGCGGATAGGATTGTCGACTAGCCTGGTCAATAAATAGTTCTGTAGTTTGCTTGTTCCGTGGAGGTAACCGGGCAGATAGGATGTATATCCACGAAGTTCACCGAGTCCAAGTTGAGGACTAGTGTGGAGCTTGGGAGATCGACATGACCTTGTGCCTTGATTTTGCTATGGTGTAGTTTGGTGGTAACCACACAGTTTGCCAATTTGTGTAGACTAGCCCTTGTATCCGCTAGTGCTGTGTTCGCACTAGTGATGGATGGTAGTGTGATCTTGGTTTGGATCTATACCAAGTCCATGTGTGATCAGTACTAGAGGTTGCATGGTTAGTGTGGAAAGTTTACTTTGTCCACCGAGTTCGGCAACTATCAGTCTTGTGCTCTAGTTACAGGCTCGGGGTATGTGGACTGGAGCTGTGTCCGCTTGTGTGAGAACATGTGGAGTTTCTGCAGGGTCTATTGGTCTGGCATACAAGTCTTGGATTAGCCTTGTGGCGACAAGGAGGATAAGAATTCAATCCAGCCTTTGTTGTGCGAATTTGGTGGACTAGTTATCCATCCTAGTTACGGAAACAAGATGGACTGACTTTGTGTCTGCGGCTGTGTAGATAGTCTCAATACTCGCTGTAGATAGGGTAGTGATCCTATCAGCTAGGGCGGTGATCACACTCCTCTCCACGCCTATAAATATGACCCCCGTCGCATCAACAATACAATTGAATGAACAATAAGTGAGCTCGAGTGGTTGATGCAGACATGGTTTTGTGATTGTGTGGTTTGAGTAGTTGACCGATTTTTTGCTGTGTAGATTGTGCGGAAGTGTTGTGAAGCTAGTTACTTGGTTCTGACTTTAGTCAGGAATCAGTGAAGACTCTGTAGTTACAATCAGTGGTTAATAGCAGGTTGTAGCTTGAGGCCAAGCGGTCTTCTCTCTTTGTAAACACTTTCTCAGTTCAATAAGCTGTCCGCTTCTGGCAGCTTGTTCAGTTTGGCAGCAGCTGTTTGCTGCGATCTGGCGGCTAGGCGACCTCATGGTTAGGCGTCTTGTAAATCAGCGGATGGGGTTCAGCATTAGAGTAACGGGTTGTCCGCGCGTCTAGGTTGTGGTCTGATAACTTGGCGGCTTCAGTGTACTCCGTAGTATAGCTTGGCAGAGTCGACAGTTACTCTTTGAGTCCGTGCGGCTAGCTTTGCATCTTCTTATTTTGCTTCCTTCGCGTACATCGGGGAATCATGTCTCGTCATGTATATCTTGTCTTGTAAAAATTTTTGATAGTACAAGATTCTTTCTCTTTTAGTTGCATCTGGTTTACTTGGCTCGGTTTTGGTTGGAGTGTTCCTCGACCTGGTTTTTTGTTTTCCGCAGTTCATAAATTTTTACTGTTGTGATATGCATGGGGGTAAAATGGGTTTTCCCAAAATTTAAGAGAGAGAAAAGAGGGAATGGCATCAATGTGGCCCTCTTCCTCCCTTCCCAAGCTAATTTTTTAGCTCACATAGTAATTCCCAGCAGAATTCAAGCAATGGGGAACACTTGGCAGCCATAGTGAAGCATCCAATGCTTGAGGCCGAACTATCATTGATGGAAACTCACTATACATCAACCTCAAACCAAAACGGACCCCACCTTCACCTTCAAAGCACTGAGAGAAGTTGAATTCGAGCTTTGGATCATGGAATTCAGTGTAGAAATGAAATCGGGAGGAGGAAATCAAGCTAGCTCGTCGACAATGGCGCACCACCACAAAACCCCTCACCTAGCCCGTTGCAGGTCGGTTTCTCATCCCCTCCCCTTGTGCTAGTCATCTAGATCAACTAGGAGAGACATAGGGCTTAATTGAGCTCGATCCTATGAGAGGAAATCAAGAAAATTCATGGTTTTGAGGGTGCTCGGGTTTGCCGGAAACTGCCGCCTCCGGCGGCCAAGTCACCGCCAAACGTCAGCCCTCACCTCAACGGAGGTGGTGGTGGAGACCGGCCCGGGAGGTGGACGGATGGATGTGAAATACGAGTTGAAGGCAGCCCAGGTCAGGTTGATCACTGCCGTCGGATGGAGGTAGGAGATGACCGGATGCCGTCGATTTAATGTGAATTAAACTATATTGTTATTTAGAATTTTGTCACAGTTTATGCAGTAACTTGCATGCTATAATTACACCCTTTAGTGGCAGATTCAGGAATGGCGCCCAACATGAAAAGTATATCCCTTTGTCTTAACTTTGATTAGGCACCTGAATCATGTCATTTGGAGTAATGTAGCTCCTCGTAGGTCTATTTCCCTAGGACTGCTCCTAGCCTATGCCAAAAATTAGAATGAGTATATATGATGGATGACAACTCCAAATGTGATGAAATTTTGACCATGCATGTATATGTCCTATACCTAACTTGTTCCCAAAAATTAAATTTTTAGGAGAATATTTCCCTATAGTTTATTCATTATTTGATTTATTAAATTAATGTGAGTTAGGGAGTTTTACAGCTCAAAATAACCCCAAATATGGGTGGTATGTCTATGAGGTCATTTTAAGACCTTGGTAAAATATAGGGTCATTTGGAACTCTGCATGTTGGAGGATCCAACTGACAAGTTGAAGGTATAGGTACTTTTGGGGTGCTTTTAGCAAAAAAATAAAAATGGGGAATTAAGCCATTTTGGCTCATTGCATGTCAATAAAACTTTGGCTAGGGGTTTATGGAGACGAAATACATCATCCATGATGAAGTTAATATTTTTGAAATAAAAAATCCTATGGTTTCAATTTATTTCAAACATAACACATTTTTATGTCAAAATAGGAACTACGGGCTATTTAACTTAGAAAATTTTAGATCACTAAAACAATCCCTAAAATGTTATTTTATTGCTCTGAAAAATTTATTGGAATTTTTAGAATTTATTTCATGTGAAGAATAATACAAATTTCAAATATGCCCTTAGATGTTTTTGATTAAAAAGATAAAAAATATGCCTTGGAAAATTATGAATTTTTTACTAGATGATTATTTCAGTACTATGGACCTCTGTAAATTTCTTTAAAATTTTTGGATTGGTAGATTTGATTTTTTTCATGAATAATGACATTTTTATAAATATCATAAATTGTGAATATCTTGGGTCAAATCTCTGTGGATGTTTAGGAAAACTAGTTTTGACCACTCCCATGACAATATTATCATCTAGGAATTTTCTCTGAATTATTGATTGATTGTTTTTGGTACTTCATTTGGGAAGGGGTAATATTGTATTATTATTCATAAATAGAAAACATGGGTCAAAATAATCTTGAAAATTATGAAATTATGTATACTGATCTTTTATATCAAGATGAACAGTAGATAAATCATTTAGACCTAGAGAACCTCTAGTTTTGGTAGTTCATGTTCACTGTGACTTAGGTCTCATAATTAAATAATTTTAATTATGGATAAAAATTTTTAGGAAAATTATGATTTTTTGATTATTCACTATTTACCACTTGATGAACCTATAATTAAAATTTGGAGGCCTATGGCCAAGGGAATTGGAAGTTACCTCATATGGACCATGGCTAGATCCTTGGGCTGCATTTAGTACAATTAAGATATAGTGTTTATATCATCCAAATCACATTAAAATGTTACCCAACCACCTAAAGTCATGAATAAGGTCATGGTGCATCATTATAAGTGTTTTTGGTTCATGAGAATTACGAGTGGGTTTGCACCTCACTTAAAGTGTTACAAGTTCACGCCACCTATGGAACATATATATAAGGATAGGTTGGGTATGACAATCATAATAGTGGGCTCTAATTGATTTGGTGGCATGTTTGGGAGGCCTTGGAACCTTGGTTAGAACCCTAGGTTATGTTACAACATAATATCAAATACTAGTGTGTATGGTAACTTAAGAGAATAACTAGTTCAGAGTTCGACTAAAGATCGTCACTCTCCTATAAGTACCTTAAGATGTTAGATTTGCTCAAGAGTAGCAATGAGAGTGGGGTGTTAATAATGAGTAGACACTAATAAAAGTAATTGTCCTAGAAAGGGGGATTTGGGCTTCATCCTATAGTATTCTCTAGTACCGCTGCGAGCCCTTCACCGGGTAGACCTCGGGAAGTCCAGGATTAACCCTAAGTCTCTAAGTATAGCTAAAAGTTAGAAAAAGAGTAGTTTAATAGGTTAGGTTGAAGGAATAATATAACAATCTCACCTTGTTGGGTTGGAGTCATACAGGACGAATTAGTCCTGCATGTTGGAGGCCTTAGAATTTCTATATCAGGATGGGTTGGTCCTGCTAGCTGAAGGCAAGAGATGTTTTATATCAGGACGGGTTGGTCCTGTGAGCTGGAGGCTCGGGTTCAGATTACTTGCATGTGCATAGAAACAAATTAGTTGCGGGTCTTCGGTACTGGGCCAGTCGTCACACCGATGGCAGTACGTTGACTCTAGCGAGGTATAAGGGTTTGAGGGGATAGTAGGTTGTTTATACTGCGGTCTGGAGGACGATCCCCAAAAACACACACTCGATCATTAAGACTAGTGGGATGTCCATCAATTAGTATGCAGAGACTCTAGAGTGCACCCGGGACGTATACAGAGGCGTGCGAAGGGTCTAGGCCTGATAGTGTGTATACCCGCCTAGGAAGTGGAGGTGCTCGCTCCACTGCTGCCATAGCCACAATAGTGGTACCAGAGAGTTTAGCTAACTCCAAAAATAGGGTACTAAAGGTCTATGATCACAGAGTCGCGTGTGTGAGTTGTACTTGTATAAATCATAACATGCATAACATATCATAACATTCGTCACTCATACTGCAGATCTTTATCATATAAATTAGTATGAGCTCTTTTATATGATAAGTTATAGTTCTCTAGAAACCTTAACTTATAAGTTTGTATGAGCATTCATATAAGTTAAGATACTCTTGTGATGGTAATATAATAGTAGTTGTTTCTTTACCTGCCCCATACTTACTTAATTTACTACTTTTATACTACTTCTACCATTTTTCCGCTTCTACTACTATTGTTATACTTAATTGCTAATGTAGATTTATGTACAATATTGGATATTACTTTGTTAGCATAGTTCCCTTGTCATCTCCTATTTGTTAATTCTGCCCTTGTTGTCCTCTGCTTTCATCCTCCCGCACAGTGCTTCGGAGTCGCGGGGGTGACGCGAGGACAAAATGTCTTAGTCTTTATGACTAACGGTCGATTGTGACCATAGGAGCTCGAGAAGATGGAGCGCCAGCACGACCAGTAGGATGAGGTGGCAGGACCTGAGGAGCAGATACCGTGCATCACAATTACTATTCAGCGTTAGGTGATGATGATGAGTGTTTTTTATAGCTTCCGCTTAGAGATGTTGTGAGAGAGAGTGACTATATTTTCTTCTGGCATGTACCGGGTATAAGCCCTTACTCTCTACTTTGTACTCATTGTTGGACTACTTTCATATTTATCTGTGATGGTGGACTTGCTATTTTATTACGGTTTTACTTATATTCTCAAATTGTCCTACATGTTAAATGATCGTACTAGCCGATAGAATCAGTGTCGTGCGGTGGCGACTAACCCGAGAGTTATTGTCACCGTAAGGCGGGGGTTTTGGGCATAAGATCCGGGTAACTCCTTGGTAAGGGGAGGGGTCTTGTACCTTCTAATCCACTTCCGAGCTGCGATTAACCATCTATAGTGTTTTGCAAAATCAATGTACAAATATGCAGTTCCCTTGAGGCCCTCATTGTAAATTTTAAAAAAATCGGTTAACATTGTTTTGGAATTCCGATCGTCAGCCAAGAATTCTAAAATAGATTGGTTAATCTGATACTGAACTTGATGTTGATTAGGCAAGTGGATCTATAGATACACTACTAATGGGTAGGTTTGATACATCTGGAACTTGAATAATTTCCATAGTGCTTCTGGTACACAAATACAATAACCATCCACATACTTACTGACTTCGTTATAGTTTAGAACTAGTCGTACCTCGAATGAAACCAAGTCAAGGCCCTTGTATACATATTTATATAGATATTTAATGCTCTTTATGCTATTACATATCTCAACATTGATGTGACAGTCATATCTAAGTAGAAGCCAAGGGTTATATGGAACAACCCATCTATTATTAACCAACAAATCGGCATTTCGGCCTAAGGCAATGCATTGATTATCATTCCGACGTCGATATTAAGGGTATGAATCTATTCCATGAATAGAGTACTCTAAAAATTGTTTTTGAAAGACCTTCTTGCAAATATTATTTTTCATGCATTGTGCATTTGGCATATAATGACCACATGGACAATGTATTATATGTTTTAAAACACCAATATATAGATCTGGCTCCTTCGACTGATTTGGTATTTTTGCCCTAACGATAGAGTCATAATCATCAGGACTATTTAACTTATCACTGTCTTCAAAAATAATAACCATGTGTGCATGTGGTAGTCCCCGCTTTTAAATTTGATGACATGCACTTGTGAGATAACCATACCAAGTAAGTATTTATGAAAAATATCATCTTTTAAACATTCAAAGTTAGCATTGAAAATTCTAGATACTAATTCTGTATGATCTTGATGTGTTTGACCAGGACACAACTCATCTGTTATCTCCTGCCAAGAGGAATTACAAGTCATTGTTAGAAAGATGTCTGTCTTGCCATAGTTGCACACTACAACTATAACATCTTGGTATCTTTGATACATATCACACGGACTACCAATAAAATAAGACGACAGAATAGTTCTTCTTCCAATCGCAGCTGTAATTAGTTTGCACAATGAATTAAAGACCTGTTAAAGTCATATATACATATGTTAAGGTGGTTATGTGTGTAATGGTGTCTCAAAATATGTACATGTATCATTTTCACCGATATTTAAACTATCTTGTAATCCTTGGTAGTACACGGCTCGAACATCACTTTGATGCGACCTAATCGATCGTAGTTTTTGTGTTTCAATTTTGATGTAGTTATCGACAACATATTGATGCAGCAGACGTCCAGAATGGAGAAGTATTGATTGGATATGTCCGCAAATCAAAAAATAAAATGCATGCATAAGAAAATATAATTAAAAACTACAGGAAATGTAGTAGTTAATTATTGGATGTGCTCACCTGCAGTAAGTACACATAGTAATCACAATAGCTTATTCGTTCTGTGCGTTGTATTTGCTCATCACCATGCCACCGATAAGTTTCGTAAGAAAGCAACAATAGATACTGTAAAGGATCGTAATAACCAGAGTACTCCTTGATAGGCACAAGATGATCATTAGTTGTCTCGACAATTATGTCTCTTTCATTTGCTTCCATGAAATCTTCTCCACCAACTAATATCAGCGTCTTGTGATGTCATTGGGAGAGAGAATTGTCGCTCTATTGACGGTATTTCCTGAATCAGTAACCTTCTTTGTTGTATGTCAGGGTGCCTTGCAAGTTGCCTGAACATTTGAACGAATTGGTTAATTGTATTTAGTATGTTGGTGATCCTTTCAATCAGTTCGACATTGAGTCTTGAATTTTCACGCAACCTGTTATCTAACTCGTGTTCAGTATCATAAATAAACATTTGTAGGTATTGTGATCAACCCCCGGGTGCATTTGGTGAGCATTTATCCTTATTGCAGACTGTCCCATGTCAAGCGTGTCGATTTACATTACGTTTGGTGTCGTGACTGGATTGTGAGGGGTGAGCTTTATTGGACAACATTAGCTTGAACAACAGTAGCTGTGTGATCCAAGTCCTCTACATGAAGTTACAATGTTTGCAGATCAGAATGCATATTGGTTAGAAATAAAGGCGTATTGATGATGTAATGATGAGAAGTGTAGTTCAAATGTGTAGTTTAATACTGATCCTCGTCGAAAATCATGTATTGATTGGTGTGAAGCATTTATTGTGTGTTGATCGACATCTAACAGATGGTGTTGGTAATTTTCTTACATTGGTAGTGTAGTGCACCAGTTGATATGATTAAATTATGAGTTAGTGAGCTATTTTGGATAATATTATTTGTTTGATCCTTGTGCACTGCGCAAAGTGGGTAAGAGTGCTCATTAGTTGGAAAGCGATAATTAGTTTTAAAGAAAAAAACATAATACATAATAGTATAATGATGTAAAGTGTTATGTAAATGCTAATGTTCGTGGTGTATGCGATGTTAGTAGACTGTAATGCAGGTGAAAAGTTATAGCATGGATTATGTGCAATTTCTTTATGAACTGAGTGCATTAAATAACTGATGAATGAGCCTTAGAGTTTGGTAATTAATACTTGTTTCATGGGGAGTCTCAACCACTGGTTGTTCTTGTACCTCGATGGCCGGTTCACATATAATGTACTTTTAAGTTAGAAAATGTAGAAGTTATGAAATGTACATATTATTAAACGGAGGTGTAGATGTAGAATGGGAAGTAAACCTTGTGTGTTTGTTCTATTATTGCGCTAGATTTGGCGAAGCTCTTGCCGACGAGCATTACGCAAATCTCGACAATCTTGAGGTGATAGTTGTCTTGGCCCTCTTCCCCTAGGGAGGAATGTGATAAGTGGGATGTTTGTAGTATTCTAAATGGTAGTTGTCGATGAAGCACGTTGGGGTTGTATATGTGAACTTCCTTCAACCATGTTTTGTTGGGATCGAAGCGCATCCTCCAGCAGGTGATGAAGCTCGTGTACCCTTGTGTTACGTGCATCTCGCTACGTTGTAGTTGGCATTTTTCAATTTATGTTATGAGGAGTCAAAATCTACAGTTTGAGTTTATTTATATTTGATCAATACTATTGTTAGTTGAGTTGAATTTAGCCGAACACAGATAATCTAAGAAAGTGAAAGTGGTTGACAAACATATGAGAAATTATCTAATCATTCAAATGAACATAAGGGATGCTCATATTGTTTTGACATTGATAAAAGTGGACAATAAATCTTATAGAAAGATCATTTTCCTAGTGCATGAATTGTTAAAGTAAAAAAAACACTTCATACAGGATAAAGTAAAAGAGAATCTAAGCTTAAAGATCTAGAGTAGTATTGGGGAAATAAGCAAGATATGAAGTGGTTGTAATACCATGCAAGGCGAAGCCCTCAAGTATAGGAGACATAATAGCTATAAGATCTGAGATTCCTGCAAGAATTTTTTTTCACTTTTGTTTAGATGTGAACACAAAGTAGATCATATTTAACCGATAGAGAAAACAATGTGAAATTAGAATCATAATAAACGTCCACTGGCATCATTGCTCCCAACTTCATGAAATTGTTATCAAATATTTCTAAGTTGAGGCAATGAGTCAAGAAAAAACACAAGCACAGTTCAAATTTTTTAATTTAGAGAAAAATGTGGAAAGCAACACATAAAGAGAACTTAAAAGGATAAAGAACTTGGTTAAAAAATATAGTACAATTTAGATATATGGATTATCATGAAATTTATGCAGGTGAGAGTGGAGAATGAATCCTCCTTTTAAGTTAAAAGTTTTTTGGGTGCCGATTCCTGTAATAGAGGAGACTGTGGGGAGTTCTAGATTTTAGGCCGGATGAGAGATGAACCTTTATAAAAATAAGTTATGCCAGCCATTGTTAATAAAAAATAATGAGAGCAATTTTTTGAAGTCAACAAAACATAAGAATTAGTTCTTTAATATACTATAAAAGGGTATATTTTAAATAACCTCTTAATGCGTTAAGCACATGGCGAACACCACCATGAAACTTTGAATTAAAAGTTAATATGGTATGTGAATGGAAGTATAATTGCAAAATAACAATGATTTAAATATTATGCAAAAATTTAATGGGGACCATTCAATGAATTATATGTATTTACAAAGACAAACCCAAATTCTATCATATTTGTTTCCTTTAATAAACACGCTGAACATGAAAACCCAATTCGTACGAACAAATTTCATAGTATTTGTAAGCAAAGAAAAATAAAATTAAAATCATACGAAACCTAAATTTCATTATATTCACTTCCTTAGATGAACATGAAGAACATCAAAACTAAATTCATACGAACCAATGTAAGGATGTTTGTAAACAAATTTTATCCAACAAAGTGAGTTCAATTAATATTCTCCAACAAAGTGAGTCAAAACTCCAATGAGTGCTTCTCTAAGATTAGGAAAAGATGAAAGTGTATTTTGGTGGACCAAACTTTATTTAGAGGAATGATCGGATCACTACTCTACTTAAGTGGTTCTAGGCCCGATATTATATTCACGGTGTGTCTTTGTGCTAGGTATCAAGCTAATCCTAAAGAATCTCACTTCAAAGTTGTTAAACACATCTTTAGGTATCTTATAGGCACCCAAAGTCTTGGTCTCTGGTATTCCCACACCACCGACTTCACACTCCATGAGTATTCTGACTCTGATTATGCTGGATGCGCACTTGACCGCAAGAGCATAAGTGGTACTTGTCACTTCCTAGGTCCGACACTAATGTCCTTATCAAGTAGGAAACAAAACTTTATTGCCCTCTCTATTGCTGAAGAGTATATTGCCTAAGGAAGTTGTTGTGCACCCAAGCACTTTGTATGTCACAAATGTTAGAGGACTTTGGCATAACATTTAAGAATGTTAACCGTAGGTGCGACAACAAGAGTGCCATAGATTTGACGAGCAATCCAGTACATCACTCTCATTCTAAACATATTGACTTTCGTCATCACTTCATACGGGACTACATTAAGAAAGTGAATATGAGAGTGAGCTTCATCATAACCGACGATCAACTAGCAAACATCTTTACAAAACCCTCCCCAACTCACGTTTTCGTTACTTCGGTTAGAACTGGGCGTGTTGGATCTCACTACTTGATTTGTTAGAGCTATATGTTATAGTTCTATAAGGATAAGTGTCTGATAAAATTATCTGATTGCTTAGAATCTATTTTAATAGACATTCAGAGTAGAAATATTTTTTTTTGAATTTTCTTTGTTTAGACTCTTCTACACCAATATGCTTTTTAGCAAAAGATAGTGCGTTTCTTTGTGACCAATGACACAAGAGATTAGCACATGTTAATTTCAAATCTATTAATATGTTATTTCTCACAACTCAGTGCATGATGTTCCCACGGTTAAGTGCATCAAAGAGAGACTTTTTCACTCTGGCCAAATGGGCAAACGGACAAGGGCTACCTTAAAAGCATCGCAGACAGAGATCCACCAGATACTTATATTTGCTCCATATGGACTTATTTGGTCCCTTGCAAATTTATAGTTTTGGAGGTAAAGCTTACACGTTGGTTATTATTGATGATTACTCACGGTTTGCATAGGTGTTCTTTCTAAAACACTAGTCAGATACATATGACTCCTTTACAAATTTTGTTAGGCAAATTCAGAATGAATTGAACTACTCTATGGTCAAAAAACAGAAGTGATCATGAAACAAAATTTGAATCTGGGGCCATGACAAAATTCTGTGAAAGTCTAGGTATCTTTGATGAGTTTTCCTCTCCTCTCACTCCATAACAAAATAGAGCTGCTGAGAGAATGAATAGAACTCTCATAAAGGCTTACAGAACTATGTTGAATGATTCTTCATTGCTAGAGTATTTCTGGGCGGAGGCCATCAACACTGCTTATTATGTGCAAAACAAAGCACTCATAAACAATAACTACCGTAAGATACCTTATGAACTATTAAAGTTCAAGAAACCAATTGTATCTTATTTTAGAATCTTTGGTAGCAAATGCTTTGTACTTAACAATAGGAAATATTATAAAACTAAGTTTAGTGAAAAATATTTTGAAGGTATTTTCATAGGCTATAGTAACCATTGTAAAGCTTTTAAAATTTTCAATAAAAAAACCCTAGTGGTAGAAGAAACTTTTAACGTTGTATTTGATGAGACGAGCATGCTACATATCAGCTCCCCTAGTGTATTTTTTTGAAGATACATGTGCAAAGTTAAAAGAGCTAAGCTTAGAAGAAAATGGAAAGGAATATGATCCAATCACAATCAAAGTCAACTCTCCAAGCCTAGTGGAAGAAGAACTTTAAGATGAAGTGCTCCATCAAATTGAAGAAGATGCACCGAAAGTAACAGAATTTCCTAGTATCATAGAGGATGTGAGGAATCAAGTGATCAGACACTCAAGAGATCATCCAGTTGATAAGAACATTGGAGACCCTCGTGATGGAGTAAGAACAAGAAGAGGTACAACTAATGTAATTTTTCACTTAAGCTTTCTCTCACAGATTGAGCCAAAATTTTTTAAAGAAGCAAATAGAGACGCTTCATGGATAATTGCAATGGAAGAAGAGCTCAATCAATTTAAGAGATTGAAAGTGGAAAGTTGTTGACCTAAATCACCTAGAGGGGGGTGAATAGGTGAATCGTGCGTTTGTTGGCGGAATAAAACTTTAGAGATGTAGCGCACGCAATCAAGCAATCACAGATGGACATAAAAGATTTATAGTTGTTCCTCGTCCTTGGGTACGTCCACTTTACCTCACTGTTCTAGCAAATCACTAGATCCGGCTACTCCACTATCTCGGATTGCAAACCAATCCTACGCCTCGGAACAACGTTCCTACAAACTCGATCCAAATTGATCTACACTCAGAAGATGAATTCTTCCTACAACTCGGAGAACTATGCTCCTACACTCGGAGATTAATCTCCTATAAGTATTACAAAAGATATGAAAGATGTAAATACAAAATATCTCAGATCTACAATATATCTCTTTAGGTCTTCCTCTTGACGTTGCAGCCCTTTCAGATTTGGAGAAGAAACCTTGATAATTAACCTGAGAGATTCTTGAATCTACCGAAACAAGAAGTATAGAACCTTTCTTGAGTCAGTAGATCTTCTTAGATCGAAGTTGCAAATCTCTTCTAACAGTCGAAGCAATGAAGATCGATCAGAACGAGAGCGTCGGCGGCGGCGGCTTTAGGTCGTCGAGCTTTTGCAAAATACGGCCGAACCAACAATTTAGGAAAGTATAGAATCGCTCTCAATCTCTTAATCCCTTGTTATTAGGGTTATGTCTGATAAGACATTATATAGGATGTCTTAACGGTCAAAATTATCATAAGTAACGATATGTGGACCAATCCCGTGGGGTGGAATTAAATTCAGGCCGATTCTGGACTTAGAGAAATTTTCTGAAAAAGGAAGTACTTAGTTCTCGAGAGGTCGAAATAGTTCTCGAGAACTATGTACTGACCTTTCGAAAACTATGGCAGGATCTCGATCACTGAACATCTGGAAATTGCCTTAGACTTCTCGAGAACTTGGAATTATAGTTCTCGAGAACTATGCTGACTTTTCGAGAACTAAAACACTTCTCGAAAACTAAAATAGGACTTCTCGAGAACTTCTAGTCTAGTTCTCAAGAACTTAGCTAGAGTCCAATTTCTGAAGAGAAGGGCAGAACTTTTCAAGAGCTAAGGAGTACTTCTCGAGAACTTCTATAGTAGTTCTCGAGAACTTTGTTAACCTCTCAAAAATTTCTACTTAGAGGAATTCTAACAGTCCTAACTTCTCGAGAAGTAAAGTCTTAGCCTCTCGAGAACTATATACTACTTCTCGAGAACTTTGAAGGAACTTCTCGAGAGATGGACTTAGAAAAATTATTTTAAGAATTCCATGTAAGATCTCCTTCTGGTCTTGTCTCCATCTTGTGCTCCAAAGTTTGAATATGAAGTGTTTCCCAATTGAGATGCTACACATGAGTCAACACCTTGGATCAGCCAGTGAGGGATTATACTGAGTGGTCTTGTGTTCCTGACCCACTGTAGACTGATATTGGTCTACACTTAGAACTAAGGATCTGCAAACATACACTAGAACACAGATATCAAATACACCTTAATTCATCTTAGTGCAAAGGGTGACTTCATGCAAATCTGGGATATTGTGGAGACAATACCCAACAATCTCCCCCTATTTGTAGAAGTCAGAACACTTTATACTAAGGTGAATTATTATAATAAAAATAGAGTAAGAATAATGGAAAGTAAAAGCAGTAAAACACAGAAAGAAAATTAGAGCTTATAATTAGGCAAAACTAGGAAATTGTATATATATCAAAAATCTTTTAGAGTTTTAATCAACATTCATTTCATAGTTCTTAACACCATAATCATCAAGAATCATTTCCGGTCTCATGTTGCTTATCTAACTTAGCCTGTTGTCTTCTATGATAGCTGAATGGTTTGGGATAGTACCTTGGAGGCTTTGGAGGAGCTTTGGGATTGTTTTTACCATATTCTCTATCATGTAGTCTCCTCTTAGTCATTGACTTCTCATATAATTCCCATTATGTATAGCTGTAGTGCAGGCTTCTTTTCTCATTCAGATCCATTACAAGCTTCAAAGTTTCAAGAATTAGAGATTTTGATGTAGGGCTCCATACTTCTGCAAACTCTTGGGCTTTTCTCTTCTCTGCTCCAGGTTGAGGAACTGATCTACTGGCAGAAGGTCCCTCCCTATACTTCCTTTTCTTTGGGATATGAATTTCTGGAAGATCTTCAGGTATTACATCATCCCAGACATGAGAGTATGAAGCTGGAGGAGGTTCCTGATCTTCAGGCCTAAGAGAGAAGGTTGGATACTGAGGTTGAGGCATTTGGGGTTGAGCCACTTGGCTAGAAGTGCCTTCAGCAAGAGGATTGAGGTGGCGAGGAATCACATTTGGATCTGCTTGAAAGTCTGGGAATATCTGATTATGCATCCATACCGCTGTATCATAAGTATGGAATTTTACAGATTGAATTTGTTCTAGAACACCCTTATTGATCTCAGTAACTTTGGCAGTCCACAGAGTTTTTGCTTCATCATTAAGCTTTGCAACTTGTTGTTTGACAATATCCTCCCCCTTTCTGACTTCTACAGTTTGTTTGTCTATGGCATCCTCCTTGAAGGTGCCAACCTCATTGCATACCTTTATAACATTTCCTCTGCTCTTTTGTCTAGTTGAATCTGATTGTTTGCAAGAGTAACTGACTGGTCCATAACTTGTCCAATACTTGTGATAGTATGATCTAGAGCCTTTCCTCCTATTCTGAATAGTTCTTTAAGCTAATCAGTGTTTACCTGAATTTCTGTGAAGCCTCTGCTCATCTCTTGTGCCAAGGCAGTGACTTGCTTCTGAATGTCCTTAAGAGATTCATCAAAATGTTTCCTTTGTTCAGAGAGCATTTCTTCGATCTTGGAAAGAATATTTGTATTCACCATCACAGCAGCAGCAACAGTAGTATGAGGGGTGGAAACAGTCTAAGCTGGAGGGGCAACTGATAAGGCAGTAGAGGCATGAGCACTGGTAGGAGTATCTGGAGGTGGAGGGGCTTGCCATGGAGGCAATTCTTCTAGAACAACAGAGCTCTTAGCTCTTACAGTATGAGAGACTGGATCGCCCTCCTCATCAATGAATGTTGGAAGGTTGAAGTCTAGTTTCCTGAGAGGAGGTTCTACCTCCTCAGGAGTTTGCTCATCCTCTTCAGATAGCAGAATGGTTTCTGGAGGAGTGGATACTTATACAGGGTATTGTGGAGGAGAAGGAGTACCTTTAGGTGAAGAGTGGGGGGATGGAGTATCTTTTGGTAGATCAGTAGTGACATCCTTTGGATGAGGAGGAAGTGGGTCTTCAGCTGAGAGTTCCTCGATCATTCTGTCTATTGCTTCATCTGTATCTTTAAGTACCTCTTGGGCTGGTGGTTCTGAGTGGGTAGATATTGGAGAAGCCTCCCTGGGGCTCTCTGGTGGAGTAGGTATCCTTAGGACTGAGGTAGAAGGTGAAGACTCCCCCTCTGTTGCTGCACCAGATGGTTCAGCAACATGATGTTGAGGTGGAGATGGAGTCCTGACCTCTGTGATAGTAGCTGGAGTCCTAACCTCTGTGACAGTAGCATCAACTTCCTTGGCTAGCTGTCTAGGGTTCTTTAAATTGAGTTCCCATCTTTGGATTGAGGTGACATAGATTTTCTTCAGATGATGGACTGGTGTACCTTTGGATATTTTGAAAGTTACTTGATCAATCTCACTCAACAACAATAAGATTATCCTTGCAAACTTTGGTTCATGAATGCTATCCCTTATCATTTGAAAGATCATCATTCCAAACTGAAAACTCTTCCTTCATATTACAGCTATCATAACTCCAAACAAATCGTGTGAGATAAAACTTACAGAACCTGTGATGCACCATAGTATTTTCCCAAGGATATCAACGAGGAGTTTGCCCACATCATTTAGCAAATTTCTCCTTAAAGAGTTGTATTCCTCTGGAATTCCATAGAAGGAATAGGCCCTGTCATAATCCTCTGGAGTGAGGTCATCTTCCTCATCCATAATAGGTAATTTCAGAAGTTGAGAAACTTTATGCTTGTCAAGCTTTATCTTAATTCCCTTGACCTTAGTCTTCAAAATCTTCCCATTCCTCCTTATCTTGGCATTTTTGAAGAACTCCTCTACCTCTAGAAATACTATCTTCACTGGCTCTGTTAGAATGAACATGAGACCTGCTGTCTCGAGAAGTATCAGCAAATTCTTGAAGTCGTCGGAGATGTCGGCCATGCCTGCAACCACGAGTTCACTCCCAATGCCTATCTTAGAACTGTAAGCCATTTGCAATGAAGGAGGCGACGAACTGAGCGGAGAGACAGCGACAGAGATGGAGGTTTCGGTCGGCGGAAGATGAAGAGGTGCGGGAGAAATTTTGAAATGACAGTTGATTTCCGATTCTAAAGGGATTTAGATATATATAGTATCCTAATTAAGTTAATTATTAGTCTAATTAGCTGTAAATTTGGGCAGAAACCATGAAGTTTACGAAATTACAGAGTTGAGAAATTTCGACGGAAGGTCGGTCCACCTCTCGAGAAGTAGGGCTAACTTTTCGAGAAGTGACCGAGAGGTTTTCAAGAAGTTTAGAAAGTTTTCGAGAACTGGGGTCCAGCGTTTTTGAGATAGAAAGTGACTTTTCGAAGACTGGCCTCCAGAGTTCTCGAAGGACTGATGGACTTCTCGAGAACTAGTTCTCGAGAACTTTCAGTGAACTTTTCGAGAAGTTAAAGGACTTTTCGAGAACTTAAGACACTTTTCGAGAGCAATTTTCTGCCTCTCGAGAAGTTGACTTAGTTTTTCGAGAAGTGACTTCAACTTTTCGAGAAATTTAAGTGAGTTTTCGAGAACTCCCGTCTACTTAGTAAAATATGACCTTTAAGGTGAATCCTTGATTCTTGAGCCTTTGAGCTGACTACTTTGGCTTAATCCTCCTTGTTCAGCAACCCAAGTTCAGTTTTGAAGAAATTGAACTTGGTCTCGTCCAGCGGCTTGGTGAAGATATCTGCAACCTGCCGGTCTGTAGGCACATACCTCAGATCTATATCCCCTTGCTCCACATGCTCCCGGATGAAGTGGTATCACAGCTCGATGTGTTTAGTCCAGCTGTGTGAGACTGGGTTGTTTGTGATTGCGATGGCGCTGGAGGAGTCATAGAGCAAGGGAATATCCTTGATCTTAATGTTGTAATCCTCCAGTTGGTGCTTCAGCCAAAGCAACTGTGCACAACAACTACCGGCAGAAATGTATTCTGACTCGGCCGTTGAGATTGCGACATAGTTTTGCTTCTTGCTGCTCCATGAAATGAGTCTTCTTCCTAGGAACTGACACGTCCCTGATGTGCTTTTCTTGTCATCTTTGCTTCCTGCAAAGTCAGCATCTGAAAAACCAATTAGTTCACTATCATTGCTTCTTGGGTACCATAAGACAAGATTTGGTGTACCTTTAAGGTATCTCAAGATCCGCTTTGCTGTAGCATAATGAGATTCCTTACAGTTCACTTGGAATCTAGCACAGACACATGTGGAGAACATTATATCTGGTCTACTAGCAGTAAGGTAGAGCAAGGATCCAACTATACTTCTATACTTGGTTTCATCAAAAGGTTTCCCTTTCTTATCCTTGTCCAGAGACATAGCTGAGGCCATTTGAGTCCTCATAGAGGTTGCACTCTCCATTCCAAATTTCTTAAGTAACTCCTTGGTGAACTTGGTCTGAGAGATGAAGATCCCATCTTCAGATTGTTTCACCTGAAGTCCTAAGAAATACTTCAGCTCTCCCATACTGCTCATTTCGAACTTTCCTTGCATAAGTTTGGAAAACTTTTTGCAGAGGTTGTTGTCAGTAGAGCCAAATATGATGTCATCGACATAGATTTGCACTAGCAAAATCTTGCCTTTAATTTCCCTGAGAAACAATGTCTTGTCTATCTTTCCCCTCATTAATTTATTCTCGAGGAGAAAGCTAGACAACATTTCGTACCAAGCCCGAGGGGCTTGTTTCAAATCGTACAGTGCCTTCGATAATAAATAAACATAATCAGGATGGTTAGGATCAACGAAACCTGGGGGCTGTTGCACATACACTTCTTCCTTTATGTTACCATTCAGGAAGGTGGACTTCACGTCCATTTGGTAGACGGTGAAGCCCTTCAGTGCAGCGTATGCTAGAAACAGTCTGATGGCCTCTAGCCTTGCCACTAGAGTGTAGGTATGCTCAAAATCGATCCCTTCTTCTTGACGATATCCTTTAACAACGAGTCTGGCCTTGTTTTTTATGATCGTCCCATCCTCGTCCATCTTGTTCCTATAGACCCATTTTGTTCTGATGATGCTTTTATCTTTGGGTTTGGGAACAAGTGTCCACACCTTGCAATGCTTGAACTGATTCAGTTCTTCTTCCATGGCCAAGATCCATGATGCGTCTACGTTTACTTATTCAAACTTCTTTGGTTCAATCTGCGAGAGGAAGCTTAGATAAAGATTCTTGTTAGTTGTACCTCGACGAGTTCTGACACCGACTCGGGGGTCTCCTATGATTTTGTCCATAGGATGATCCTTTAGGTGTCTGAGCTCAGGATCTCTGGTATCTGGAAGTTCTTCAGCCATTGGTGTGACTTCATCATCTTAGACAATCTCCTCATCTTGATCAACTGCCTCTTCAATGGGGTTTGGACAGGTGATCTCGATGAACTATTCATTTCTATCTTTGGTGGGTTTAACCAAGTTGATTTCCTTAATTCTTGTACCTGCAGCTTCAACACGCACACTAGACGATTCGCTTTGCAGCAAACTCGTCTCATCAAATACAACATGTATCGATTCTTCAACGACCAGGGTTTTTCTATTAAAAATCCTATATGCCTTACTATGGCTGCTATCTCCTACAAAAATACCTTCAAAACTCTTCTCACTAAACTTGATAGTATGATACTTGCCGTTGTTAAGCACGAAGCATTTACAACCAAAAATTTTAAAATATGAAACTGTTGGTTTCCTGCCTTTTAGAAGTTCATAAGGTGTCTTATCATGGTTCTTGTTTATGAGGGCTCAGTTTTGCACGTGGCATGCAGTATTGACCGCTTCAGCCCAGAAGTACTCTGATAGTGAAGAATCACTTAGCATGGTCCTGCAGGCCTCTATGAGTGTTCTGTTCCTTCTCTCGGCTACTCCATTTTGCTGTGGAGTACGAGGAGAGGAAAACTCATGAAAGATACCTAAGCTTTCACAGAATTCTATCATGGCTCCAGATTTGAACTCCGTTCCATTGTCACTTCTTATTTTGACTACGGAACAGTTGTATTCATTCTGGATTTGCCTGACAAAATTAGTAAAGACATCGAAGGTATTTGACTTGTGTTTTATAAAGAACACCCACGCAAAACACGAGTAGTCATCAACAATAACCAACGTATAATCCTTACCACCTAAGCTTCTAACTTGCAGTGGACCGAACAAGTCCATATGTAGCAGGTGTAAACACCTGTTAGAGTTTTTGCCTATAGTGCTTTTGAAGGTAGCCCTTGTTTGCTTGCCTTTTACGCATGCATGATAAGGTCTCTCTTTGACATGATTGACATTCGGGGCACCACACACTAAGTTCTGGGAGAATAATTTATTAATAAATTTAAAATTAATATGTGCTAGTCTCTTGTGCCATTGGTCAACAAGAGACGCACTACCTTTAGCCAAAAGACACACTGGTGTGGAAGAATCTATACAAATAAAATTTAAGCAAAACACATTCCTTCTTCGAGTGCCTGATAGAATTGTTTCCATATTATCAACAGATTTTATCAAGCACTTATCAGCGTGGAATTCAACTATATACGTATCCTTTGTCGCATAGTTGGCTTATGCTGATGAGATTGTGTTCCAATCCTTCAACATAGGCTATAACAGAAAAGGATACACTATCGTTAGTAATCATACCGTAGCCTTTGGTAATTCCTCGGTCTGAACCTCCAAAGATGTCCTTTGGTCCGTTAAACACTGGTGAAAAATTCTGGAGTAGGCTTCTCGTCCTGGTCATATGCCGATAGCATCCACTGTCCAAGTACCAGATTAGCATTTTGGTGGCCTTTGGACATACCTGCAATTACAATCACTTAGCCTTAGGAATCCAAACACGTTTGGGTCCTTGGTATCGAGTTAGAATACTCCCCCTATGAGTATTAGCCTCATGAGTGGTCATTCTCATGTTTCCAACTTAAGGAGTTGTAGCATTTCTAGGATTAAACCAACAATCTGTGACAATGTGACCAATTCTACCACAACACCAACAGTCGAATCTATTGTATCTTTGCCTTCCAAACTCCTGCTTGAACTTCTTGGGTGGAGGTCCAGCCGGGGTAGCATTGTTGGAGGAAGAAGCTTCATGATGATTGCAGCTGCATGAAGTCTTCTCCTTCATAAGCTTTTCCACAACGGGTTTTACCTTTGGTGGTTTCTGGAAGTTGTGACCATGAACATAGGGACCATAGCCCTGAAGAATCACTTCTTCATAAGGTGCCTTAAAGGCACTCTCACCAAAGTTCCGAGGGCGAGTGCATCCTTGGTACCGAGACTTAGGCTCTACATGGGTAGGCCTAGAGAAGTGTCCATAGGTGGACTCATAGTCGAATTCGTTCGTAGGAAAGATAAATTTCTTGAACGATACTGGATCCAAAGGAGCTTTCCCTTTTTCCTCGGCTAAGTCCTTCTTGGCATTCTTATTCTTTCTCTTGGCCTTGTTTCTCCTAGAAGATTTACTAGGAGCGGCAACATGGCCTTGTCTAGCTCCTTTGTCCTTAGATGAGAATTCAACAACGAGTGGACGAACTTTTTTAGGCTTAGAGAAACTTTTAACTAGTTTCTTCTCATCCTCGAGTTGTTTTTCCAACTCTTTGATGATTTTATCTTTAAGGTCGAGGTGCTTGAGACCTGATTGTATTCCTCAATAGCAAGATTGAAGTTCTCCTGAAGAGTGTTAGTCTGAGCGACTTCTTCTCTCAGGATGCTCTCAGAAGCCTTTAGAGACTTAATCTCTTTGGCTTGAGTTATCACAACTCGACGACACTTGTCGTAAGTTATGATAAACTCCTTGTAATTGGCCATAAGTTAAGACTTATCGTCATAAGAGCTGTCCTCATGTTCATGTTTAGAACTTTCAGATTCAGAGAGAGGAGTATGATAATTTACCTCCCCAGTAAACTGGGGCTCTTGTTCATCATCTGATTGGGCCATGAGGCCAAAGTAGGCTTCCCCTTCTTCACCTGACTCAGATGAGTCGGAGTCACTGAGAGTTTTGCCCTTCTTGGCCACCAGGCTCTTCTCAGTTCTCTTCTTATGGTATGAGGATTTCTTTTCCTCTCTTCTGCCACCTTCCTTCTTTTTGTGGGGGTAGTCAGCTATGATGTGACCTGGCTTGTTGCAACAGTAGCAAACAATGTCAGTAGAAATCTGTTTGTTCTGTTTAGAATTATACCTGTCATGGCTACCCGAGCCTTTCTTTCTTTGATCATTGACGTATCATGATCTTCGGTATGAGGCATCCTTGCCTCTCCATTGCTTCTTCTTGTTCAAGAATTTCTTGAACTATCGTGAAAGTAGTGAGAACTCTCCATCAGATAGTTCTGATCCCGAGGAGCTTGGCTCGGAGCTTTCTTCTTCACTTACTTCTTGAGCTGGTGCTGGTTGGGTAGCTTTACCCTTCCTTGAACTGTCAGCCTTTAATGCAGTAGGCTTCTCTTTCAACGAGAAGCGACTTTTCTCTTCTTCAGCTTTCCTGGAGTGTATTTGCAGTTAATAGGACATCAGCTTCCCAAACAGATTTTGTGAATCTGTCTCTGCTAGTCTCCCAAACTCCCGAATGGCACAAACTTTGTTGTCCCATTCCTTGGTGAGAAATCTCAGAAATTTATCGTTCAGCTCTCCATTTGTGAAGACTCTGCCATACACTCTTAGGCCATTCACTATCTTTAAGAAATTTTCAAAGGTGTCAACAATGGTCTCCTTTGGTCCTTGTCTGAAGGCTTCATATTTCTGGTTCAGAAGGGACCTTCTATCATTCCTCACTTCTTCAGTGCCTTCCATAAGAGTAACTAGAGATTGCAACATCTCTTTAGCCGATTGGCAGTGAATCAGGTTTTGCAACATTGAGTCATCGACTGCACTCACTATAATGTTTTTAGCCTTTTTGTCCAAAGAGACAAGTGCAATCTCGTCCTTGTCCAGATCCATCAATTTCTTGGGAACCTTTTTGGTTGGATCTATGGTGGAGACGGTCATAGGAACATAGGGACCTTCTTCAACAATCATGAAGATCCGGGGGTCTACAGCTTCCATGAAGAATTTAATTCTTTCTTTCCACATGGGAAAATTGTTCTTTGTTCACAGGGGAAGCTTTGCGAAATCTTTGACTTTTTCCATTGCTAGATTGAGTAACAACTTTCAGAAACAGGAACTTGATCAAGGTGTTAACCTTTTTAACAATCAACCTCCCTCTGCTACCAATTAAAAGTGGAAAGTTGTTGACCAAAATCACCTAGAGGGGGGTGAATAGGTGAATCGTGCATTTGTTGGCGGAATAAAAGTTTAGAGATCTAGCGCACGCAATCAAGCAATCACATAAGGACACAAAAGATTTATAGTGGTTCCCCGTCCTTGGGTACATCCACTTTATCTCATCATTCTAGCAAATCACTAGATCCGGCTACTCCACTATCTCGGATTGCAAACCAATCCTATGCCTCGGAACAACGTTCCTACAAACTCGATCCAAATGGATCTACACTCGGAAGATGAATTCTTCCTACAACTCGGAGAACTATGCTCCTAAACTCGGAGATAAATCTCCTACAAGTCTTACAAAAGATATGAAAGATGTAAATACAAAATATCTCAGATCTACAATATATCTCTTTAGGTCTTCCTCTTGACGTTGCAGCCCTTTCAGATTTGGAGAAGAAACCTTGAATATTAACCTGAGAGATTCTTGAATCTACCGGAACAAGAAGTATAGAACCTTTCTTGAGTCAGTATATCTTCTTAGATCGAAGTTGCAAATCTCTTCTAACAGTCGAAGCGATGAAGATCGATCAGAACGAGAGCGTCGGTGGCGGCGGCTTTAGGTCGTCGAGCTTTTGCAAAATACGACCGAACCAGCAATTTAGGAAAGTATAGAATCGCTCTCAATCTCTTAATCCCTTGTTGTTAGGGTTATGTCTGATAAGACATTATATAGGATGTCTTAACGGTCGAAATTATCATAAGTAACGACACGTGGACCAATCTCGTGGGGTGGAATCAAATTTAGGCCGATTCTGGACTTAGAGAAATTTTCTGGAAAAGGAAGTACTTAGTTCTCGAGAGGTCGAAATAGTTCTCGAGAACTATATACCGACCTTTCGAAAACTATGCCAGGATCTTGATCACTGAACATCTGGAAATGGCCTTGGACTTCTCGAGAACTTGGAATTATAGTTCTCAAGAACTATGCTGACTTTTCGAGAACTAAAACACTTCTTGAAAACTGAAAGAGGACTTCTCGAGAACTTCTAGTCTAGTTATCAAGAACTTAGCTAGAGTCCAATTCCTGAAGAGAAGGGCAGAACTTTTCGAGAGCTAAGGAGTACTTCTCGAGAACTTCTATAGTAGTTCTCGAGAACTTTGTTAACCTCTCGAAAATTTCTACTTAGAGGAATTCTAGCTGTCCTGACTTCTCGAGAAGTAAAGTCTGAGCCTCTCAAGAACTATGTACTACTTCTCGAGAACTTTGAAGGAACTTCTCGAGAGATGGACTTAGAAAAATTATTTTAAGAATTCCATGTAAGATCTCCTTCTGGTCTTGTCTCCATCTTGTGCTCCAAAGTTTGAATATGAAGTGTTTCCCAATTGAGAGGCTACACATGAGTCAACACCTTGGATCACCCAGTAATGGATTACACTGAGTGGTCCTGTGTTCCTGACCCACTGTAGACTGACATTGGTCTACACTTAGAACTGAGGATCTGCAGACATACACTAGAACACAGATGTCAAATACACCTTAATTCATCTTAGTGCAAAGGGCGACTTCATGCAAATTTGGGTTATTATGGAGACAATACCTAACAGAGGTACAAAATTTGAGATCTAGTACCAAGACCCAAAGGACACAATGTAATCAGGAAGAAATGGATCTTCAGAAATAAGCTGGAAGAAGATGGTATAATTATAAAGAACAAAGCCAAACTTGTAGCCAAAGGGTATAGACAAGAAGAAGGGATCGAATTTGATCAAAAATTTGCTCCAATTACTCGACTCGAAGAAATCAGGTTGTTTCTCGCATACACTTCTTACAAATGGTTCAAGGTTTATCAAACGGACGTGAAGTCAGCCTTACTTTATGGTAATTTAAAGGAAGAAGTATACGTGGAACGATCCAAAGTTTTGTTGATTCATCATTCCTTGATTATGTTTATTTTCTTCATAAAGCATTATATGGTCTAAAACAAGCTCCTCGAGCTTGGTATGCGATGCTATCTAGCTTTCTTCTTAAGAACAAGTTCACAAGGGAAAAGATAGATAATACATTATTTCTTAGGGAAGTTAAAGACAAGATTTTGCTAGTGAAAATCTATGTCAATGACATTATTTTTGGATCTACAAATGCCAATCTTTGCAAAAAGTTTTTTAACTTGATGCAAGGGAAGTTTGAAATGAGCAGCATGGGAGAGCTGAAGTATTTCCTAGGGCTTCAGGCGAAGCAATCTGAATATGGAATTTTCATCTCTAAGATTCACCAAGGAGTTAATTAAGAAATTTTAAATGGAGAACACAACCTCTATTAGAACTCCGATGAGTTCAAATATTACTCTGGACAAGGATGATAAAGGGAAACCTTTTGATGAAACCAAGTATAGAAGCATAATTGGATCCTTGCTCTACCTTACTGCTTTTAGACTGGACATAATATTTTCAACATGTGTATGTGCTAGATTTCAGGTGAACTCTAAGGAATCTCATTATGCTACTACAAAGAGGATTTTGAGATACCTTAAAGGTGCACCAAATCTTGCCTTATGGTACACAAGAAGTAATGACTGCGAATTAATTGGTTTCTAAATTACTGACTTCGCAGGGATTAGGGACGATAGGAATAACACTTCAAGGACGTGTTAGTTCCTAGGAAGAAGGTTTATCTCATGGATTAGTAAGAAGCAGAATTGCATTACAATCTCAACTGCTGAGTCAGATTATATCTCTTCAGGCAGTTGTTGCACAAAGCTTCTATGGATAAGGAATCAGCTTGAAGACTACAACATGAAGTTGAAGGAGATTCCTATGTTTTGTGACTCATCCAGTGCCATAGCAATTGCTCACAGTCTAGTCTCTCATAGCCAGACAAAGCACATCGAGATAAGGTATCACTTCATCCAGAAGCATGTGGAGAACAGGGTCATCAATCTCAGTTATGTCCCGATATATAAAAAAGTTATGGATATATTCACAAAACTATTGGACATGACCAAGTTCTCCCTCTTCAAAATGGACCTTGGTATGCTCAACAAGGAGTCATGATGAAGTCAAGAAATTAATCAAAGTATATGAATTCATCATCTCAAGAAATCCAAGGAAAATTTGTCAAGTATACGCGTGTAATTTCAATGAATTTGTCGAGACTACTCGTGAAATCAAAACTTCTTCATGAGTCATTTCAACTAATTACCCTAGTATTCACGAGTCATTTAGATGAATTTATCAAGCTTTCTCGAGTCATTTCAACAAATCTGTGAAGGTCTGAAATTTTTTATTCTAAGTCTTAATTATTGGATCTGAAGAGTCTTTTCCGGAAAAAGGTGTGCGCTCCTCTCTCTTCAAAACTTTAATATATATAAATAGGACTTATGGGCATTCAGAATTTTCACACACATTCATAAAGTACTCTCGAGACATTCTACCAATTCAACTTCCGTCAGAGTAGAAGAGCATTGCCATCGAGTTAATCTCCGGCAGTTCTCCTTGATTCGTCTCCGACAGCTCTTCTTCATTCGTCTCTGGTAAGTCTCGTCTTCTTTTCCATCAGTTCTCAATTGTTCTCAATAATAGAACCAAGAGGAAGCAGCAATCTCTAGGTTGGTGGCGATCTTGTGAGTACAGGATTTATGACAGCTTCTGTTGAATTCAGGAATATAATTTTGGTGCTCGAGATAGCAGGCTTGACATTCCTTCTAGAGCATCCTTGTAAAGTTCTGAGCAGGGATGTCCAAGAATTCTTTCAAAATACAAAGCTTCGACATGAAGGCATAGTGATCAAGAGCAAAGTCAAAAATTCCTCTGTCAAAGTGAAGGCCAGTCTTCTGAATAGATACTTACAGCCACTGTCTGTTGATGAAGAAGTTACTTGAGGAGACAGATCTTAATAGAGCTCTTCTTTTCTATGGTCTCCCTAGGAGAAATAACTCAATTAGACGGAAGGGGATGAATGAGGAAAGAAAGTTGCTGACAGATATCACGGGAAATTTTTTACTTTGCAAAGTCAAATCCCACGAATATGTCTTTGGCGAGTTGTTCAAACTCCTTGCAGCTGTAATTTTCAGGAAAAGGATTGACTAGGGAATGGTTCTCTTTGAAAAGATCAAGGAATGCTTGAATGCTCAAAATTTTGGAAGGATTCTGACACTTTACCTGAATCAAATGGACAAAAATCATTTTGATATGTCATCAGGAATTCCTATTCATCACTTGAAAAAAAATTGATTCATCCAACTTCAGCAGATGGGAGAGGAGAATTCCTAGGGAATGTGCGATGAGGGATGCAATAGAGGAAGAGGAATTTATTGAGGATGAGAGAATTCCATCACCTACCCCCATTGAAGCACCTGAGAGCTCTAGTGAGTTGCTAAGGGGGAGACACATCCCTCTGTGATTGTTGAAAATATTCCTATTTCTCTTGAGCTAGTTCACGTAATTACAAAGACTACAATGACTATAGGGATAGTGGTTATAGAAATAGTTATTCTTGCTGATGATATTATTGTCAATGAGGATGATGCCAATGATGATGATGATGATCTTTATGGTAATGCTGAGGAATATGCTGATGATGTTGATAATGAAGCTATTACTACTGTTGAGTTGGAAGATATTGTCCAGGAAGATCTTCCAGCTTTGGGTGAGGGGGAGCTGAACCAGTCATCTAATTTTCTAAATGAACGGATTGATAAGGAAATATTTGACCTCCAACAAAGGATTGCCAACATTCCAGGAGACCCTCAAGTCCAGAATCGGAAGGATTTGGAGGCTCGAGAAAGGTCTGGTGCTCTAGTTGAGGGGGAGTACTTTATTGAGCTTTTTGATGAGGAATGAGAAGCAGAGGTGCTTCCTCCTGTCCTAGAGGTTGAAGGTCCTCTTCTTCTGAAGGCTCAGTTCTCTCCAGTAACACATGGTGAGTATATTCCCAGTTATAGTTTTGATGATTCGCTACTGAAGTCTATTGAAGCAATGCTTGCCAAGAAGAAGTCACACTTTTATCTGTCTTTGAAGAAAGTACTTGATAAGGTAGAAGAGGTGGAGAAAGACATGAACAATGAACTTGCTGAAGTCAAGGTTAATATTAATATGTTGGAATCCAATCTGGATAACTGGCTGAACCAAGGCGGCTGAGCAGTCCTCCATATTATGAAAGGAGTTAGTAACATATTTGATGAGATAAGGAATGTCAATGCTACTGCAAAGACAATTATCGATGCACAAAACCCTAGGATGCACCATTTTGATGACCAAATGGCCTATACTAGAACTGCAATTGTTTATGCCGTCACTAAAGAAGTCAGAAAGGGAGAGAATAAACTTCAAGGCAAAGTGAATGATCTGGAAGATGCTATGTATCAAGAGATTCATGGTGTCAACACTTATTGTTATAAGAATTTCAAGTGGTCACACAACGAGTTGTTTAGACCACCGTCAGGTATTGAAGCCAGAATGCCAGAACCAGTATATGATGTTGTTTAACCTCCTCAGGACTACTCTCAGTATTAGACAGACACTCAGGAATGGGCATATACTCAGGATGAGGCTATTATAAATGTTGCTGATACTACTGATGTTGAATTTGTTGATAAACCATCTCAACACCCCTAAAAGTGAAGAAGATATGGAGAAGCCCCCTCTGCTCATATGTCTAACCCTAACAGGGAACCTGCTGAAGTATGGAGCCCAATTTCAAAAGGAATCATATTGGACACATTCACACTAGTATATTTGGGAAATGAAGACAGGAGGATCGACTACAACAGAGAAGAGTGGGAGAAGCATGAAGTGGCAAATGTAAAGAGAAGGTTAGATTTCAGGAAGTATAAGAAAGATGATCCAAATGCTCCTCCTCCTCCTCCTCCAAAGTACTACCCAAAGCCAAGACATACTTTGACAGACAATCTGAGAAGAACAAAGAGAAAATTAGCTAGTATTCATTATATCTATGTGTGAATGTGTGTGAATTCTGAAATGTCATTTAGAACTGTTTATATAATATTATTGTTTTATTGAGTTAGACATTTCAGATAGTTTTAGTTCATGTCATATCTTTCTTTGTGTAAAAAGAGCTAAATAAAGGCGAATTTTTATCAGAAGTGACAAATAGAGTGCAAATCTTGTTTTCAATACCTCTTCTCTAATGAAATGACGATCGACTTCAATGTGCTTTGTCCTCTCATGGAAGATAAGATTCTTCGATATGTAAATAGCAGCTTTGTTATCACAGAACATAGGGTGAGGATGATCATAGACTTCTCCCAAGTCAAGCATAAGCGCTCGTAACCACTTCAATTCACAAGTTGTTGAAGCCATGCTCTTATACTCAGCTTCAACACTGACCTTGAAACAACTGACTATTTCTTGATTTTCTAGCTAACAAGATTTTCTACTATAAAGGTGCAAAAACCTGATGTAGACTTCCTATCTTCTTTGTTATTAGCATAACTGACATCAAAATACGCTTCAATCTTCAAATGATTATGCTTCTGAAACAACAAGCCTTTTCTTAGAGACCCTTTCACATACTCCAGAATTTTCATGGCAGAACGCAGATGACACTCTCTAGGAGTTTGCATAAACTAACTGACCTTCCCAACTGCATATCAGATATCTGGTATTGTAACAGTCAGATATATGATTTTGCCTACAAGTCTCCCGTATACAGTATAGTCTGGGAGAAGAGGGGAATCTTCAGTCCACCCCTTATCATCCCCAACAGTAATCGAGGAACGAGCAGGTATTGTGCCAAGAAGACTAGTTTACTTTAAGAGATCTAGCACATACTTTCGTAGTGAAAAAACCACAGAGTTACGCTTTCGTGAAATCTCAATTCCCAGAAAGTAATTTGGAGTTCCCATATCCTTAGTAACAAAATGTTGTCGATGATGTCATTTTGCCAGATCAATGTCTTCTTTATCATCACCAGTAAGAAGGATATCATCAATATAGATAGCAAGAACCACAAGGACTTTAGTAGTCTTTTGTATAAACAGAGAATGATCATCAAAACTTTGACTGAACCCAATAAGAGAAACAACTCCACTAAACTTGTCAATCCAAGCTCATAGACTCTGCTTTAAACCATAAATCACCTTCTGAAGCTTGCATACCTAAGAATCCACCAGAGCAATATACCCTGGAGGTTGCTCCATATAAACCACCTCTTGTAAATCACCATAGAGGAAGTCATTCTTCAAATCTAACTGATACATCTCCCAGTCTTTATTAACAATGATAAAGAAAAGAACACATATAGTGCTGATGCGAGTAATGGGGGAAAAGTATCAAATAAGTCTACCACATACGTTTGAGTAAATCCTTTAGAAACAAACATCGCCTTATAGCAGTCAACAAAACCTTCTGGAAGATACTTGACAACAAAGACCCACCGACAACCAACCACATCAGTGCCCATAGATGTTGGAACAAGTGTCCAAGTACCTTGCTAAGTTAACGTTTTTATTTCTTCATCCATAGCAGCTTTCGACTGAGGAATGACAAAAGCCTCTTAATATGTAGCAGTGATGACAGTAGAAGATATAAGAAGAGCAAAATGCTTGCCAACCAGGGAATGCTGAGTATAGGAGACAACAACATCAATGGGATGCTTAATGCATTGCCATACGCCCTTTCGCAGGGAAATGGGAAGATCAAGATCGCTCTTGTTCGGAGGAGCAGATCCATTATCAGAAGAGAGAAGTGGTCTGGGAATAGGCACAAAAGGCACTAAGGACAAAGAATCAGTCTCGAGAGAAAGAAATGGTGCAACAGGAACATATGTGGAAAGAACTAGTTCCGATAGAGGTGCCAAGATAATTGATATGAAATAATAAGTATTAGAGGGCAAGAGAGAAGAAGCAGGATAAATACGGTGTATCCTCAAAGAAGGTAACATCAACAGAAATGTATTGTTTGCAAAGAAGTGGATCAAAACAATGATATCCCTTCTGAGTCCGACAATAACCAAGGAATATGCATTTAACAGAACGAGGAGAAAGTTTCATAATCAGTAGAAGGTATGTGAACAAATCTCATACATCCAAAAAATTTAATAGGAAAAGAAAACGGCTCAGCCCCAGGATATAAAATGAAAAATGGAGTCTTGCCCTGAAGAATAGATGAGGGAATACGATTTATGAGATAGCAAGAGAGAAGAACAACATGACCCCAATAAGATCGAGAAACATTCGTTTGTAAGAGAAGGCTGTGAGTAACATCCTGGAGATTGCAATTCTTGCGTTCAGCAACGCCATTCAGTTGAGAGGTATATGGGCAAGTAGTTTGATGAATCAAACAATGGCTCGCACAAAAATAAAAAAATTGATGGCTGATATATTTCTTAGCATTATCAGTGCGAAGCACTTGAATTGGCACATGAAATTGTGTGGAGATCTCATTATAAAAGGTAGTAAACGCAGAGTAAAGTTCAGAATCCTCTTTCAAGAGATACAACCAAGTACACCTGGAGAAATCATCAATGAAGGTAACAAAGTACAAGCTACCTTAACCAACATTGTCAGTAGGAGAAGGACCCCAGATGTAAGAGTGAACTTGTAACATCCCTTTTTCTATTAGGCCCCTCAACTTAGATTTGGATAAGACAAGTGGTGTAGGTGTGTGCTTAGGCTAGGTTTGACCCTTGGATATAGGGTATAGCCATATGGGGCCCACTATGGGCCCAAGTCAATTTAAGTAAAATTAGGCTAATTTGGAACCCTAGCCACACCTTGACCCCACCACTATGCCCTAGCCCTAAAAAACAATCTAAGTAAACCCTAAGGCATGCTATTTGGTCATCTGTTGACCCAAGTTGACCCAAGTCAATCCTAACCCTAATTTGGTCAAATTCATACCTAAAGGCCCAATAAGCCCAAGTGGGGCATCACCATGGCCCAACCCATGTTGGGTGATGACATGAGGTCCATGACCATCAAGTGGGGTCAACCCACTCATTATGTTGACCAAGTCAACTCAAAGTCAACCAAGTCAACAAAATGACCTAAAGAAGAGAAATGAAGCCAAGACCACCCTCCTTGGGCTAAACCCACAAACCATGGCCCATGACCAGCCTAAGTGGTCAAAGACATCTCCTACCCCTCTGATTTGGGAGAGAGAATGCATGTATGGGGGTAAAATGGGAATTTTAGGAGAGAGAAGGTGGAGAAAAGGAAATGAGGGCCATGTGGCCCTCCTTCCTTTTGTCCAAGAAACTTGGCAAGCTTCCCAGCTCATTCCATAGGGAATATGTTGCTGGATGGCCACTTGGCACCATGGGCGGAGCAATCTATGCTTGGTCGAACCCTACCTTGGAATTAACTCCCTATACATCCACTTCCAGCCAAAACTTCCCCCACCATCAGCTTCAAAAGGAGGAAACGAGTGGAGTTTGAGTCCTGGAGTAGAGCTTTTGCTGGAGAAACAAGGAAACAGGAAGGAATCACCGGAGCAAGCTCGGCCATGGCTCACCACCACCACACCCGCCGCCAAGGCCATCTCCGGGTTCGTTTCACTTCATCTCTCTCTGTACTAGCTTCCTAGAATGATTAGGTGAGACATCGGGCTCAATTGAGCCTGATACCATGGGAGTTGTGAGCTCAAACACCGAGTTTTTCCTCTTTCTCGGGATCGCTGGAGGAGCCGCCTCCGAGAGACTAATCGTCGGGAAACGCCAGCCACCACCTCAACGGAGGAGGTGGCAATAATCACCGGCGGTGGCGCCGGCCCAGGTGGCCGAAAATAGCCAAACAAAACGGCCCAGCCAGGTTCCATCTCAGCCGTTGACCATCGGGGACGATAAACCGATGCCGTCCAAATTCTAATTATTTGATTTATTAAAATGATATATTATGAATAGTGAATTATTTGTCACACTATTTCAGTGACATTCAAGTGTAAATATAGCCCACTTAGAGGCATTTTCAGAGATAGTGACCGAAATAAAATTTGTATCCCTAGGTCTTACCTTTCATTTTTTACCCTAAAGTCTAGATTTGGGATAGTAGATCTTCCCTTAGGACCAATCTACTAGGACTGGTCCTTGGCTAGGGCAGAAATTTGATTGAATTCCCATGCCAAAACAGAAGCCCACATGACCCAAAATTATGGGTATGTGCTTGGTTAGGTAAAAATTAGACCCTGTAAAAAAGGAGAATTTTTGGAAAAAGTTTTCCTATAGTTTTTGAGAAAATACATTAATTTAAATTAATGGAAATTTTGGAGTATTATACCTCCAAATGGCCCCAAATTTTGGTGGCATGGACTTAGGGCCAATATAAGCCCATACCAAAAAATTCAGCCTCTTTAAACTTCTGCATGTAGGGTAAACCCACTTGCATGAGTTTGTTGAATAAAGGCTTGGGGTGCCTTTAGCAAAAATCTATATAATGGGAACTTAGCCCATTTGGTACATTAAAAGTCTATGAAATTTTTATCAAAGGTTTATTAGGGTGAAATATACATCCAACAGAAATAATGGGATTTTTGGAATCAAAATCCCATTATTTGGAATTTTTGAAAATTTAGTCCTTTAAAGATAAAATTTTGAAAATAGGGTCATTGATGAGTTAAAATTCTCGAATAGGCTTAGAACTCAAGGGGGTCATATTTAATCTCTGTAAAATTTTATGGGTCTGTTCGATGATTATATTTTGGAATTATGTAGAATTTACAATTTTGCCCTTTATGAAAATTATTTAAAAATGATGGAAATTACAGTAGGAATATAATGGGAAAATTTCTAGTGATTTAATTATGTGTTTGTGACCTTGTGTAGTTTTATTAGAATTTTTGGATGCATCCATAAGTTTTAAACCCATTAAATGGCATTTTTGTAATATTTGTCATATGAGTATTGATAGACCAAATTACTGTTTAGGACTATGAATTCTTGTAATTGGTATTATTTCAGCAATTTACATCTGCAGTAAGTTTCCTAGAATGTCTAGTAGCATATTTAATGTACTTCATTTGGAAAGTGGCCAATTCATGGATTTAACTTAAATGAAAAATTAAATAGATATATAAATGAGAAAATTACAATTCTTAGTAACTGGTTATATTTAGCCTAGATAATCATCAGGAAAATTTATTAGACCAGGGGGATCATTTGATGTAGTACTTCATGTGTAAAGTGACACAGGTCACTTAATTAAAGGATTTAATTTAGGGTCCTTATGACTTAGAAAAAAAATAGTGAAATTCCACATAGTAAACATCATATACCATACCATCCCATGATAAATGGTTAGGGTCATTTTGGCAAAGAAGTTAGAAGTCTTACCTTACGGGTGGTATTAGGTCAAGGGTTGTGTCTAGCTCAGATAGTATATACTACTAGGACCATAGGGGGGATACGATAGAAGGTTGCGTTGATAACTATTTTGGAAGATAAACCCTGGTTGGTGTCTAGTAGGTCACTTCATAGTATCGAGTGGTGGAGTGCAAAACCCAAAGGACAGTAACAAAAATGGAGATCGACGGAAGACCGCGGATTTCCCGATAATATCTTAAGTCATTAGGATCGTTCCAGAGTAACAACGAGAGCTGGGTGTGAATCAAGGGTAGACATTAATAAGAGTAAATATCCTTGCGAAAGGGAACTTTGGGCTTTAATCCCATCTCTGTTCCTAGTGCCCCCGAGACCCTTTCATTGGGCATACCCTGGGCAGTCTTGGGATTAACCATAAATCGCTAAGCATAATAACCCTTAGACAAGAATAGTCTAATAGGCTAAGAATCGTTATATCATTCTCACCCATGTAGGGTTGGAGGGATTTGTGGTAACATTCTCACCTATATAGGGTTGGAGAGATTAAGGACGTGTTGGTCCTGCGAGCTAGAGGCTCGAGTTGAAATACCTTGCATGTGCATAAAACAAACTAGTGGCAGGTCAAGTGGTACTGGGCCAATCGTCACACCGATGGCAGTACGGTGACTCAAGAGGGTGTGAGGGTTTGAGGGGCCAGTAGGTTGTTTATACTACGGTCTAGAGACAATCCCCGAAAATGCACACCTGACCCAACAAGACTGACAGGTAGTCAACAATTAGTACGCAAGACTCTAGAGTGCACCTAGGACGTATAAAGAGGCATATGGGAGGTTTAGGTTTGGTAGTGTGCATACCTGCCTAGGAGTGGAGACGCCCACTCCACTATTGTCGTAGCCACAATGGTGGTACCAGAGAGTGATGCTAGCTCCAAAAAGCGGGAACTAAAGGTCTATGATCACAGAGTCGTGTGTGTGAGTTGCACTTGCATGATTCATAAACCGTATGCATTCATTCATATTAGGTCATACACTTCATGGAACCTTATCATATAAACTAGTATGGGGTATTTTATATGATAAGTTAATTTTGGAAACTCTAACTTAGAAGTTTGTATGAGCATTCATATAAGTTAGGGTACTTCTGTGATGGTAGATTAGCAGTAGATAGTTGTTCTTTATTTACTATACTGCACTCTACTTACTTCGTGCATTTACTTACCTTCAGTACTGTACATACTTTCTTCACTTGTGCTATGTATATAGAACTGCTAGAGTAGACTTACTTCTAACTTCTCATACTTGGTAGTATAGCTTCATTGTCACCTGCTTCCTTTTGTTACCCCTTGTTGTCCTCCGCTTCGTCCTCCCGTTTGGAACCTAGGAGTTGCGGGGCAAGGTGCGGAGGAAATGACTTAGTCTTTTGACTAATGGTCGGTGACTAAATCATTTTAGGAGCTCGAGGAGATGGAGCATCAGCGCTATCGGCAGGATGAGGAGGCAGGACATGAGGAGCTGTTACCACCACCACCTACTACTACTACTACCGCAGCGCTTCCTCAGGTGGGACGAGTTAGAAGATGATAGATTAGCTTTCGCTTTTGATTTTGTGAGGAGAGATTTGATTATATGTACAGGGCATAAACCCTTTTTCCTCGCTTTTATTTTGGACTCATTGTGGACTTGTTGTACTTTCATTTCATATTTATGATATGTACTGTGACTGTGGACTAACTTGTAGTTTTTCCTACATGACTTTTATACTTCTATTTCTCATATTGTCCGAACATGTATTTATGATCGTGCTAGCCGGCAGGATCAACATCTTGCGGTGTCGACTAATCTGTGAGTTAGTGTCACCGTAAGGCGGCGGTTCTGGGCATAAGACCCCGGAATTTCCAAGGGGGAGGGGTCTTACAAACTGGTATCACTTGAACAAACGATCATATGAGACAGAAGTCCACAACACTGAAACACCCCGCTCGAGCATTAGTTTGCGGAAAAACTATGCAGCGGAAGCAATGGTGTGCTCATGTGTAAAAAAGTCACATAAAACAGTCCAGTTAATTCAATGAGATAGGCCAATTCTGTTTAAACCTTACCTTTATTCAACCTCCACAGGTCGCTACACCGTAGAATGTGGTTCCTCCCACTTCGGCTGAAACTCCCTTTCTGCAGATAGAGATGGTGCAAACTTTGACGGCTATCCTAGAGTCCTTCAGAGCCCAGCAGGTCCCGGCTCAGCAGCCAAATCCGGGGTCGAACTTGTTGAGTGCCTTCAAGAGCCTGTCCCTATCGGTGTAGCACTGGATAAAGGATGCTCTGAAGAGTGAGGAATGGCTAGAGGCCATATAGGAGATGCAAGCAGGCATCATCTGCCCTGTCAGCCAGGAAGTTCCTCCAGCCACCTCTGCACTGGATGCTCATGCAAAAAGATGGTGGAAGTCCGTGCGAGATTCCACTTATGCTGATAGGGAGCTGTCGGACATCTCATGGGAGGAGTTTAGCGAGACATTCTTGGAGCATTATGTGTCCACCATGTACAGGGATGCACTGGAAGAGAGGTTTCTGAACCTCAAGCAGGGGACCAAGTCTGTGTTCGAGTATCAAAGGGAATTCTACCATCTGGCTAGATTTGCGGGGATCCATGACTTGGATGACAGGAAGTACGCCAAGAGATTCTACCATGGGCTCAGAGATTCCTTGAGGTAGCCCTTACTATTCATCTCTCATGGTACCTCAACACAGATCATAGAGATGGCCAAGAAGCTGGAAGCAGACCAGCGGATGGTACAGAATAGAGGAAAGAGGCCACTAGATGGGTCATCACCCGGGGAGAGCAGCAGGGGATCCAAGAGAGGCAAAGTTATTGGATACAAGAAGGGTGGGGGACATCGTCGTTCCAACTTCAGGCAGGAGCAGGGGCCTCCTACAGTATTAGCTCCCCCACCTCTACAGGTGCATGACCCGATGGGGCAAGATGTCCGTGGCCACCAGCAGATTGTTTGTTTTCGATGCCACCAGCCTGGACATATCAGATCGGAGTGCCTGCATCCGCTTCATCCACTTCCTCCTCCTCAACCTCCAGTGGCCCCTCCAGCACAGCAGGGCCGAGGCCGAGGCCGAGGACGAGGTCGAGGCTGGGGACATTATGGCCGAGGTCGAGAGCAGGAGCAGGTATACGCGCTAGATCTCGCCGAACCGAGGAATCCAGAGGAGTTCATCACAGGTACTTAGACTATTGTAAATTTAAATTTCATTTACATAGTACCTGATGTTATATAATAACAGTCTATTTAAACCCAAACAACCTCAAACATAGTCATGATCAGTGGTAAGCCCGCTTGTACCTTGTTCGACACGGGTGCCACCCACTCGTTCGTTTCCGAGGCCTTTATAGAAGGACTGAAGGGCGTTGAAAGATTGCCGAGCTTAGAGATGAGGGTGCGTCTACCCGATGGGTTGATGCTACGGACCACTGCCCATTACAACATGGAGGTCGATAATGGTGGCAAGTTATTTGAGGCACCGACGATGATCCTGAGATTACCAGATTTTGACTTGATCTTGGGCATGACATGGTTGCACTGGAATCATGCCCAGATCGATTGCCCATCTAAAAGGATCACTCTGAGGCACGACGACTCCTACGTCGTCGTTGAAGGTATTATACCTATATCCCATCTATTATTATCATCTGTACAGGCTGTCAAGGCCCACCATCAGGGAGAGGAGGTATATGATATATGCTTCGAGATGGCGGGAGCAGAGGCTTCCCTTACTGACATCCCGGTGGTCCGGGATTTCCCCGATGTATTCCCGGAGAAATTGCCCGGATTACCGCCAGCTAGAGATATGGACTTTCGGATACAGTTGGTGCCATGAGCGAGGCCCATATCTTGGGCACCGTACAAGATGGCTCCTAAGGAGTTGGCGGAGTTGAGGACCCAATTTCAGGAGTTAGTGGTGTCAAGATTTGGTCTTCCCAGCTCATGCCCATGGGGAGCACTAGTACTATTCGTCAAGAAGAAAGATGGTCGTTGTGGCTCTGCATTGACTATCGAGAGCTGAACCAACTGACAGCCTGGAACACATACCCATTGCCTCGGATTGATGAGCTGTTTGATCAGATTCAGGGAGCCTTTTGGTTCTCCAAGCTGGATTTACGATCTGGGTATTATCAGCTACGGATTCAGGAGGAAGATATTCCAAAGACAGCATTCAGTTCCCACTATGGGTTGTACGAGTTCACGGTGATGCCTTTCGGGCTCACGAATCACGAATGCACCTTCTACATTCATGAGTCTGATGAACCGTGTTTTTGAGCCCTACTTGGATAGATTTGTCATATTATTTATTGATGACATCTTGATCTACTCTCGGACAAAGGAGGAGCATGTGTAACATTTGGCACAGGTGTTGTAGAGGCTGAAGGATAATTAGTTATATGCGAAGTTTTCCAAGTGCTAGTTCTGGCTGCAGGAGGTGGCATTCTTGGGACATACTATCAGTGGAGCCGGATTGGCCGTAGATCCAGCCAAGGTACATGCAGTGCGTGATTGGCTGCATCCAAAATCAGCTTCTAATATATGCAGCTTTTTGGGACTCGCCGGGTATTATAACATGTTCGTGGAGGAGTTTTTGAGGATAGCACTTCCCCTCACGACTTTGACAAAGAAGGAGGCATCATTTGTTTGGACAAAAAGGTGCGAGGCAGCTTTTCAGGAGTTAAAGGACCGGCTCACCTCTTCCCCTATCCTTGCACTTCCATTTGGGAAGGAAGGATTTCAGATTTACACCGATGCTTCTTATCAGGGGATGGGTGTCATCCTGATGCAGCACAACCATATCATTGCCTATGGCTCAAGGCAGTTGAAGAAACATGAGCAGAATTACCCAGTGCATGGCTTGGAGCTCGGGGCAGTAGTATTTGCATTGAAGATATAGAGAAATTACTTATATAGGGTTCATTGTGACATCTTCTCGGATCACAAGAACCTCAAATACGTCGACACGCAGAAGGATTTGAACCTTTGCCAAAGGAGATGGTTGGAGTTTCTTTGCGATTATGACTACCAAATTCATTATCACTCGGGGAAGGCGAACACCGTAGCAGATGCCTTGATCAGGAGAGCCGAAACTACTGGACCGGAGCCCCGGGTGATGTATAAGGGATTGATGCAGATGATGGATGATATGCACATCACTATGGTTTCTGAGTCCGAGCCTGCAGTTTATTGGGAGTATCTGAACTCCTTGATCGAGGAGAGTGACATACAAGAGCTCATCATGGCACAATAGAAGCTTGATGTATCCTTAGAGCCGATATTCAGAGCCCTGGAAGGGGGCAAATTCGATGATTATTCATTACAAGATGATCTCATTCATTTCTGTGGGCGTATTTATATACCGGCAGGTGGTGGTATTCGGGAGGATATACTTAGAGAGGCGCACCACTCTTAGTACTTAGTGCATCCCGGTATCACCAAGATGTCAACTGATTTGCGGAGGAGCATGTATTGGCCAGAGATGAAGAGGGAGATCATTCATTTGGTGGCACACTGCGTGACATGTCAGCTTGTAAAAGCAGAGTGCAAGAGCCCGGGTGGATTATTATAGCCATTACCGGTGTAGAAGTGGAAGTTCGAGGATATATCTATGGATTTCGTGCACGGATTGCCTCACTCCCACTCTGGGCACGATTCTATATGGGTCATCGTCGACAGACTGACCAAGGTGGCTCGATTTATTCCGATCCAGAAGGACTGCCCAGTTGCTTTTTTGTGAGTTTGTTTGTAGAGCAGTTCGTCAGGTACCACAGTGTCCCCAGGACGATTGTCTCAGATCGTGATGGTCGATTCACTTCTAGGGAGTGGAGGGCGGTGCATGCTAACTTGGGTTCTCGGCTTACTTTTAGCACCACTTTCCATCCACAGACCGACGACCAGACAGAGTGGACCATCAGGACCATGGAGGATCTACTTCGTCTATGCATACTGGATACGGGGAAGCCCTGGGAGAGAATCTTGCCACTGATCGATTTCTCTTACAACAACAGTCACCAGGAGAGCATTGAGATGGCGCCTTATGAGGCTTTGTATGGGAGGAGGTGTCAGACACCTCTATCTTGGGTTCAGGATGTGGACACCAAGACTCTTGGTTCAGAGTATATAGAGGATACAGAAGCTCAGGTTTGACTGGTCAGGGATCGGATGCTGGAGGCTCAGAGTTGGCAGGCCAAGTACTACAATGCACGACATTGGAAGGTGGAGTTCCAGGTGGGGGACATGGTGTTCTTGAAGATACATCCGGTGCATGGTGTCTCTCGGGTGCGGAGACACAAGAAGCTCATTACACGATATATGAGGTCGTACTTGATCCTGGAGCGGATCGGTCCTTTGGCTTATAGACTGCGGCTGCCGCCAGAGTTGGGGACCTTGCATGATGTCTTTTATGTCTCTTCGTTACGAAGAGCTCTCCTTCGGCCGGAACAACACGTCACCACTATAACAGGCCCGATAGCACCCGACAGATCAGTTCGTTTGGAGCCAATCCAGATCGACGATACAACGGTCCGAGTGTTGTGGAAGAAGAAGGTTCCCCATATAAAGGTGTTGTGGTCCAACCATGGACGGGAGGAGCATACCTGGGACCAAGGGACCTGATGCTAGAGCGGCACCTGGAGCTTTTTACTTCAGGTAATATTTTAATATCATTTTAATTTCTTAAATGCTTGCAAGTAGAACCCCGTAGACCCAAACTTAAATATTTTTTTTTATAGGGTTTTGTAACATCCCTTTTTCTATTAGGCCCCTCAACTTAGATTTGGATAGGAAATGTGGTGTATGTGTGGGCTTAGGCTAGGTTTGACCCTTGGATATAGGGTATAGCCATATGGGGCCCACTATGGGCCCAAGTCAACTTAAGTCAAATTAGGCTCATTTGAAACCCTAGCCACACCTTGACCCCACCACTATGCCCTAGCCCTAAAAAACAATCTAAGTAAACCCTAAGGCATGCTATTGGGTCACCTGTTGACCCAAGTTGACCCAAGTCAACCCTAACCCTAATTTGGTCAAATTCATACCTAAAGGCCCAATATGCCCAAGTGGGGCATCACCATGGCCCAACCCATGTTTGGTGATGACATGAGGTCCATGACTATCAAGTGGGGTCAGCCCACTTATTATGTTGACGAAGTCAACTCAAAGTCAACCAAATCAACAAAATGACCTAAAGAAGAGAAATGAAGCCAAGCCCACCCTCCTTGGGCTAAGCCCACTAACCATGGCCCATGACTAGCCCAAGTGGTCAAAGATAGCTCCTACCCCTCTAATTTGGGAGAGAGAATGCATGCATGGGGGTAAAATGGGAATTTTAGGAGAGAGAAGGTGGAGAAAAGGAAATGAGGGCCATGTCACCCTCCTTCCTTCTGTCCAAGACACTTGGCAAGCTTCCCAACTCATTCCAGATGTAATATGCTGCTGGATGGCCACTTGGCACTATGGGCGGAGCAACCTATGCTTGGGCGAACCCCACCTTGGAATTAACTCCCTATACATCCACTTCCAGCCAAAACTACACCACCATCAGCTTCAGAAGGAGGAAACGAGTGCAGTTCGAGTCCTGGAGCAGAGCTTTTGCTGGAGAAACAAGGAAACGGGAAGGAATCGCCGGAGCAAGCTCGGCCATGGCTCACCGCCACCACACCTGCCGCAAGGCCGTCTCCGGGTTCGTTTCACTTCATCTCTCTCTGTACTAGCTTCCTAGAATGATTAGGTGAGACATTGGGCTCAATTGAGCCTGATACCAAGGGATTTGTGAGCTCAAAAACCAAGTTTTTCCTCTTGCTTGGGATCGCCGGAGGAGCCTCCTCCGACAGCCCCGCCGGGAAACACAAGCAACTACCTCAACGGAGGTGGTGGCAATAATCTCCGGCGGTGGCGCCAGCCCAGGTGGCCAGAAATAGCCAAACAAAATGGCCCAGCCAGGCTCCATCTCAATCGTTGGCCATCGGGGATGATAAACCGATGCTGTCAAAATTCTAATTATTTGATTTATTAAAATGATATATTATGAATAGTGAGTTATTTGTCACACTATTTCAGTGACATTCAATAGTAAATATAGCCCACCTAGAGGCATTTTCAGAGATACTAACCAAAATAAAATTTGTAGCCCTAGGTCTTAACTTTCATGTGCCACCCTAAAGTCTAGATTTAGGATAGTAGATCTCCCTGTAGGATTAATCTACTAGGACTGGTCCTAGGATAGGGCAAACATTTGATTGAATGCCCATGCCAAAATAGAATCCCACATGAGCCAATATTTTTGGTATGTGCTTGGTTAATTCTAACTTAGACTCTGTAAAAAATGAGAAATTTTGGAAAAGGTTTTCCTATAGGTTTTGAGAAAATACATTTATTTAAATTAATGGAATATTTGGAGTATTATACCTCCAAAAGGCCCCAAATTTTGGTGGCATGGCCTTGGGGCCAATATAAGCCTATACCAAAAATTTTAGCCTCTTTGGACCTCTGCATATATGGTAAACCCACTTGCATGAGTTTGTTCAATAAAGGCTTGGGGTGCCTTTAGCAAAAATCTATATAATGGGAACTTAGCACATTTGGGACATTAAAAGTATATTAAATTTTTATCAGAGGTTTATTAGGGTGAAATATACCTCCAATAGAAATAATGGGATTTTTGGGATCAAAAATCCCATTATTTGAAATTTTTGAAAATTTAGTTCTTTAAAGATAAAAATTTGAAAATAGGGTTATTAATGAGTTAAAATTCTCAAATTAGGCTTAGAACTCAAGGGGGTCATTTTTAATCTCTGAAAAGTTTTATGGGTCTGTTTGATGATTATATTTTTGAATTATGTAGAATTTACAATATTTCCCTTTATGGAAATTATTTAAAAATGATGGAAATTATAGTAGGAATATTATGGGAAAATTTCTACTGATTTAATTATGTGTTTGTGACCTTGTGTAGTTTTATTAGAATTTTTGGATTCATCCATAAGTTTTAAACCCTTTAATGGCATTATTGTAATATTTGTCATATGAGTGTTGGTAGACCAAATTACTGTTTAGGACTATGAATTCTTGTAATTGGTATTATTTCAGAAATTTACATATGCAGTAATTTACCTAGAATTTCTATTAGCATATTTAATGTACTTCATTTGGAAAGTGGCCAATTCATGGATTTAACTTAAATGAAAAAAATAAATAGATATATAAATGAGAAAATTATAATTCTTAGTAACTGGTTATATTTAGCGTAGATAATCATCAAGAAAATTTATTAGACCAGGGGGATCATTTGATGTAGTACTTCATGTGTAAAGTGACACAGACCACTTAATTAAAAGATTTTATTTAGGGTCCTTATGACTTAGAAAAAAAAAGTGAAATTCCACATAGTCAACATCATATACCATACCTTCCCATGATAAATGGTTTGGGTCATTTTGGCCAAGAAGTTGGAAGTCTTACCTTACGAGTGGTATTAGGTCATGAGTTGCGTCTAGCTTAGATAATATATACTACTAGGACCACAGGGGGATACGATAGAAGGTTGTGTTGATAACTATTTTGGAAGATAAACCCTGGTTGGTGTCTAGTAAGTCACTTCATAGTATAGAGTGGTGGAGTGCAAAACCCTAAGGACAGTAGCAAAAACGGAGACCAGCGGAAGACCGCCAATTTCCCAATCTTAAGTCATTAGGATCGTTCCAGAGTAACAACGAGAGATGGGTGTTAACCATGGGTAGACATTTATAAGAGTAAATATCCTTGCGAAACGGGAACTTTGATCTTTAATCCCATCTTGGTTCCTAGTGCCCCCGAGACCCTTTCATTGGGCACACCCTGGGCAGTTCTGGGATTAACCATAAATCGCTAAGCATAATAACCCTTAGACAAGAGTAGTCTAATTGGCTAAGAATCGTGATATCATTCTCACCAGTGTAGGGTTGGAGGGATTTGTGGTAACATTCTTACCCGTGTAGGGTTGGAGGGATTCAGGACGGGTTGGTCCTGCGAGCTGGAGGCTCGAGTTGAAATACCTTGCATGTGCATAAAACAAACTAGTGGCGGGTCAAGCGGTATTGGGCCAATCATCACACCGATGGCAGTACGGTAACTCAGGAGGGTGTGAGGGTTTGAGGGGCAAGTAGGTTGTTTATACTGCGGTCTGGAGGGCAATCCCCAAAAATGCACACCCGACCCAACAAGATTGACGGGTATTCAACAATTAATACGCAAGACTCTAGAGTGCACCTAGGATGTGTACAGAGGCATATGGGAGGTCTAGGTTTGGTAGTGTGCATACCTGCCTAGGTGTGGAGACGCCCGCTCCACTGCTGTCATAGCCACAATGGTGGTACCAGAGAGTGATGCTAGCTCCAAAAAGCTGGAACTAAAGGTCTGTGATCACATAATCGTGTGTGTGAGTTGCACTTGCATGATTCATAAACCGCATGCATTCATTCATATTAGGTCATACGCTTCATGAAACCTTATCATATAAACTTGCATGAGCTATTTTATAAGATAAGTTAATTTTGGAAACTCTAACTTATAAGTTTGTATGAGCATTCATATAAGTTAGAGTACTTCTGGATGGTAGATTAACAGTAGATAATGTTTCTTTATTTACTGTACCGCACTCTACTTACTTCCTGTATTTACTTACCTTCAGTACTGTACATACTTTCTTCACTTGTGCTATATACATAGAACTGCTAGAGTAGAATTACTTATAACTTCTCATATTTGGTAGTATAGCTTCATTGTCACCTGCTTCCTTTTGTTACCCCTTGTTGTCCTCCGCTTCGTCCTCCCCCTCGGTACCTAGGAGTTGTGGGGCGAGGTATGGAGGAAATGACTTAGTATTTTGACTAATGGTCGGTGACCAAATCATTGTAGGAGCTTGAGAAGATTGAGCACCAGCGCGACCAGCAGGATGAGGAGGCAGGATGTGAGGAGCTGTTACCACCACCACCTACTACTACTACTACCGCAGCGCTTCCTCAGGTGGGACGAGTTAGAAGATGATAGATTAGCTTCCGCTTTTGATTTTTTAAGGAGAGATTTGATTATTATGTACAGGGCATAAGCCCTTTTTTCTCGCTTTTATTTTGGACTCATTGTGGACTTTTTGTATATTCATTTCATATTTATGATATGTACTGTGACTGTGGACTAGCTTGTAGTTTTTCCTACACTGCTTTTATACTTCTGTTTCTCATATTGGTCGAACATGTTTTTATAATCGTGCTAGCAAGTAGAATCGGCGTCTTGCCGTGTCGACTAATCCGTGAGTTAGTGTCACCGTAAGGCGGCGGTTCTAGGCATAAGACCCCGGAATTTCCAAGGGGGAGGGGTCTTACAGAACTAGTTCAAAATGGCATGAAGAACTACGTCCCGTTCGTGTTGGAAAATAAGAGCGATGATGTTTACCAAGTTGACATGCTTCACAATTCAATGGAGAATCGTCTGGAGGAAGTTCTGGGAGGAGTTCATAGATTAGGCAAGAAGGAGGATGACCAAGATGACGATGACATTGCTGAAGGGAAGAATCAGAAAGAGCAACATTATTGTCAAGAAAGAAGAGGCCACCACTCGCAGTCCCAGTAGCAATCATAACCTTTGAGAAAAAAAATCCGTGAAGGAACAAGTAGTGATAGTAAAAGTAATCATGCAGTGCAACTGTGTGCAGAGAGCATGAATAGAGATTAAATTGCACGAAAACGTGGGAACATAGAGAGTATCCTCAAGCAGTAAAGACAGTGATGTGCACTGTGCTAATACCATGCACAGGAGCAGAAGTTCCATCTACAATAACAACAGGAGACACCCATTTATTGTTGTTTAAGTAGGAGAACAAATGAGAGTTGCCAGTCATGTGAAAAGTGACAACAGAGTCAATAAGCTACTTATTGGAAGAGGCCAAAAGAGCACGAGCGGTAGAGGAGACAAGAGAAATCATCCTCATGGAGACAGAAATCGAAAAGAGAAAAGACTAATCATACGGTTAGACAAAAGCCGACAAAAGAGCAAAAGAGATCGCACGAACAAAAAATGGTGGATGCCGAAAGAGAACAGGCCAACAAACAGATCAAAAAACAAGTCACAGAAATACCGCGACCAAGAAAAGAAGACCGACAGAGTCTCAAACCGTACGGTTGAGTGAGAAGCCGAAAAAGATTGCAAAAAGAGTACCTGCCACCAAAAAGGAGCAAATAGAGAAGAGACTGCACGAGTAGATAAAACAACCCACGCGAGAAGAGAAGAGAAGAGGGAGAAAGAGACTGCACGGAGAAAGCTGCCCACGCAAGAAGAAAACCAACCCGCCAGAGCACATGGGTAAGAAACTGCGTGAACACCAGCAAAGCCGCACGAATAAAAAAGAAAACAAAGCGACAAGTCACAAGAAAAGCGACAAGCAAGGGAGGGTAGGGGGAAGAAGCCGCGTGAACAGAAGAAGACCGAAAGAAGTCCAGAAGTAGTTAGAAAAGTAAACTGCGAGAAAATTGGAGCAAAGGACCGATTAGCTCTGATATCATGTAAAAAGAGCTAAATAAAGGCCAATTTTATTGCTCCAAAAAGATAAACAATGCATATATATGCCCCTTATTTATAGAAAATGGGGGAGATGAAAGAATACAATAGGAGATGTGGGACAATAGGAGATGTGGGACTAAATACAATCCGCACGGCTATGGGGTTTGACGCTGTCAAACCGCAACACTGTATAAAGAGCATATAAAGATCACCCAGCGGTAATAGAGATAAGCTGCCAGACTGCCACTGCTAGCCGCCAGACCGCCATTGCTAGGCGCCTGTCCATAGTTACAAACTCCCACTATTACTACTGCGGCATGTCTTTAGATCGCTACTGCGGGTAACTCCCAGACCACTGCTGCGGCTAACCATCAGTTTGCTACTGCGGCTAGCCTCTAGACCGTAACTGTGGGAAGTCCTCCAAATCTAGAAATCCCTGCGGGAAGCCGACTATAAAACTGCAACACTGCTAAGTAGACAGACTGCCAACCTTGCCAAGATAAGGCGCCAGACATAACCTCTGCCTTTAACCAAATCGCCACACAACTGGACCGCCTGGACAATCCGCCTGTCTGCCCGAACAATAAGCTGCTGAAACTAGTCCATCAAATCGCCAAACTCTTACACTATGCATATGTTTAAGATTGTCCTTTGTGCAATTCATCTTAGTGTATAGGGTTCTGACTTCTTCAAATAGGGGGAGATTGTTGGGTATTGTTCCCATAATGACCCTAATTTTAAGAAGTCGAGTTTTTATTTGATAATGCTTTCTAGTTATGTGCTTGTAAGATTCAATTACTAAGTACACATCAATGTCAGATTACAATAAGTCATAAAACATAGTACAATGCAATATAATCACTCATTTTGTAGGACATGGTGTTAACTCATATGTAATCTCTCTATTGGGGTGTATTTCGTTTTCAAGTGCATAGGAGATTCAAGAAAAAGAATATTTACTGAGTTCAGAAAGAATCAGAAATTTTCCTATGTAAAATTCATCAAATATTCACATGAAGTCTCATGTCATTCATCGAGACGTCACGTGAACACTCATGGAATTCGTCGAGTTTACTCGGGAAATTTCTGATGGTTTCTTAAAACTTCTTCTAGAACGATCTCGTGTAATGGAATACACATCAATGAACACTCGTGTTATTTGTCGAGATGTCACGTGAACACTCATGGAATTCGTCGAGTATTCTCGGGTGGTCCAGTGACAGTCAACTGAAAAATTCCTTCTGGTCCCATTTTAGACTAAGTATAATTCATTGAATGATCTCGTGTAATTCGTCAAATGATCTTATGGAACTCGTCAAGTGACTAGGCGATTCGTCGAGTGTTCTGGTTATGTCACGACTCATCTCGACGAATGGACTTAGTGATTTTTCTGGTTCGTTTTTCTGACAGATTCTATTTCAAAATGTCGGCCATGTACAGTACACATGAAAACTCTTTTTAGAAGGAAATTTCTAGCCATTGTAGATGAATCCTATAAATACTAAGGATTTCTTTTCAGTCAAAGAGAATCACAAATTGCTCTTGACCTAATTTTTCAAATCGTGAAGGACCGAGAAATTTCTTTCCCGATCTACTGTTCATGGAAATGCACCACCCGACGACTTCGAAGTTCATGATCGGTGATTCCTTACAAGACGAGATTCGACAGATCATTGTTTTCAGATTCTACAGAGGGTGTTCTTGATCTAATCAGATTCAAAGTTTTTAGATCAAGGTTTTCAAGTTTTCAAGACTTCTTTTTCAACCTTATTCAAAATCTAATCTCTACAAAGGAACAAGATTGAATCCATTCAGATCTGAAGAAGAATATTGTTTGCAATCTATAAAGTTATACAAAAATATTTTTATCATTGTAGGAAGTTTATACTTTCGAGTTTGTAGATCCTTGTTTATTGGATCGAGTTGTAGGAGAGATTGTTCTCTTAGTTGTTGGAGTGTTGTCTCTAAGTTTGTAGTAGCTGAGGCTCTAAGGTGTAAGATTTTTATAATCTAAGTTTTGGTGAAGTAGTCGAGTCTAGCCCAGAGTGTTAGATAGGTGAGGCGGGATAGTGGACATACCCTTCTTGTGGAACTACTATAAATTCTTGTGTCTGTGTTGTGTTTCTGTTTGCTTGTTTATTATAATTTTTTATTTCACAAAAAGACACAGAACTTACATATTAACCTCCCCTATAGGTGATTTAGGTAAGCAACTAGATACTTTCAAAAGCCTACCCGTAATTCATTGTATATTAAAAAAATGGTGCATATCTTTTATGTATTTTGATTGACTTATAATAATTCCATCATTACGTTGAGAAATCTCAAATCCTAATAAAAATTTTAACTCTCCAACTAGGCTCATTTCAAATTCAGATTGCATTAAAGTGATAATTTTTTTGAATAATTTTTCATTTTGGCCCCAAGTATGATATCATTAACATAAATTTATAATATAATTAGATCGATATTCTCATGCTTCACAAACAGTTTGGTATCCACACTACCCATCCTAAAACCATGCTCTAGGAGAAAATTCGTGAGCCTATCATTCCAAGCATGGGGTTCCTGTTTCAGTTTGTACAAGGCCTTCACCAAATTGTATTCGTGGTTTGGGTAGTCTGCATTCTTGAACCCAGGTGGTTGCTCGACATACACCTCTTATTTGATATATCCATTTAAGAATACACTCTTAACATCTATTTGATATAGCTTAATTTGTTTATAACTTATAAATGCCAAAAACATACGAATATATTCAAGACGTGCAACCGATGCAAATGATTCCTCAAAGTCCACAACCTCTTTTAGTGAATAACCTTGTGCCACCAATCGAGCCTTATTCCTAAATATTCTTGATTCACCATCAAGTTTAATTTTGTATAAATATTTCAAACCGATAACTTGATGACCATCAGGACGCTCCACTAATACCCTGACCTTACTTCTCTCAAATTGATTTAGTTCTTCATTCATAGCAAAGAACCACTGAAAGTCTTGTTTTTAAGGTTAGCTAAACACCTAGAGGTGGGGTGGGGGGTGAATAAGTTTTTGTCTTTATTTTACCTTTTCTAATTTGTTATCAGATTTTTGTGCCTGTGATTAGGTTAGTTGTCATCTTTCAAGAACATTCACAGATGACACAACAATTTTATAGTGGTTCCCCCATCTTGGGTACATCCACTATCCCTCTGTGCCTATCTAACAGTGTGTTAGATTCGACTCTCCCTCCAAAATTCAGCTACTTAATAGCTTACAACACAGATCTCACAGGAACACACAGGTCACACAGACCTAACAATTAGGCACTAAGCCAGCCCTCTGGTCACTTTCACCTAGCACAAAGCCAAACACAGATCACAAAGACCTTAGCCTTTATAAAACAGGCTTACAACTCTAGATTCACCAAGAATATTTACACAAGAAAGAAATAGAGAAAGATTATATGATTAGACACCAGATTAAGAACTATGTGTCATCTTCTTCCTGTATTGAGAAGATATCAGCCCAACCTTTTGCTGTTGAAGACAATGAAGTAGACAGTAGATTCTTTCTTCAAACAGCTAACCTTCCTTCTGTAAAACTTGTAGATTTGCTCCCTCAGAATGAATTCTGATCCTGTTGTTACGAATGGTAATTGCTCCAGCTATCTCCTTCCCAGCAAGGTTCTCTGTGCAGAACTACTTCTTCAGGCTCGACGAAAATGGCGAGGATGAAGATGATGTTCACCCGCCCTTCTTATCATTTTCAGAAAACCTAGTCGAGGAATCGATTGTTCTCTTGGTTGTGTTCGTTCTTCTTTTTGCTCTAGCCGATTGCTTCCTTTTATACTCTGAAGGCCAATCGAGCAGTGGGCCTCACCACCAGGATTGATGGCTGAGATTAAGCCATCCAGCGCATCCCTTCTGTTTAAATTTGATTTAACGAATCCTTTCTGCGTGTGGGCCCCAACACTTTATGATGGAAATATTCCTTGAAAAATGCAAAAGATGATGACAGCTGCCCGCCAATGTCTCTGGCAGCAATTCTGCACCATTTGAATTTTGGTTGACAATTTGACTTTGCTGACATCAGCATGACCCAGTATCTCTTTGGACTTAGACAAAATTCAATCATCATAACCTCACTCAATGCCACAACACTAAGACAAAATTATGTCTGTCTAAGTATTGAGCTCGACGAAAGCTGAGCTCCATTCGATGAATGCCGAGCTCAGCTCGACGAATGCAAAAGTTCAGTTCGACAAACTACAAACTTAGATCGATGAAAGGATAAACTGAGTTCGACGAACTCTAGGCTAAAATGAGTAATTTGGCTCAGCTCGACGATTGTCGAGCTTAGTTCGATGAAGTTGAGCTTGACGAAAGTCAAGCAGTCCATGCTTTTAGACTTAGCCAAATTTCTGCTCCAAGGCGTTGGGAGCGTCGAGAGCGTTGAGTGAACTTACCTCACTCAACGCTATTTGCCTTAGCAAATATTTTTGTGCCTTGGCGTTGAGAGAGTAAGCTCCACTCAACGCCAAATTACTTAACCGAATTTTCTGTTATCTGGCATTGAGTGAGTAAGTTACACTCAATGCCTGTGGTCTTAGTGAAAATTTTTCCCAACTTTTCTATGGAGTTGACTGCACAGCAACACTCAACGCTAAAAGTTGCATGACATTGAGTGAGTAGACCACACTCAATGCTTGTGGACTTGACCACATTTTCAGCCAATTTCTCTAGGCTTAGACTGACTTAGCCTGACTCACAACCTTTTTGCTGTATGGCGTTGAGTGAGTAGACTACACTCAACGCCTGTGGACTTAGCCACATTTTTGGCTATCTTCCAATTAGGTTGAGACAAATTCAATGCTATATGTTATATGGCATTGAGTGAGTAGACTACACTCAATGCTTTTGTACTTATCCAAATTTCTATTAGATATTATTTAGTCCATACCTCTGGCATTGAGTGAGCTTGCTCCACTCAACGCCTGTAGACTTAGGCAATTTTTTGTATGTCCAGCAACCACTTAGTGTGTCCACATATCCAATCAATATGATATGGACTACCTGCACTCAAGACCTCAAATGCACATCAAATGCAGTTGATGTGTGTGCATTGACCTATTTGACTTCTCACAAATCAGGGATATTGGGAACAATGGACCCAATAATCTCCCCCTATTTGAAGAAGTCAAAACCCTTATTAACCCTTATCAAAAAGGTTTTATTTCCTTGGTCAATAATACACAAAACCTATATAGCAAAATCAAAATCAAAATTCTGATAAGCTATAAGTAAATGTACTCACTTACTCCCCCTGTTTTGCTGCAAGGTTGTTGTACTTACTTGAGTGCCACATATCTTTCTTTCCCCTTTGCCATCTCCAGGTTGTTGTCCTTACTTGAGTGCCACATGTCTTTCTTTCCCCTTTGACATCTCCAGGTTGTTGTTATTACTTGAGTGCCATATGTATTTCTTTCCCCTTTGCCATCTCCTGCCTGTATGGCTATGTCTCGCCCTTGCTTTGCTATGTCTCCCCCTTGTTAGACCTTCTCTCTTCTCTCCTCCTTTTTGACTACTGCAGAATAGGCATATGGTGGCTGGACCTCCAATTGGCTGACCTTTCTCTTCTTTCCAGATGAACTTACTCCCCCACAGTAGAAGCATCAGTGAACTGATACTACTTAGGAGTCTGTATGTCCAGCAAGAGGAACAATACCCGCACCAAAAAAAATGCAAAAGGGAGTGCCTGAAGCTATGCCAAGTTCAACATACCTAACTCAAATTTTAGGGTGTTGAACTTTGCTTCATCTAATGGCTTAGTGAAGATATCAGCCACTTGCTTGTCTGTGGGGACAAACTCAAGTCTGATGTCTTCCTTCTCTACATGCTCCCTAATAAAATGATATCTTATTTCTATATGCTTATTCCTACTATGTGAGACAGGATTCCTAGCAATAGAAATAGCACTTGTAGAACCACAGTAGAGAGGAGTTCTACCTACCTGAAGGTTGTAATCCTAGAGCTGATGTTGGATCCACAGCAGCTGAGCACAGCAGCTACCTACTGATATATATTCTGACTCAGTAGTGGATATAATCACACTAGTTTGCTTCTTACTGCTCCAATAAACTAGCCTTCTACCTAAGAACTGACATGTTCCGGTAGTACTTTTCCTGTCTTCTTTGCAACCTGCAAAATCTGTATTTGAAAATTAAATTAGATCAAAATCCCTATTTCTAGGGAGGCCAAGATCTGGTATGCCCTTAAGATAACTCAAGATTCTCTTTGCTGCAGAGTAATGAGATTCTTTAGGGCAGGCCTGATACCTAGCATAGACACATGTGGCATACATGATGTTAGGCCTACTTATAGTTAGTTATAGAAGGGAGATAATTATCCCTTTATACAAAGACTCATCAACAAGTTTCCCTGTCTCATCTTTGCCTATTGGCATACTTGATCCCATGCGAGTTCTCATGGTGGAGGCATTCTCCATAACATATTTTTTGATTAGCTCCTTAGTGAACTTGGACTGAGATATGGACAAGCTATCATCAGTTTGTCTTACTTGGAGTCCCAAGAAGAACTTGAGCTCATCCATGCTGCTCATTTCAAACTTCCCTTGCATAAGTTTAGCAAACTTCCTGCAAAGGTTGTCATCAGTATATCAAATGATTGATGCGGCTGTTGGGGGCACTTTAAATAATAAAACCACCGAGGCTTCCCCAAGCGCTTATCTAAGAAATGGCTATGAACGCCTACCAATGGAACGTCCCGCGGGGGCGCACTAAGCAGGCGGCCGGAATTTTTGAAGTGGATGCCACTGCTCTCTTAACCCTTCAAGTTGAAGGGTTACAAAGCAGGTGGCGGAGATTTCTAATGCCTCCTCCACTCCACCTTATTTTATTCCCCCCATTATCTGCGTGGCCGAAGAGTTCGTAGACTTCATGGGAAATTTGGGTCGTCCTTCCTTCAACCCCAACAACAACCCTTATTGTAACAACTATAATCCGGGTTGGAGGAATCACACCAATTTCTCTTGGAGCAATGCGAACAACGCGCATCACCCCCCTAATTCTTTTGCGCCCACATTTTTCCTGCCTCCTCCTCCAAAACCTTCTCCGATTGAGGAAAACATTTATAAATACATAGCGTCCAACGAGTCAAATATCCGGAACATCACTGAATCGCTAAAAAAATCCTGAATTACAGGATGGACAACTGGTGAGCATGATGTCCAAGCGCGCGCTCGGGGCACTACCAGGAAACACGGAGCCCAACCCTCGGGAGAACTCCAATGCTATAACCCTCCGTTGCGGTAAGGAGGTGGTCGATCCAAAATGAATCGATCCGCAGGTACATATTTCTCCTCCGACCCCTCTTCCCCCTTCTTCGATTATGCCGCCTTTAACGATTTTAAACAAAATAATTATTTTAAATAAGGCCTTTCCGTATCCGCATAGGTTAGATAATGAGTGTAAGGACACGCAATACAAAAAAATATTTTACTATTAAAAAAAGTTCATATTAATGTTCCATTCTGCGAGGCGATCTCGCAGATGCCTAAGTATGTGAAATATTTGAAAGAACTTCTTTCTAATAAACAAAAATTAGAAAATATTTTGCATATCTCTCTCAACGCAGACTGCTCAGCGGCTCTTACTAATAAATTTCCCCCAAAACAAAAAAAACCCGAGACAGTTTTCCATCCAGTGCCTTTTTTGTCAATATATTAGTAAAATATGCTCTTGCAGATTTAGGCGCGAGCATTAATTTGATGTCGTTCTCGCTCTTTAAAAATTAGGTTTGGGCACTCCAGCCCCTACTAATATGTGTATCCAATTAGCGGATCGCTCGGTTAAGTTCCCCGTCGGGGTAGTGGAGGACGTCCTTGTTCGAGTTGACAAATTTATCTTTCCGATAGACTTTGTCATCTTGGACATCGAGGAGGACACTTGTTGGGTATTGTATCCACAATAACCTAGATTTGTATGAAGTTACCCTTAAACTAAGATGAATTAAGTTATATTTAATGTCTTATTTAAGATATGTGTTTGCAGGATTTAATTGTCAAGTGTAGACCAATGTCAGTCTATAATGAGACACCAAACACAGGACCATGCAATGTAATCCCTCATTGTGTGATCCATGGTGTTGACTCATGTGTAGCCTCTCTATTGGGATACACTTCATTTTCAAGCACTAAACTTGTAGGAGAAAGACTTTTTATTGATTTCATTGAAGAAAGAATATTTTAAGAAAGCAGAATTTTTCTAAGTGTTTTACTCGAGTAATAACCTTAGTACTCGAGTAGAGTTATAATCAGTTCTAGAGTAAGCTTAGTCAAGCACTCGAATAACTGAAGTATTACTCGAGCAATTATGAAGTTATTTCTTGAGAAGTTGCTTAGTACTCGAGTACATCTCTGCTTGCTCTCGAGTAATAAGTTTAGTCCAGCTCAAAATTCTGCTAAGTAAAATTCTCGAGAAGTTAAGTTTCGTACTCGAGAAGCTAAGGATAGCACTCGGGAAGTCTAAGGCTTAAATCGTTGGGAGCGCTTTGTCTCGAGTAGTGGAAATATCTCTCAGGAAAACTAAGTTAAGTTCTTGAGAAAGACTCTATGTACTCGAGAATAAGTTAATAAGTTCTCGAGTATAGTCTAAGTCAAAAAGCGTCGAGAGAGAGACTTGACTCAACGCCTTCTGGAAATCTTCACTCGAGTAGTCTTATCTGTTCTCGAGAAGTTATCTACTAGTTCTCGAGTAATATAAGCTAGTTCTCGAGTAAAGTACTTTATGTCTCGACAAGGCAGACTTGAAATTTCCTTAAGTACTTCTCGAGAACCTTGTAGTTGCTTTCTTGAGAACCAGACATTGTTCTCGAGTAGTCTTATCTTCACTCAAGAATTGAAGTTCAATTTTTCTGAAATTTTATTGAGTCTGACGGGACACATCTTCAAATTTATCTCCATGACTATTGGTTCACATATAATGTAATTTATGATTATGACCGTTAGTTTATTCCTATAAAAGGTCTAATAATATTCGACTAACCCAAACAAAGAAATAAGTATTCCGAATCGTTTTTATTCATTCTAAATCGGGAATAATCGTGCCGCTGCTCATCGTCTTCGTCACCTCTGATCTTCTCGATCCAAAAGATTTAGACAAGAAGAATCAACAGATCAAGCAATTTCGACCGCTGCAAATCTCTTCCTTGATCGTGGTGATTCTAAGTTCTCAGATCCAAGCATTCTCAGATTTCTTCCTCGACTTTTCTTGAAGGGATTTTCAATTTTTCAAGAAGGGAGAAGTCGAGATTATGCCAGATCTGTGAAGACAAGTTTGTATATTTATTTGTAAATCATTTTATTCTTGTAGGAGATTTTTTCTCTGAGTTTGTAGGAAGTTTTTCTTCCGAGTGTAGATCTGTTTTTGTGAATCGAGTTATAGGGGCATTGCTCCGAGTTGTAGGATTGGTTTTACATCCGAGGAAATAGTGAATTAGCTGAGTCTAGCTTGTTGCTAGATCGGTGAGGTGGAGAGTGGACGTACCCAAGATTAGGAAACCACTATATATCTAATGTACTCTGTGTTGTGTGTGCTTGTTTTCTGTGCTTCACTCGCTAAAATTTTAATTCCGCAAAAAGACGCAGACCTCACCTATTCACCCTCCTCTAGGTTACTTAGGTAGACAACTAAAGATATCAATTGGTATCAGAGGGAGGTTGTTTATCAAAATGGTTAACACCTTGAACAAATCTCCTCTTAGTTGTCTTTAGAGGATTCAAGCATGGACAAATCTAAGGATTTTATAAAGCTTCCTCTATGCACAAAGAACAATTTTTCTATGTGGAAAGAAAGAATAAAGTTCTTCATGGAAGCTGTGGATCCTATAATTTTTATGATTGTGGAAGAAGGTCCTCATGTTCCAATGATAGCATCCACCATTGATCCAACTAAGCAAGTTCCTAAGAAATTGATGGATCTTGATAAGGATTAGATTGCACTTGTCTCTTTAGGCAAGAAAGCTAAAAATATCATCGCAAGTGCAGTCGATGATTCAATTTGATTTACTGCCAATCTGCCAAGGAAATGTGGCACTCTATCATCATCTTAATGGAAGGCACTGAAGAAGTTAGGGATGATATAAGATCCCTTCTAAATAAGAAATATGAAGCATTCTGACAAGGTCCCAAGGACTCCATTGCAGGTACCTTTGAGAATTTCTTCAAGATTATCAACGGCCTAAGATTCTATGGTCGGGTCTTCACAAATAGGGAACTGAATGATAAGTTCCTGAGATCCCTGACTAAGGAATGGGTTAACAAGGTTTGTGATATCTAGGAATTTGGAAAGCTAGTAGAGACAGACCCTTAAAATCTATTCAGAAATCTTATGTCATATGATCTACAAATAAATTCAAGAAAAATTGAAGAAGAGAAGAACATGTCTTCATCCAAGGAGAAGTCTGTCGCTCTAAAGGCAGACACCTCAAGGAAGTCTAAGGATGCTTCTCCTGCCCAAGCACAAGAAGAAAGTGAAGAAGAATCTTCAGAGCTAAGCACCTCAGGCTCAGAATTATCTGAAGGAGAATTTTCTCTTCTCTCAAGGCAGTTCAAGAAATTCTTGAACAAGAAAAAGCAATGGAAAGGCAAGGATGCCTCCTTCAGAAGATTACGTCACGATGGTGATCGTCACAAGAAGGGATCAAGTAGCCAAGACAGGTATTACTCTAAACAGAACAAACATATTTCTACTGACATTGTTTGTTATTGTTGTAATAAGCCAGGACACGTCATAGCTGACTGCCCTCGCAAGAAGGAGGGTGGAATAAGAGAGGAAAAGAAAACTTCTTACAATAAGAAGAAGACCGAAAGAAGCCTGATAGCTAAGAAGGGAAAGACCATCAGTGATACAGACTCATCTGAGTCTAGTGATGAGGAGGAAGCCTACTTTGGGCTTATGACACAAACAGATGAAGAAGAAGCACCCCAGTTCTCTGGGAAGGTAAACTCTCTTACACCTCTTTCTGAATCTGATGATTCTAATCATGATCATGAGGAATGTTCTTCTAACGAGGAATCTGAACTCATGTCTCAATATAAAGAGTTGATCAAAGCCTATGACAAATGTCGTAGAGTTGTAAGAGCTCAGGCTAAGGAGATCAAATCTCTTAAGGCTGAAGAGAGCAATCTGAGGGAGAAAATTTTAATGATGGTCTCACTCAGGAAAGACTTCCAAAATGCAATGGAAGAATATAATAAGGCTCTCGAGCACCTAGATCTGAAGGAGAAAATCATCAAGGAATTGGAAGAATAACTTACAGCTGAAAAGAAACTTGTTGAAAGTTTCTCCAAGCCCAAGACAGTTCTTCCGCTTGTTGTGGAATTCTCTGCTCAGGCCAAAGGTGCTGGCTTAGACCATGTGACATCCCCTAGTAAATCTTCTAGGATAAACAAGGCTAAAAGGATAAATAAGGCCGCTAAGAAGGCTCTAACCAAAGAGAAAGGGAAAGCTCCTCAAGAACAAACTTCGTTCAAGAAGGTTATCTTTCCAACGAGCGAGTTTGATCATGACTCGTCCTATGGTCACTTTGCTAGGCCTACTCATGTTTTGCCCAAGTCTCGGTACCAAGGATAGACTCGTCCCCAGAACTTTGGCGAGAGTGACTTCAAGGCACCTTATGAGGAGATCACTCTTTAGAGCTACGGACCATAAAATCATGGTCATAACATCAAGAAAGCACCAAAAGCTTAACCTGTTGTAGAAAAACCTACTAAGGAGAAGAAGTCATGTGAATGTCTTCACCATGAAGCTTCTACTTGCAATTCTACTGCCCTTGCTAGACCACAATCTCAAAAGGTCGAGCAGGAGATCATTAGGCAAATATACAACAAATTTGACTGTTGATGTTGTGGCAAGGTTGGTCACTTCGCCATAGATTGCTGGTTTAATCCCATATATTATGAAACTCCTCAAGTTAATAATGTGAGAAAGATCGCTCACAATATTAACATACGTAGGGGGAGTATGCTAACTAGATACCAAGGGCCCAAACAAGTTTGGGTTCCTAAGGCAACTTGATTCTATTTTTGCAGGAATGTCCAAAGGCCACTAAAAATCCTATTTGGTTTTTGGACAGTGGATGCTCTCGGCATATGACTGGCACTAGAAGCCTTCTCCAGAATTATTCACCAGTCATTAACGGGCCAAAGTTCATCTTTGGAGGTTCTGATAGAGGAATTACAAAAGGCTACGGTATGATTACCAATGGTAGTGTATCATTTTCCGATGTGGCTTATGTTGAAGGATTGGAACACAATCTCATAAGCATAAGCCAACTCTGCGATAAAGGATACATCGTAGAATTTCATGCAGATAAGTGTTTGATAAAATCGGTTGATAATTTATAAATGATTTTATCAGGCACTCGTAGTAGGAATATCTTTTGTTTAAATTTTATTTGCATTGACTCTTCTACACCAGTGCGCTTTTTGGCAAAAGATAGTGCGTCTCTTGGTGACCAATGACACAAGAGATTAGCACATATAAATTTTAAAACTATTAATAAATTATTTTCTCTTACTTTAGTACGTGATGCCCCAAATGTCAAGGGCGTTAAAGATAGACCTTGTCACGCTTGTGTAAAAAGCAAGCATACAAGGGCTACCTTTAAAATCATTATTGACAAAGATTCTAATAGGTGTTTACACCTACTTCATATGGACTTGTTCGGTCCACTGCAAATTAGAATTTTGGGAGGTAAGGATTATACATTGGTTATTGTTGATTATTAATCTCGCTTGTGTGGGTGTTCTTTCTAAAACACAAGTCAGATACCTTTGATATCTTTATGATTTTTGTCAAGCAAGTCCATAATGAATACATCTGCTCCGTTATCAAAATCAGAAGTGACAATGGAACAGAGTTCAAGTCTGGGGCCATGACCGAATTATGTGAAAGTCTTGGTATCTTCCATGAGTTTTCCTCTCCTCGTACTCCTCAATAGAACGGAATTGCTGAGAGAAGGAATAGAACACTCATAGAGGCTTGCAGGACCATGTTGAGTGATGCCTCACTATCGGAATATTTCTGGGATGAAGCTGTCAACACTGCATGCCACGTGCAAAATCGAGCACTCATAAATAAAAACCATAATAAGACTCCTTATGAACTACTAAAGGGTAGGAAACTGACCATTTCATACTTTAGAATCTTTGGTAGTAAATGCTTCGTCTTTAATAATGGTAAGTATCAGACGACTAAATTTAGTGAAAAGAGTTTTGAAGGTATTTTCGTAGATTATAGTTGTCATAGTAAGACATAGGATTTTCAATAAGAAAACTCTGGTTGTAGAAGAATCTATTCATGTTGTATTTGATGAGACGAGCTTGCTGCAAAGCAGTTCTTCTAGTGTGTTCATTGAAGATGCATGTTCATGACTGAAGGAATTTATCTTGGAAGTTAAGGGAAAAAATCAAGAGTTCATCACGATCACCACTCCAACCCCTATTGGAGAAGATGATCACCATGATGAAGACGTCATCCAAGTTAATGAAGTCACTCAAGGGATAGAAGAAGCTCCAGATGAAAGGAACCTAGAGCTTACACACTTGAAGGATCACCCAATTGATCAAATCATCGGAGATCCCCGGGACGGTGCCAAAACTCATAGAGGTACAACTAATGAAAATTTATATTTGAGCTTTCTCTCACAGGTTGAACCAAAAAAGTTTAAGGAAGCAAACTCAGACGCATCTTAGATAATGTCAATGGAAGAAGAATTGAACCAATTCAAGCGTTGCCAAGTCTGGAAGCTTGTTCCAAGACCCAAAGGTAAGAACGTCATCGGAACCAAGTGGGTCTACAGGAACAAGATAGACGAAGATGGAACAATCATAAAGAACAAGGCCAGACTCGTCACCAAAGGATACTAATAAGAAGAAGGAATCGACTTCGACCAGACGTATGCTCTAGTGGTAAGACTGGAGGCAATCAGGTTATTCCTAGCCTATGCTGCACTTAAGGGTTTCACTATCTATCAGATGGACGTGAAGTCATCCTTCCTTAATAGTGATATAAAGGAAGAAGTGTATGTGGAACAACTCCCAGGTTTCGTTGATTCTAACTTTCCTGTTCATGTTTATCTTTTATTTTAAGCATTATATGGTTTGAAACAAGCTCCTCGAGCTTGGTATGTGATATTGTCTAGCTTTCTTCTTGAGAACAAGTTCACAAGGGGAAAGATAGATAAGACATTATTTCTTAGGGAAATATAAGGCAAGATTTTGCTATTGCAAATCTATGTCGTTGATATCATTTTTGGCTCTACTGACGACAACCTCTGCAAGAAGTTTTAAAAACTTATGCAAGGGAAGTTTGAAATGAGCAATATGGGAGAGCTGAAGTATTTCTTTGGACTTCAGGTGAAATAATCTGAAGATGGAATTTTCATCTCTCAACCGAAGTTCACCAAGGAGTTAATTAAGAAATTCAAAATGGAGAGCGCAACCTCTATGAGCACTCCAATGGGTTCAGCTATCTCTGGACAAGGATAAGAAAGGGAAACCTTTTGATGAAACTAAGTATAGAAGCATAATTGGATCCTTGCTCTATCTTACTGTGAGTAGACCAGACATAATGTTTTCAACATGTGTATGTGCTAGATTTCAAGTGAACTGTAAGGAATCTCACTACGCTGTTGCAAACCAGATTTTGAGATACCTTAAAGGTACACCAAATCTTGGCTTATGGTACCCAATAAGTAATGATAGCGAACTAATTGGTTTTTCAGATGCATATTTTGCAGGAAATAAAGATTACAGGAAGAGCACTTCCGGGACTTGTCAATTCCTAGGAAGAAGGCTCATCTCCTGGAGTAGCAAGAAGCAAAATTGTGTCACAATTTCAACAGCTGAGTCAGAGTATATCTATACATGTAGTTGTTGTGCACAGCTGCTATGGATGAAGAACCAGTTTGAAGATTACAACATGAAGTTCCAAAATATTCCAATGTTTTGCGACACTTCCAGTGCAATTGCAATCGCCAACAAACCGGTCTCTCACAGCAGGACAAAGCACATAGTGCGGAGGTATCACTTCATCCGAGAGCATGTGGAGAATGAGGACATACAACCTCCAGTATGTCCCAACTGACAAGCAGGTTGCAGACATTTTCACAAAGCTGCTGGACAAGGCCAAGTTCTCGTTTTTCAAAACAGAACTTGGTATACTCACCAAAGAAGAATAAAGAAGGAGGACTCATAAATAGCTCAAGGATCAGACAACACTTCAAAAATTCAGAATTTTTTAAGTTTGGACTTCATTTCTCGAGTAAGACCATTACTACTCGAGTACTAAATTTAACCACTCGAGAGACAAGTCTACCTCTCGAGAACTACTTCTCGCGTAATAAGACACTTCTAGAGAACTTCAAATTACTACTCGAGTACTATAGTCTCTTCACTCGAGTAATGACTGTCTACTCGAGAAATCTGAAGAAACTTTTCGTCTTCAACTTCAAATCTTTATATTCGCACCCAGATGTTTATACTGCCATATTTTCAGGTATGTCACTTTATTTAATTCCTTAATAATCACAAATTAAGACTTATATAAATATAAAAGTCCGGAATTTCCATATACTCGATCTCAAAACCTTTCTCGACAAGAAAGAAGAAAACTATCCGTCTTCCGCCGCCGTCGCAGAACTTGCCACCAAATCTCTTCCCGCAGTCAAGTTTTGTCTTCTCTGGATCAATGGCTCCAACTTCCAAGATAGGAATTGGAAGTGAACTTGTCTCGACAGGAATTGTAGAGATTTCGGTTGACTTTAAGAATCTTCTTCTTCTTCTGGAAACCACCGATTTATCCTTTTTTTTAGAGCAACCTTGTAAAATCCTTTTTCCATAAGTCGAAGAATTCTTTCAAAATGCAAAGGTGAGGAGAAATGGAACAATTCTTAAGTCAAGAGTTCGAGGAATAAAGATTAAGCTTTCCAAAACCGTAGTTTCTACACTGCTTCGACTACCAGTGATTGAAGAAGAAGATGACATTAATGCCGAGGACTATGACAGGCCTATAGTTTCTGTGGAATTTTTGTTATTATAAAAACATTCGTCGACCTAACCTAAATGCAGAGGGCAAAATTTTGGTTGATATTCTTAGCAAAGTACTTCAGTGCAAGACAACTTCTATAAGCTTCATCACTGCCAACTTCTTTTATATGATGACAACAATTATATATAGGAAGAAACTTCAGTTTGGAATGATGATTTTTGATAAGATAATAGAAAGCATCAAAGCACCTAACTATGCAAGGATTATTTCTCTTCTTCTGCATGAGTTCAACCCAAAGGTTTGTGACTTATCCAAAGGTACAACCCTTCACCACATAAAGAAAGTATCTATTTCTTCCATACAAAGATGGGATTTAAACTAAAGAATCCTGCCCAAGCTACCAAGGCTCAAGATCATCCAGAAGTTGAGGACAAGACTCCATCTCCTCCTCTAACTCAAGTAGCTGGCACATCTGGTGCAGCTGCTGATTGGGAGCCTGCTCCTTCAATTCATGAGGAAAGAGTCTCTACCCCTCCTATTGCTGCTGCACTACATCCTGCCACTCCTGTAGAGGCACTCTCAGATGCCCAGGTACAAGAGAACATTTTATCTTAGAGGAAGAAATAAATCAGATGATAGAAGAATTGTCTTCAAAAGAGCCTCTTCCTCCCTTCCAACCAGAGAAATCTCCTTCTCTGGAACCATCACCCTCTCATCATGACTCTGAACCAGAATCGCCTATTCACCAGTCATCTATTACTGATATAGAAGAAGAAGAAAAAGTTTTGATATCTGATAAGAAAGTAGAATCCCTAGAACCAGCTGAAGCTCCTCTCAAGAGCTTTGATTTTTCTCTTCCCACCTTTCTTGGTGAGGAAGATGATATTCTGATTTAAACTATAAGAGCCAAGAACTCAGTTATAATTGAAGAAATTGTTCCATGGACTGCTCCTCCTCCTCCAGTTCCTTAAGCTAAAACTCCATCTCCTTCTCCTGATGTTGTTGATATATTGGGGAAGATAGAATTGATGCTCTAACAATAGAGAAAGTACTTTGATGATTCTCTCAAAGGCTGTCACTGAAATAGTTACTGCTCTAGAAAAAGAGATGGGCAGAGGATTTGCAGAAATCCAGCATAATACTGATGAGCTGAAACACCTTTTCCAAATAGGTGGGAAAGCTCTGGACTACACCATAACTAGCATTGGTCAGGTGATGGACCAGTCAGTAACCCTTGCAAATAATCAAATCCAGTTAGAAAAGAAAGCCCAAGAACTTAACTTCAAAACTTGTGAAGAAGTTGGTACTTTCAAAGAGGCTGCTATAGAAACTCTATCTGTAGAAGTCAAAAAGGGGGAGAGCTTAGTAAAAGAATACTTGGAAAAATCAGATGCAAACATAAAAACTCTCTCGGAAGGGAGGGTGAAGGAAATTCAGGCTGATGTTAAAAATCAAATAGATGGTGTAAAGTTTCATACTTATGATACAGATGTGTGGATGCATAATCAAAATTTTCCTGATTTTCAAGCTGATCAAAATGTGATTTCTCATCAACTTAACCCTCTTGCTCAGCATCCTCCAGTTCAACAGCCAACTTTCACTCCCAGACTTGAAGATCAAGAACCACCTCCAAATAGTTATGCTCAAGCGTGGTCAGACTCTGAAATGCCTCAAGCTCCTTTTCTTGAAATTCCAGGGCACAATAAAAGAAAGTATGGTGATGGAGCTTCTACAAGCAAGTCCATCCCTAATCCAGAAGGTGAAAGGAGAAGGACACAAGAATTTACTGAGATTTGGAGACCTACTTCCAAAGCTTTAATCCTTATACTCTCAAACTAGTTATGGATTATAATGAGAATAAACATGATCATTACAGCTCCTATGAGTGGGACTTGTATGAGAAATCTATTACTAAGAGAAGAATTTATGATAGAGAGTATGGAAGGAACAATCCAAATGCTCCTCCTAGACCACCAAAGTATTATCCTAAACCCTTCAGCTATCAAAGAAGACAACAAGAGAAGAAAGAAAGACATCAGCAACAACAGCAGAGCAAGGAATGAAAAATTATCTAGATTGTGTTTTGAGATTGTGTAGAAATGGATTTCATGGACTATTCTATATAAATATAAATCTTTAATTTTGATGATATGATTATCTCTTAATTCTTAGCATTTTATTCTCATTGTCACTATGCTATCTAGTCATTTTATTTGTTTATCTTGATATAATTCACCTTAGTGTAGAGGGTTTTGACTTCTACAAATAGGGGGAGATTGTTGGGTATTGTATCCACAATAACCTAGATTTGTTTGAAGTCACCCTTAAACTAAGATGAATTAAGTTGTATTTGATGTCTTTTTTAAGTTATGTGTTTGCAGGATTTAATTGCCAAGTGTAGACCAATGTCAGTCTATAATGAGTCACCAAACATAGGACCATACAATGTAATCCCTCATTGTGTGATCCATGGTGTTGACTCATGTGTAGCCTCTCTTTTGGGATACACTTCATTTTCAAGCACTAAACTTGTAGGAGAAAGACTGGTTGCTGATTTCATTGAAGAAAGAATATTTTCAGAAATCAGAATTTTTCAAAGTGTTTTACTCGAGTAATAACCTTAGTACTCGAGTAGAGTTATAATCTTTTCTCAAGTAAGCTGAGTCAAGCACTCGAATAACTGCAGTATTTCTCGAGAAGTTGTGAAGTTAGTTCTCGAGAAGCTGCTTAGTACTCGAGTACATCTCTGCTTGCTCTCGAGTAATTAGTTTAGTCAAGCTCAAAATTCTGCTAAGTAAAATTCTCGAGAAGTTAAGTTCAGTACTCGAGAAGCTAAGGCTAGCACTCGAGAAGTATAAGGCATAAAGCGTTGAGAGCGCTTTGTCTCGAGTAGCAGAAATATCTCTCGGGAAAACTAAGTTAAGTTCTCGAGAAAGACATGTTGTACTCGAGAAGAAGTTATTTAGTTCTCGAGTATAGTCTAAGTCAAAAAGCATCGAGAGAGAGACTTGACTCAATGCTTTCTAGGAATCTTCACTCGAGTAGTCCTATCTGTTCTCGAGAAGTTATCTACTTGTTCTCGAGTAATATAAGCTAGTTCTCGAGTAAAGTACTTTATGTCTAGACAAGCCAGACCTGAAATTTCCTTAAGTACTTCTCGAGAACCTTGTAGTTGCTTTCTCGAGAAACAGACATTGTTCTCGAGTAGTCTTATCTTCATTGGAGAAATGAATTTCGATTTTTTTGAAATTTCGTTAAGTTTGACGGGACACGTCTTCAAATTTATCTCCATTACTATTGGTCCACGTGTAACGTCATTTATGATTATTACCGTTAATTTATTTGTAACACCCTAAATCCCAATTTTGAGTTCAGGCTGGGCAACACGGCCTGAGACACGGGCGTGTCCCAGGGCGTGTCCTGCTCTGTTTACTCAAGCGTGATTTTGGTATCGAGTGAGGCACATGGCCTGGGATATGGGTGTGTCCCAAGCCATGTCCTTCTCTGTGTCGGCTCGAGTACTCGACAAAATGCACTCGACGTTTGTCGAGAGGGTACACGACCTGAGACACGGGCGTGTCAGAGGCCGTGTCCTCCTCAGGTTTTGGCCAGGTTTGTGCAACCTATTGAACACGACTGGGCACGGGCGTGTCTGCAGTCGTTTCTAGGCACACGGCCTATGACACGGGCGTGTCACAAGGTCATCTCCTTCTATGGAATTGTTCAAGGCATTAAGGCCTGGTGAACACTGCCTGGACATGGGCGTGTCCGTAGCCGTGTCAATGCACACGGCATGTGACACGGGCGTGTAACATGGTTGTGTCCTATTCTGGATAAGTCCGTTTGTGTGCCGCTTACAGTACACGGCCTGTGACACGGGAGTGTCACAAGCCGTGTCAGTACAAAAATAGAAATTTCAGGGATATCTGTTGCCGTTCATTTCCTTCATCTGGGATCCTATGGCCCAAGCTCCTCCCTGCTGTGCTAAGTCCCGGATTTGAGAGAAAGATCTCATTTAAATCTTGACTATTCTCTATCTAAAAGAATAGAGAGAAGGGAGAGCAAGGAGGAGGAGGAGAAAAGGATCTGGCCACCGTTGGAGCTTTAAAGTTCCGATTTGAGATCCGAGGCCAGATTTGTGGAGGCAAGGCCGCTGTGGTGCTTTCCAACTGGTTTGATTTCCATGGCTCCAAAGCGATCGTCAAGGGTAATGATCTTCTTTCTTTGATATATGAAGTCCTTCTTTTGGCATATGCATGGATTTCCCCTACCAAAGGGTGGATGCTTGAGGGATTTCCCTTGGGTTGAGCCGTGGAATCCCCACCGCGTCTTTCATATAGATCCAGAAATATGTAGTACGGACTAGACATGCTTTGTGAAGCCCATCTGGACAGGTTGGTCTGGATTGGTGATATTGCATTTTCTGCACTGGAGAAGACTCCGTATTTAAACGTGTAGTTTGTGGAGTCGATGGGTTGTGCCTGTGAAGTGGAGTAACAGGAAGTACTGAAATGATGAATTCCAGGAAAATACCCTTATATTGCTTGTGTTGTGGACATTGAAGCAAGTCCTATGTGGACAACATGGCTATTGTAATGCCAGTTCTATGTGGACAGCGTGGCTATTGTGCAGCCAGTCCTCTATGGACAATGCAACTAATGTGAAGCCAGTCCTGATTGGACAGTATGGCTATTGTGAGCTGTGTGCTCTTAAAAAGGCTTAGTACCGAACAGGAAAGGTGAGAATGACCCGCGCCTATTGATTGGCCATGAGTACGTTGGTATTCGGTGATGGCAAGGCGACCTGAGCAATGGGATTGGTTGATCTGTACCTGCGTTATGTCTAACCGATAGGAAGACCTAAGTTATTGGTCTTGTTGGAGCGTATAATGATAGTCTTAGGACCGCGCTCCAGTAAGACTGAATTCTCAAAGTTTACCGTTAGGTTTCGGACCTTGAACGGTGGTGGGACCCTGGGTATTTTCGGCACACCAAGAATGTGCCCTGAGTGCACGGAGCGCCGGGCCGTGTGGATGGCATTTGTGATATATTGTTTGTGCGTGAGAGCACAATGTGTGATATATCTGTATTTGAATTGATATACATGCAGGGAAGGTATACCACTGCCTCGGGAAAGTGGTAGGGTCATTACAAATTGGTCAGCTTAATGCTGACAATTGCTTTGTTTGCCACCATTTTGGTGTGCTGTCCCTGTATAGGTGCTGGAGAACCGAGCGGTAAATAAAGGGTTGAAGTCCCTGCTGCTAGCCCTTGAAGGCTAAGCAAGATGTTTTGTGTTGTGTTCATGTGTGGCCGGTCTGCGCACTGATATACGGAATTCACACTTGTCAAGAAAATATGTAAGGCCTTAAGGCCAAATGATATTGTATTTGCTGTACGTTCCTATATAAATGTGGTGGTTTATAGTTAGTTTACATTCCTGGTTTGAGTTCAATAATATTGTTAAAATCTTCTGCTAGTATGCTCTGAGTTAGGGTACGATTGTGTTTGAGTATTAACCTGTGACCTCGCCATCTGTTTGTGGCATATACTGTGGGGCCCTGGCCAGACCTTCTATTATATATTGTTTAACAGGTGGAGTCATTACATTTTTGTATTAGCTTGTCTCGGTCTTCCTCTTTTGAATTTGTGTTCAAATTCTTTTGTGGGGTGTCGAGCATGTGTAAGTGCGAACTGATTTAACACTAATGAACTCTTGAATGTCTACTAAGGAATGCAAATACACTTGTTTGTGGAACCTGTGCATTCCTAAATTGTGGTTATTTCTTATGCGAGGTCGCTAATGTGTGTCTTTTCCACCTACAGGTGACTCATAGTGGTGCTGGGCAGTCTGAGCCTCAGCGTTCTGATGAGAGTAGGGCACCAGCTGAGGTGCCTACACCTCCTCCTTCTGCGGAAACAGTCCGCATAGTTGCTGAGGCGCTATTTTCCATGATTCAGCCTACCGGGCAGGTGCAACCGACATTTGTGACAGAACGGGTTGGTGTAAGGCCCAAACCGGTTGAGGCTGTTGATCCTCGAGCAGCTGAACAACATTTAAACCAGTTCATGAGCTTCAATCCTCCTACGTTTACGGGTGTGGGAACCCCAGCGTAGGCAGAGGATTGGTTGTCGCGCGTCAAGCATATATTGACAGCGATCAGGACGGAGGAAGATTAGAAGGTCACCTTGGCCACCTTCTTATTAGAAGGAGAGGCTCAGTTATGGTGGGACGAGGTCGAGTTACATGACTTAGCGGGCAGACAGTTAACACAAGTTTCGATTGAGGAATTCTCGCGACTATTTTTTACAAAGCACTTACCAGCGGCACAACGCATCACCATGGAGAATGAGTTCCAATGGTTAACACAAGGAGAAAGTAGCATTGATACGTATGTTGGGGCTGCGGTACGGAATCGCCCCCGCGCTGCGGTGCTATGCGGTAATGGCTTAACTGGCTGCCCCGTGGATCCGCCTAAGGACCTTTGATATAAAGATTAGTAGCACCGTCCTCCATCAGTCCGGGATTTTGGTGCGAGTGGTTGCGCTAAGTCCTCTCAAGTGGTATCAGAGGGGGTCGCAGGTTCGAAACCCCGGGGTCGTTTCCGGGGGGGGGGGGATTGTTAGGGCTGCGGTCCGGAATTGCCCCGGCGCTGCGGTGCTATGCGGTAATGGCTTAACTGGCTGCCCCGTGGATCCGCCCGAGGACCTTTGATATAAAGATTAGTGGCGCCGTCCTCCATCAGTCCGGGATTTTGGTGCGAGTGGTTGCGCTAAGTCCTCTCAACGTACTTGCATGAGTTTACAAGGTTGGGACGGTATGCGGGGTCTATCTTCACTGATGAATAAAGGAAAACCAATAGGTTCTATGAAGGGTTGCGGTATGAGTTGAGATTCCTACTCTCGAATTCAGTGAACTAAGGATTTCAGGCGTTGGTCGATACGGTGTGTGCGCCTGAGAAGGATATGAAATGGGTGCAAGGCAAAAAGGACTTGGCGGTGACAAAGCCAGAGTTCATTGCACCCCATCCTGGAAAATTGTACTACCAAAATAAATGGGGCAAGAGGTCCAAGCCTTCTAGACAAGCTCCTTCAACAGTTGTGTCAGGGGAAACTTCGAGGCAAGGGCCTCGTACCTGCTTTACATGTGGAAAAGTGGGACATATAGCCCGTGACAGTTGGACTAGCCCGCAAAAGGTCGAAAAAAAGACGGGAGCATCTTACGCTGATAAGGGAAAAGTAGTGGTGGAGTCCTCTACATCCCAGGCGCAGCCCCGAGTTTATAACCTTGGCCAAAAGGAGGCTATAAAGCAATGTGACGTCATTACAAGTACGATTTAAGATATTACTTTATTTTCATATTGCATACTTTGTGTGTAGCTTGTGTGTGATGTGTTTGCCACAGGTTTTGTCCTGATTCGGAACAATCCGGTGAGAGCACTCTTTGATACAGGTGTGTCACATTCATTTTGTCTAAGGACTTCATAGCTCGAATTGGAGTACCGAGTCATGTGACGATAGATAGTATAAAGGTGTTATTACTAAATGGTTGTGTGATGCTCTCGGATAGGGCTTGTGATGTGGAAGTTCAAATAGGAAGTCAGGATTTCAGTTCGAGTGCAGTTGTGCTACCGATATCGGAATTTGATGTGATCTTTGGTATGGACTGGCTCTCAGAGCAGTGTGCCTTTTTTTATTGCAATTCAAAGGAGATCACACTGGGCCAGAATACCGAGCTTGGGATAAAATTCGTTGGTATGTGAGGAGTGAGCGGGATCTTGGTGTCTGCTCTCCAAGTCGTAAATGCTGTGTGGAAGAGCGTGGAGTTATTCTTCATGCTTATTCAGGCTGTTGAGCCAAAGGCCAGTGTGAATGATGTTTCGATTGTGTCGAAGTTTGCTGATGTATTTCCTAAGGATCTTCCTGGGTTACCACCCCAACGAGAAATCGACTTCACGATTGAGTTTGTGCTAGGTGAGAAAACTGTGGCCCGCTCGCCATATCGCGTAACGCCAAAGGAAATGACTGAATTGAAAGTCAAATTACAAGAATTGTTGGAGCAGGGGTACATATGCCCAAGTTTGTCATCTTAGAGCACGCCTGTTCTGTTTGTGAAAAAGAAGGACAGTAGTTTGCGGTTATGTATTGACTATCGTGAATTGAATAAGTTGACAGAGAAAAACAAGTATTCGAGTCCACGGATAGATGACTTGTTTGATCAGCTAGTTGGATCAATCCGTCTATTCTAAATTGGATTTAAAATCTGGATATTACCAATTTAGAATTCGGGAAGGTGACATCCCCAAGACAGCATTTGGAACACGCTACGATCAGTATGAGTTCACTTTAATGTCGTTTGGGCTATGTAATGCGCCATCGGTGTTCATGGACCTAATGCACCGAACGTTCCGAGAGTACTTGGATCTGTTTGTGATTGTATTCATTGATGATATATTGGTGTACTCTCAATCGAAAGCTGATCAAGCGAATCATTTGCGGTTGGTATTGCATACCTTGCAAAGGAATAAGCTTTATGCCAAATTCTCAAAGTGTGAGTTTTGGCTATCGTCGGTTGCTTTTCTTGGCCACGTGGTAAGTGGAGAGGGCATAGCAGTGGATCCGTCACAGATAAGAGCCATACAGGAGTGGCCGGTGTTGTCCTCGGTGGTTGAAGTCAGAAGTTTCCTTGGATTGGCAAGTTACTACAGACACTTTGTAGAACACTTCTCACGGATCGCTTTGCCTCTTACCACGTTAACGAGGAAAGATCATAAGTTCATTTGGACGCCAGAGTGTGTGCGATCTTTTGAAGAGCTGAAGAGTCGTTTTACCACGGCACCTGTGTTAACATCGCCATGTAGTACAAACGACTATGAGATCTATAGTGATGCGTCAGGGAGCGGCTGAGGCTGCATTCTTCTGCAGTTTGGAAAGTTAATTGCTTATGGCTCACGCTAGTTGAAAGTGCATGAACGGAATTATCCCATCCACGACTTGGAGTTGGCGGCGGTGATCTTTGCGCTTAAATTGTGGCGGCACTATCTATATGACATCAAAGTGGATATCTATACGGACCATAAGAGCCTAAAGTACTTGTTGGATCAGAAGGATCTCAATATGCGACAATGAAGGTGGATGGAGTTCCTTGGGGACTACACCTTTGATATTCATTATACTCCCGGAAAGGGAAATGTGGTCGCAGATGCCTTGAGTCGTAGGACTCCGATAAGGGCAAATTGGTTGCAGATGCATGATGAGCGTCTTATCCAGGAGTTGGAAGCGTTAGAGATTTCTTGTATTGACAAGAATTCCACAGCCGATGCATGCTTGAACTGGTCAGAGGTACAATATGACCTTGCAGAAAGGGTTCAACGAGAAACGGAACTTGGTGAAAGTCTCCAATGCTATGCAAAGGATGGGTGAGATGACCAATTCTCCTGGGATGACGGCCTATTACGGAAAGATGGCCGGTTGTGCATCCCAAGTATGGGTAAGTTGAGGGAAGAGTTGATGTATGAAGCTCACTTTACAAAATATTCAATTCACCATGGGAGAACAAAGATGTACAAGGATATGAAAAAGTTATTCTGGTGGCCCGGATTAAAGAAAGACATAACACATTATGTGACTAAATGTCAAACTTGTGCGTTAGTGAAAGCAGAATGCCAGAAGCCCGGAGGTTTCTTGAAGTCATTACCAATTCCAGAATGGAAGTTTGATGATATTTCAATGGATTTCGTGCACGGGTTGCCGAGATCTCAACACGGGAATGATTCAATCTGGGTGATTGTAGACCAGTTGACTAAAGTGGCTCACTTTCTTCCGAACAAGAGAGACGATTCAGTGGAAACCTTAGCAAAACTCTATGTAGAGCAGATTGCACAATTGCACGGTGTTCCCCGTAGCATCGTAAGTGACCGTTATGGGTGATTGACATCGAATGATTGGAGGCTAATCCATCAGTTGTTGGGAACAAAGTTAACGTTCAGTATGGCCTTTCATCCCCAAATAGTTGGCCAGACTGAGAGGACCAACAGGACAATGGAAGACATGCTCCGAATGTATGCCCTGGATTTTGGTAAGAGATGGGAAGATCATCTCTATATGGTGCAATTTGCCTACAATAATAACTACAAAGTGAGTATCGGTATGACACCGTTTGAAGCTCTGTATGGTCGTAAATGTCGTACACTGTTAGCTTGGGCAGAAGGAGGTGAATCCAAACTGTATAAGCGTAAGGAAGTCAAATAAGCTAACTCGATTATACGCACTATTTGGGAGAGGCTACTGATAGCCCAGGATCGACAAGCAAAGTACTACAACGCCAAGCACCAAAATGTGGAGTTCGCGGTGGGCAATTGGGTATATTTTAAGATCAAGCCATTCAAAGGCGTGTCCAGGATTTGGCGTCTAAACAAGTTAAGTCCAAGATATCTTGGTCCGTTTGAAGTGGTGGAGCGAGTTGGGGAAGCTTCCTATCGGCTAGCTCTTTCGACAGATTTGAGTGGATTACATTATGTGTTCCACATATCAGTGCTTCGAAAAGCCGTAAAAGATCCAGCTCAAGTGATTGCAAACAATCATGTACCAGTCAAAGTTGGGCTAACGACGAAGGTTAGGCCCATTCGAATCGAAAATAAAGCCGATAAATAGTTGCGGAACAAGACAATTGTGATGGTCAAGGTCCGATGGGACAACTGTGGCCGTGAAGAGCTAACATGGGAGCGAGAGCAGACCATGTGAGCTGAATTTCCCGAGCTATTTGTGCAAACTGTTAGACCGTATATATCTTATTGTAACATACATTTTGAAGTTATAACATTTTGATTGCTGGTTTCCTTCCTGTGTATAAATTTCAGGACGAAATTTCTTGGAAGGAGGGAAGGGTTATAACACCCCAAATCCCAATTTTGAGTTCAGGCTGGGCAACACGGCCTTGGACACGGGCATGTCCCAGGGTGTGTCCTGCGCTGTTTACTCGATTGTGATTTTGGTCTCGAGTGTGTCTCGAGTGAGGCACATGTCCTGGGACACAGGCGTGTCCCAATCCGTGTCGTTCTCTGTGTCGTCTCGAGTACTCGACAAAATGCACTTGACGTTTGTCGAGAGGGTATGGCCTGAGACACGGGCGTGTCAGAGGTCGTGTCCTCCTCAATTTTTGGCTAGGTTTGTGCGGCCTATTGAACACGACTGAGCACGGGAGTGTCTGCAGCCATGTCTAGGCACACGACCTGTGACACGAGCGTATCACAGGGCCGTGTCCTTCTCTGGAATTGTCTAGGGCATTGAGGCCTGGTGAACATGACCTGTACATGGGCGTGTCCGTAATTGTGTCAGTGCACACGGCCTATGATATAGGCGTGTCACATGGCTGTATCCTGTTCTGGATAAGTCAGTTTGTGTGTCGCTTATAGTACACGGCCTGTGACATGGGCATGTCACAAGCCGTGTCAGCCCAAAAATAGAAATTTCAGCGCAATTTGTGGCCGTTCATTTCCTTCATCTAGGATCCTATGGCCCAAGCTCCTCCCTGTTGTGTTAAGTCCCGGATTTGAGAGAAAGAACTCATTCAAAGCTTGACTATTCTCTTTCAAAAATAATAGAGATAAGGGAGTGCAAGGAGGAGGAGGAGAAGAGGATCCGGCCGTCAGTGGAGCTTCAGAGTTCCGATTTGAGATCCGAGGCCAGATTTGTGGAGGCAAGGCCGCTGTGGTGCTTTCTAACTGGCTAGATTTCCATGGATCCAAAGAGATCATCAAGGGTAACGATCTTCCTTCTTGGACATGTGAAGTCCTTCTTTTGGCATATGCATGGATTTCCCCACTAAAGGGTGGATGCTTGAGGGATTTCCCTTGGGTTGAGCCGTGGAATCCCCACCGCGTCTTGTATATAGATCCGAAAATGTGTAGTACGGACTAGGCATGATGTGTGAAGCCCATCTGGATAGGTTGATCTGGATTGGTGATGTTGCATTTTGTACACCGGATAAGACTCCGCGTTTAAACATGTAGTTTGTGGAGTCGATGGGTTGTGCCTGTGAAGTTGAGTAATAGGAAGTACTGGAATGAGGAATTCAAGGAAAATACCCTTATACTGCTTGTGTTGTGGACAGTAAAGCCAGTCCTATATGGACATCGTGGCTATTGTGAAGCCAGTTCTATTTGGACAGCGTGGCTATTGTGTAGCCCGTCCTCTGTGGACAGTGTGGCTAATGTGAAGCCAGTCCTGAGTAGACAGTGTGGCTATTATGAGTTGTGTGATCTTAAAAAGGCTTAGTGCCGAATAGGAAAGGTGAGACTGACCCGCGCCTATGGATTGGCCATGAGTACGTTGGTATTCGGTGATGGCAAGGCGACCTGAGCAACGGGATTGGTTGATCTATACCTGCATTATGTCTGATCGAAGGGAAGACCTAAGTTATTGGTCTCATTGGAGCGCATAATGAAAGTCTTAGGCTTGCGCTCCAGTAAGACTGAATGCTCAAAGTTTACCGTTAGGTTTCAGACCTTGAACGGTGGTCGGACCCTGGGTATTTTCGGTATACCAAGAATGTGCCCTGAGTGCACGGAGCGTCAGGCAGCATGGCCGGTGTTTATGATATATTGTTTGTGCGTGAGAGCACAATGTGTGATATATCTATTTGAATTGATATGCCTGCATGGAAGGAATACCACTGCCCCGGGAAAGGGCTAGGGTCATTATAAATTGGTTAGCTGAATGCCGACTGTTGCTTTGTTTGCCACCATTTTGGTGGGCTGTCCCTGTGCAGGTGCTGGAGAACCGAGCGGGAAATAAAGGGCTAAAGTCTCTGCTATTGCTGTTGCTAGCCCTTGAAGGCTAAGCAAAAAGTTTTGTGTTGTGTTCATGTGTGGCCGGCCTGCGCACCGATGTACGAAGTCCACACTTATCAAGAAAAACTGTAAGGCCTTAAGGTCAAACGATATTGTATTTGCTGTACATTCCTATATAAATGTGGTGGTTTATATTTAGTAGACATTCTTGTTTTGAGTTCAATAATATTGTTAAAAGCTTCCGCTAGTATGCTCTTAGTTAGGGTACGATTGTGTATTGGTATTAACATGTGACCTCGCCGTCTGTTTGTGGCCTAGTGTGGGGCCTCGGACGGACCTTCTATTATATGTTATTTAACGGGTGGAGTCGTTACATTATTCCTATAAAATGTCTAATCATATTCTACTAACCCTAACAAAGAAATAAGTATTCTAAATCATTTTTATTCATTCTAAATCGGGAAGAACCGCGTCGCTGCTCATCGTCTTCATCGCCTCTTATCTTCTCGATCCAAAAGATTCAGACAAGAAGAATCAACAAATCAAGCAATTTCGACAGCTGCAAATCTCTTTCTTGATCGTGGTGATTCTAAGTTCTCAGATCCAATCATTCTCAGATTTCTTCCTCGACTTTTCTGAAAGGGCTTTTAAATTTTTCAAGAAGGGAGAAGCCGAGATTCTGCCAGATCTGTGAAGTCAAGTTTGTATATTTATTTGTAAATCATTTTATTCTTGTAGGAGATTTTGTCTCCGAGTTTGTAGGAAGTTTTTCTTCCGAGTGTAGATCCATTTTTTGGTTCGAGTTGTAGGGGTGTGGCCCCGAGTTGTAGGATCTGTTTTCAATCCGAGGAAATAATGAAGTAGCTGAGTCTATCGTATTACTAGATCAATGAGGTGGAGAGTGGACGTACCCAAGATTGGGGAACCACTATATATCTGGTGTACTCAGTGTTGTGTGTGCTTGTTTTCTGTGCTTCGCTCGCTCAAATTTTAATTTCGCAAAAATACGCAGACCTCACCTATTCACCCCCCTCTAGGTAATTTAGGTAGACAACTAAAAACATCAACACTGATGTACCAATTATACTCGGTCGCCCTTTTCTCGCCACCTCCCGCGCATTAATTGACATGAGTAACGGTCATCTCCTCCTTCGGGTGGGAGATGACGAGGTTACTTTCTCTATTAATCCCTCGATGGAGGACTCATCATTGAGCGATGATTTCTATTTTAATTTAGATACTTTTTTCGGAGATCGTTTTTCTCCCGTTTTTGAGTCAATTTTTCTTAACGACGATATTTTTGCGCTCGAAAATTTTAATTGCCTAGAGGATAAATCTATAGATTTGCCTTTCGAACCAATTGGTTCTAAATACATTAGAATCAAAACCTCACTAGAAGAACAACCCATCCTTGACCTCAAACCACTACCCGAATATCTCAAATACGCCTTTTTTTTGAAAAAGATGATACCCTTCTCGTTATCTTTTCATTGCATTTGAGCGATTCGGAAACTTCCGATTTTTGGAAGTTTTACTTAAAGATCGACACGCAATTGCGTGATAAATTTCTGATCTTAAGGGGATTAACCCCTCTATTTACACCTATAAGATTTTCCTTACCGATAATTGCCGCAAAACCATTTAGCCGCAGCAACGTCTTAACTCAAACATGAAAGATGTCGTCAAAGCCAAAAAAATTAAATTATTAGATGCAGGGATTATTTATCCTATTTCAGATAGTGCTTGGGTTAGTCCCGTTCATGTCGTTCCCAAGAAGGGGCGTCTAATCGTAGTGGAAAATAAGCACAATGACCTTGTCCCAACTCGTACTATTTCAAGTTGGCGGGTGTGCATCGATTATAAGAAACTTAATGATGCCACCCGTAAGGTTCCCACTACAATTTTTAGACCAAATTCTGGAGCATTTATCCGATCATCTTTATTATTGTTTTCTTGATGGTTTGTCGGGGTTTTTCCAAATCCCCATTTCCCCCGATGACCAAGAGAAAAGAACTTTTACCTGCCCGTTTAGCACTTTCGCCTACCGAAGAATGCCATTTGGCCTCTGTAATGCGCCAGCTACATTCCAAAGATGTATGCTGGCAATCTTTTGCGAGCTGGTAGGAGACATCATGGAAGTATTTATGGATGACTTCTCTGTATTCGGATGCTCATTCCCTGGTTGTCTTCATAATCTAGATCATGTACTCCAGCAATGCGAGGACACACATCTCATTTTTAATTGGGAAAAGTATAACTTTATGGTTCGAGAAGGTTTATTTCTCGGCCATAAGATTTCGTCTAAGGGGATGGAGGTAGATAAGGCCAAGGCAAAAATTATAAAAAAACTTCCCACGTCTTCCAGCGTAAAATCCATTAGGAGTTTCTTAGATCACGCGGGCTTTTATAGGCGCTTTATTCAATACTTTTATAAAATAACAAAACCGCTTACTCGTCTCCTAGAAAAGGAATCTAGTTTTGTCTTTAATAGCAAATGCGAGTGTACATTTAATTTTATAAAACAAAAACTTATAAATTCTCCCATTTTAGTGGCACCCGATTGGTCCCTTCCGTTCGAGATTATGTGCGACGCTAGTGATATTGTCGTAGGTGCCGTTCTTGTCCAACGCATAAACAAATATTTTCATCCAATTTATTAGGCTAGCAAGACACTCACTTCTGCACAAGGTAATTACACGATAACAGAAAAGGAACTCTTAGCCGTTGTTTTCGCATTTGCTAAGTTTCGCTCGTATGTAACACTATCTAAAGTTATCGTATTCACCGACTACTCCGCCTTAAAATATTTACTAGCCAAAACGGACGCCAAGCCCCGCCTTCTTTGATGAGTTCTCCTCCTTCAAGAATTTGATTTGGAGATCCGGGATAAGAAGGGCGTGGAAAATTTAGCCGTCGATCACCTTTCCCATTTAGAAAATCCGAGTGCGGAAGCGCTCGTCGAATCTGACATAAATGACAGATTCCCTGAGGAACGCCTCCTAGCCATAAATACCATTCCGTCTTCCCCGCCTTGGTTCACAGATTTTGCGAACTATTTAGTTGCGCGGGTTCTCCCAAAAGACTTTTCAAGCCAGCAAAAGAAGAAATTCTTTTGACTTGAAAAATTTCTTTTGAGAGGACCTTTTTTTTCATATCTGTGCGAACCAGACAGTCCGAAGATGCGTCGCGGGTGTGGAGTGCATGCAAATACATAGGCACTTCCATGAGGGTCCGGACGGTGGGCATTATCAAGCTAACCGGACCGCACGAAAGGCGTTGGAGGTGGGCTTCTTTTGGCCCACTCTTTTCAAAGACGCTCACACTTTTGTGTGCTCCTGCGATAGAAGTCAGCGGTCGGGTAACATCTCTCATCGCGACGAGATGCCCCAAAATTTTTTTTAGAGCGCGAAGTCTTCGATTTATGGGGCATCGATTTTGTCGACCCCCTACCTCCGTCTTTTAAAAATATTTATATTTTAGTGGCGGTCGACTACGTGTCAAGGTGGGCGGAAGCACAAGCTCTCCCCACCAACGATGCGCGAGTTGTCGTTACCTTTCTTTAAAAACTATTTTCTCGCTTCGGCACACCTCGGGCTATTATGAACGATAGGGGAATGCTTTTCTGTAATGCCCAAATGGCTAAGACGTTAGCTAAATACGGAGTGACACACAAACTTGCCATCCCTACCACCCGCAAAAAAGTGGCCAAGTTGAGGTAGTCAATCGAGAGATTAAGCGTATATTATAAAAAAACGGTTTCACTTAATAGGAAAGATTGGTTCGTCAAACTCGACGATGCGTTGCGGGCGTATCGTACGACATACAAAACCACAATTGGTTGTGCTCCGTTTCGATTAGTCTATAGCAAAGCGTGTCATCTCCCCGTAGAACTAGAGCATTGCGTTCTTTGGGCTTTAAAACTCGAAAACCTCGACGCTAACTTAGCCGCTCAAAATAGAAAACTGCAACTAAACGAGCTCGATAAAGGGCGTGCAAATGCTTACGAGAGCAATAAGTTCTATAAGGATCGTTCTAAGTCCTATCACGATCGAAAAATTAAGACCCATTTTTTTTCTCCGGGCGATCTTGTCCTTTTTTACAATTCACGTCTTAGACATTTTTCGGGTAAACTAAAATCACGTTGGTCCGACCCCTTCAAAATTAAAGAGGTTTGGCCATATGAGACCGTACTCGTCTCCCACCCAGAAAGAGGGTTGTTTAAAGTAAACGGTCATCAATTAAAGTTATACATAGCGGGCGATCCAGTGATCGGTGTTAACGAAACCATAACCCTCCTCGACATTATAACCCCACCATAAAAGTCAAGCTACACGACTATAAACAAAGCGCTCCTAGGAGGCACCCCACGTCTACCTTTTTCGCTCTTTCCTTATTTTGTTTGCTACTCTTTCTAAATAATGCAGGATTTCTGATATGGCCTCCCCGAACACGTTCCACGGAAGTTCCTACCCACCCTTTTTATTTTTGTACATATTACATTTCATTTCATTTTTATTCCACATACTTATATTGTAATATTGAGGACAATTTGAAATTAAGTATGAGGATCGTTTTCGTGCTTTCCTTTCCTCACTTCCATTTTCCACACTTAAAAAAATTAAAAATATAAAAACAAAACAAAACAAAACAAAACAAAAAATTATAAAATGAAAACTCCAAAAAAATATTTATCATCAAAAATTAAAAATAAAATTATTACAAAACATAAAATAAAAAAAATATATTTTTAGATTTACTTTGTAAATTTTTTTTATAAATATTTTTTTGAAAATATCCTTTTCTCTTTCCCCTCTTCCTTTCTTCCTCCCCTTTGTAAATAATTTTTCTATTTTTTTCCCTCTCATATAAATATTTGCTTAAAAATCTAAAAAATACAAAAAAAAAATTAGAAAACAAACATAAAATATTTCAAAAATATATATCTTCTTCGCATTTTTAGTATGTATATATTAGAGAAATAAACACAAAATACAAAAAAGATAATAACTCTAAAAATTTTAAAAAAGATGATAACATTAAAAATCCAAAAAAAAATTATAAACCAAATAAATCGAATATTTCATTCTTAACCCTTTTTGCTCTCCAAAAATATAGTTGCTAGTTTATTTATATGTGAATTTCAGTAATTCTTTGTTTACTATTCGTTTATTAATTACAGATTGATAGATTTAAATAGCGGGGTTACGTTTTAAAGAATATCTTATGTTTTTCTTCTTAAGATAAGGGACTTGTTTTAGACACTACTTCTAATTTATAGAGGCACGTGTATTATGTTAGAAAAAACAACTATAGACTTCAATTATTTCTACTTCAAGCTTTTTTGAAATATAGGAACGTTCAATTTATCAAAGTTGCTCTCAAAATTTTTTATTTAAAACTAGTTTTCTTCTTAAATAAAATAAACTATATCAACCCATATTTATCATGTTTTACATGACATAATAAAATTTCTATCCTTAAAAGAACCTATGTCAATGCGAATAAGATTTCATTCCGTAAACATAGACATCCAATATTTTAAAAGATTATATATGACGGAGTAAGATGATAAATCTCATTTCTCCTACACATATACATTGTGTTACATGAAGTTTTCAAAAATATATATATGTTAGGAAAATAAGATTTCAATTTCCTAAAACATCCACATATAAAAAAATTTCATTAGGGATTGAGTAAAATTACCTCACCTCTAAACCCAAACCCTCTTCATAAACCAAAACGACCCCCTTAGCCAATTTCAATGATTTTAAAATTAATTTAAAATCTTTTTAAGAGCATAATTTTAAATTGCATTATTTTATTTAAAACTCTTATAAGCTAAAGTTCCTATAATTCTAATCTATTTTTGTTTGCTATCGATTATAATTTATGCTTGTTATTTGGTTACTGCAAGAAGTCTTTTTGGTCAAAATTTTTCCTCTATTTAAATCATTTTCATGGATTAGGACTTAACTATTATACCCCGTATGTTCATATTGATCTCTCTTTTAATTGATTCAAGCGGTAGCTAAATTTAGGATTTCTTTTAATTCCTTATAAGTATATCTCCAACTTTTGCTCTGGAATAGCAAAAGCTTAAGTATGATGGTATTTGATGAATGGTTATTATTCATATTTTTTCAATACTTTATATAAGTAATTTTAGGTTATTTTTGCAATTTTCTGTAATTTTTCTCCAATAAATCATACCTTTTTTTGTAAATACCCTTCTAACTTAAATTTATTTTGTTTTCCAAATTTTTTTGCATAAAAAATCAAACTTTCAAAGTACACACCCGTGACATATGCGTGTTACTTTGATTCCGGTGAAAAAACTGCTCCCTCACTAGAAATTGAATTCGTCGAGCTGCGCTCGATGAAATTGAATTCGTCGAGCTACGCTCGACGAAATTCTTGACATCAACGCCCGACGAATTCCGCAACTCTATGCTCGACGAAATTGAATTCGTCGAGCTGCGCTCGATGAAATTCTTGACATCAGCGCTCAACGAATTCAAGAGTTGTGCTCGACGAATTCCACAACTCTGCGCTCGATGAATTTTTCAACTCTGCGCTCGACGAATTCCGTAACTCAGCGCTTGACGAATTGATCCCAGCGCTCGACGAATTGATCCCAGTGCTCGACGAATTAATCTCAGTGCTCGATGAATTGTTTCCACTCAATGCCAACAACCATTCAACGCTAGCTAGTTCGTCGAACGCAAATCAAGCTAAACTTTCGTCGAACGCAGATCAATTTCGCGCTCGACGAATTTGCCTCCGCTCGACACTTCTTATAATGGTGACCATAACGTGTCCCCCTCCCGCTGCTTCCAGAACCTGGCCTGTCATAAAATTCTTGGCTTCCCCTGCACACCACTGTGCCACCTCTTGTAAATTTTTTACTTATAAATAGAACTTCTCTGTAAGGTCCAAGGGTTCAAACTTTTGAGCCATTTTGATGTTGGACTGCTGCTTAGTTGCTTTTGGTACTATATAAGGATAACTCCCCCCCCCCTCTTTGTGTTTTTCTTAGCTTACGTAATCAAACTTTTTTACTTAATAAAATATGTTAGTTTTTTCATCCTCATATTGTACTGGAATGTCTCTGAGTGACTCTCTTTCAGCAATCTTAAGTAACTTTGTTTTTATTTTTAAATTGTGTGTGTGAGTGTATGAGTTTAATTTGATGTTGTTATATTTTTATGTTTTCATAGTTTTGATAGCTTTTATTTTCTTCTCTCTTTGCTTAGGTTTAGGTTTAGTTTTTTAGTACTTTAATTTCATTTTTATGGTTTTATAAAAGTGTTTTCAAAGTGGCTTTTTATCCCTTTTTACTTAGTCCTTTTTTATTATTTTAGTAAAACTTTTGTTCTTATCAACCTATTTTCCCCTTTTTAAACTCTTTTATAAAATTATAAGAATGAAAAATTTATCATTTTAATATTTTAAAAACGCTTTGTTTTTTAGCATTTATTTCCAAAAACTTTTGCTCTTTTTATCTTTATTTCATCTTTTTACTAATTTTTAGCATGTTCAAGGAGTAGTAATGTATTTGTTTTAATTTTTCAATTACTTTGTTTTTCTTTTTAAATTGTGTGTGTGTGAGTGTATGAGATTAATTTTCATCTTGATCTTTCAACTTCATGTAGAGTGTGTGCGTATATGAGTTAATTTTTATTGCTTTCTTTTATTGCTTTCTTTATCGCTTTCTCAATTTTATGTAGAGTGTGTGTGTATGAGATAATTTTTATTGCTTTTTTTCAATTATGAAGAGTGTATGTGTGTGCATTTATTTCCCGCCTACTCATTCGAGTAGGACTCGCTTTAATTTCCCCCCAACTCGTTTGAGTAGGACTTGTTATTTCCCGCCTACTCGTTTGAGTAGGACTTGTCATTTCCCGCCTACTCATTTGAGTAGGACTTGTAATTTTTCGGCTACTTGTTTGAGTAGGACTTGTCATTTCAATTAAGTTTTCCTTTTGTGTAACTTAGCTTTTTCTGAACTATGGGTTCGATGTGCGCGTGAGTTCTTTGTTAGTAATTAAAGTTTTTACCCTTTTTGTTTCTAACGTTATGTTATTTTTATATCCTCTTTTTATAACCATTTAGCGTTTAGTTTTGAACTCGTGCCTCATCTAGCTCATAAGCGGTCCCCATACCGATGAGTGGCTAATCGTTCTTAGCCCTCGACATCGAAGAGCATTGGAACAAATAAAATCACTCTAAATAATTAAAGGTCTTTTTCTCACTTTAATTAAAGGGCTTAATATTTCCCCTGGGTTTACGACGCGTAGAACCACATATCGATGTGTGGGCTCTATTTTGTTATCCATACGCTAGCTTGCCGAGAGGCCGTACGTATGGACTGATCACCCTTGGGTTATAAGAGTGGCGTGCATACCCTTGAGAGAGGAGAAACGTAATTCTACCTGATTGGGTTCTCCACCCAATAGCGGGTTCTTAGCGTAAAGCGGACATTAAGAGGAATCCTTCGTCGAACGAGAGTTCGGTCGAATAGTCTTAATGTTCAGGTGAGCGATATTCCTAGAGATAGGTGAGATCATGTTTGTGGAACCTCCACGACCAAGTTGACTTTAATTAATTTGAAAACTATGTTCTATAATTATTAATGAAAGTGGGAACAAGATCTATCTCAACTCTAGAGGGGGGGGGGGGGTGAATAGAGTTTATTTAAAGTAAATTCACAATTTTAAACTAGCAAAACTTTTAAGATTTAACTTATATATAGGTGTAAGGTGCCTGCTATAGAATTAACAAGACAGTAAAAAGAAGAGCACAACACACAGCAAAGAAAACACACAAGCAAACCAGAAAACACAAGGAGCTATAGTGGTTCCCCAAAAACCTCGGTACATCCACTCTTCTACCACCCTTGGTAGGAATCCACTGCAGGAAGGGTTGATCAGGTGTCCTGGCACCAATGAGCTTTTGATAAGGTGCTCAAAAACCCAACTAGATTTTTTTGATCAGGTGTCTTGCCACCACTGAGTTTTGTCAAGGTTCTCAGAACCAGATTCAAAACTTTTGAAGGGAGTTTTGAAAACCCTTTTACAGAGGGAAAGGGAAAAGAAAAAGAGTGAAGTTGTCTTCTCTGTCTCAATCAAAGAGAGAAGCACAAGTGGATTTGTGTTGTCAAAGCTCCCCCTGAGATGTTGACTAGATCAGGAGTGGAAGCTTTGCTTCAGGGTGATAGGTCTTCAAAAGCTTCAGATCTCCAGCAGAAGATGGTTTCAGCAGATGCTGAAAGATGAGTTGTCTGGAGTCCTTGAGATAAAGATAAGATCACTTTTTCAGTATGCCAAAATGTTCAACTGATTCTCCAGGGTTGATTACTTGAGTTTTCTTGTGTTGATCAGACTGTCTTGAGAATCACTTGTTCTTTTTCTTTCTTATCTGTGTATATCACTATCTCTGTCTTTGTCTATGTATGTGTATCTAAATCTGTGTATTAGAGAAAACAAGAGAAGCAACTTTTATTATTTGAAAATTCTATGTCCAAGATAGCCGTTAACAGACATTAAATGCCTTCCATAAAATTTTGTCTTCTAGAGGAAAGTCCAATAAAACATTCTCAAAAAGGATTCCTTGAAACTTGCTCCAGAATAAATGAAAACGGCTGGCAGATCTCTTGACATAAATGCTGAGAGAATTTGAAAAACATTCCAAAGTCTGACTGAATTTGAATCCTTAAAAACGTCGATCTCTCAGGAAAAACGTCGATCTGAGCTCTACGATCGTCGACCTGAGCTCAGAAATAGGAAAGAAGATCAGACAGAAAGTGTCGACCTGAGCTCGAAGATCGTCGACCGGAGCTCAGCGACCTGAAGAATAAGCTGAAGACAGATCATCGATCTGAGCTAGACGATCGTCGACCGGAGCTCGACGATTCAGCAAAGTTGAGCTCAGAGAGCGCCAAACGGAGTTCGACGTTTCGTCGACCTAAGCTCGACGATAATTGTCTTTGCCTCAGCTTTAAGTCTGATTCCTTGAATGGTCCTGGGGGCAGCTTCAAACCTAAATTCTAAGCCCTAGACACATTCTAATGTTGACCTTTTTAACTATACATCTAGGTCAAACTAGATTCCTAAGACAAACATAGTGATCCTTACCCAAATTAGTAATAGGGTGTTCCAACAATCTCCCCCTATTTGGGTTAGGATTACTATTTACATATTTCAGAAATAAAAACTACAAACAACATATAGAAGAGCAACAAACTAAAACAAAATAGCAGAGCAAGCAATCATAGCAGCAATCAAATGGAATTTCAGCAAATGTTCAGAGAGATTGTGCTGTCTGCTTACAAAAATTACTTCTTTTCACTTCCTTTCTTAAATATAATTTCTCTGTAAGGATTAAGGGCTTCCTTCTTTGACCTTCTATCGTCATCTGCACCTAAGGAGGTTTGAGCTCTTGGCCTGGGAACCACAGCCTCAGGATGCAACTTCATGTAGTCTACTGGGTCAAAGAATTTTCTTGAAGAGTACCTTTCTAGTTCAGCTTTCCTTTGATCTGATAGAGTAGTAATATTAGAGGTGTCTTTCCCTTGTTCTCTGGCTTTCTTCAACTGATCTAAGGCAGCCAGTTCTTTCATCCTTGCAGTCCATGACAATGGGTTATTCTCTGGATCTTTAAAAGGCACTGCAGGCTCATATCTATTGACAGTTTCTGAAGCAATAGGAGTTCTAGTCTCAACTTTTTCTCTGAGTTTATAAGGGAAAGGACCTTGAGCAGAGTCCATGTGTCTTTGTCCTTCCCTTGCATGAAATCTATGTTCTCTTTGACTTCCTCTATACTGTCCCCCTCTGGACTGATAACCCCTTTGGTATTGCCCCCTAGGATGGTATCTTTGAGAGGACTGGGAGGAACTTTGCTTAGAAGCTGGGGTTTAAGAAGCTGAGCCTCCACCTGATCCTGAATCTGGAGGAGGAGGAGGAGGAGGCTGAAACCTAGAAGATCCTTTTTCATATTTATCCAATTTCCTTCTTTTCTTTATAGCTTTCACTTGATTTTTGGAATACTGCATCCAGGGCTCAGAGATGGGACATTCATGCAAAATATAGTATGGAATGTCATTTGAATCTTTAGCTTGAGCAGGAGGAACCTTCATCATGGCCTTGCTTCTGGCCTTCCTTTTCTTGGCAATAGTATTAGAAGAGTCATCAGATTCAGTGTGAAACTGATCACTGTCTGAACTTTGAGGTCTATCATATAAGTCATCAATACTCTTTATATACTTTTCTTGTTGTTTTACTTGATCAGGGGTCAGAGTAGGAGCAGTAGCAGCAGCAGAAATTTGAGCAACAACAGAAACAGAAGTTGGAGCAGCAGTAGAAGCAGATTCTTCCAGATATGTAGCAAGTTCTTTAGCAGCAGTATCCTCAACAACAGAAATCATGTCAATATCTTCTGATACAATTGTAGAAACAGCAGCAGCAGAGATGGAAGCAACAACATCCACAACCTTGAAAGAATTGACATATAAGGCAATTAGGCTGAGATCACATACTGAGATAGGCACAATAGCCTTAGTGAAGTCTTCAGCTTGATGCACTGGCAGAGAACTGAAATAAACAGAATCAAATATAGAAAGCAGACTCTGAAGGTCCACTGCAAAAACAAGAGCATGACTTGAACCTTCAGCAGCCTCAGGCACATCCAATGCTTCATAAGGCATCTCCCCCTGCCTGGGTTCAGTGGAAACTGAATCAAGGCACCCAGATGAAGGGATTGCCTGGTAGGAGAGGAAGGAAGAAAACTTGGTAGACAGCTCCTGAACATGTTTCAGGAGTGGAGCCAAGGAGGTCTCCAGCAGTAAGGTTAGCCTGGGGGCTAGCAACACATAGAGCTTGTCTGCCAGGGCTGAAAGATCTACATGCTCAAGATTGGCTTGAGCAGAGGTAGGAGTTGAAGAGACTGAAATGAGGGTGGCTGGAGCTGATGTAATGGAGAGTGTGGGGATAGGAGGTGTTGGGATGGATGGATCTGAAGGAGGAATAGAGGAGATAGATGTTACTGAGGTGGAGATGGATGAGATGGAAGAGGTAAAGGATGGGGTGAAGGATGGTTGAGAAGGTATGTCTTGAAGAAGTTGTTGATAAGAGGATGTAGAGGGAAGCTCAAGAGGAGAGGGAGGAGAATCATCCATGAAGGAGTCATCTATAAGAGAAAATGAAGGAGTGGTGAAAGATGGATAAGAGAACAAAGGGTGGAATTGTTCTGAGGTAAAGGCTGGAGGAGGTGAAATTGGTGAAGAGATTGTAATGGGGGATGAGATGATAGAGGTTGAGATTGGTGAAGAAGTTGAGGTGGTGACTGGGATAGAAATAGCTGAAGGAGGAGAAGAAGAAGCAGGCAATCCTTCTGCTGGGGCAGAGATCTGAGGAGTGACTGTAACTGTCCTGGTGCCTGAAGTAAGTGGTGCTGCAGCAGCCCTGCTGGGGTTGATGATCTGCCTGTCCCATCTACTGAAGAGGGCACAGGTTAGCCTCTTGGATGCATTGATGTACATCCCACTAGAGGTCAGCAGCTCAGGGCACCTGGAGTGCAGGTAAACCCCTAATATCCTCCCATAGCTTACACAGCTTTTGTTAAGTTTCTTCTTGATTAGATTGAAAAAGATGGATCCCCAATCTAAATGTTTCTTGTCAACCAAAGCTCCCATTAAATAGAATTGGTATCTTGATATTGTATCATGGGCTGAGTGCTTTGCCAGAAGCACTTTACCAACCACATCAGCCAGAAATTGGAATTCAATGGAAAGGTTCTTTTTCAGCAGTTTGTTAGGGTTCACAGCAGTGTGACCCATTCTATCCAGCATACAATCATACTCTTCTCCAGACAAATCTATGGAGTCATCTCCAGTACTAAGAAGGAAAACCTCTGTTAGAAGGGCGGCGGACAAAGGTACCTGAGTCCCTTTGATTGAGCCGATTACAGAATTCTCATTCTCATTCGTGGCGGTAAAACACCATTCCTTTATCTCTTCTGCTGCAATCTTCATTCGGGTGGACATGATCTGAAACAGTTGCTGTTCTCGAAAAAAGTTTAGAATATCCTTGAATCTCTGATCACTTCCATCGAAAGAATTCATATCAATGTCGAAACCTGTATCAAATTTCATCTTTGAAATAGCAGCACTTGACACAGCCATCTGTACCTGCAAAGATGAAACAAACACGACCAAGTGTAGAAGGTTTGGAGGGAAAGAGAGAAAGTTGCAGAGAGTATGAAAGCGTAAACGACGAGTGACGGCCGAAAAATGATTTTATATTAGGGTTCGACGCGAAAAAGGAAGGATCGTCGATCTTCGTTCGACGATCAGGACTCCTGATGGAAGCTGAAAGGGCTTCAATATCGTAGAACTCAGTTCGACAATTTAGGGAGAACGTCGATCTCAGGTCGACGATCGAAGGCCTGAAAGAGATAGTATACAACTATCTGACACGCTCTGAACTCAGGTCGACGTTTTAACGTCGATCTCCGTTCGACGCTTTCTGGGAAAACGTCGAGCTCCGTTCGACGCTTTCTGGGGAAAATGTCGAGCGTAGTTCAGAGTCAGAAAACTATCCTACAGACACAAAAAGGTGAGTTTTTAGCCTAATCTTGGTCTGTTTTTAGCTTTTGAAAATCTTGTAATTTATTTTAGGCTTCCTCCATCTAACATGCCTAACTGATTGTGGAAGAAGTTGTGTTTCTTTTCATCCAAGGGCTTGGTGAAAATATCTCCCCTTTGCAAATCAGTTGGGATATATTGAAGTTCAATTTTATTTTTCTCAACATTGTCCCTTAGAAAATGATGCCTAATTTTTATGTGTTTTGTCCTACTATGGAGGACTGGATTTTGTGCAATGGAAATAGCACTGGTGTTGTCACAAAATATTTTAGACTTCTCTAAGTTGTAACCATAGTCTAGGAGTTGGTTTTGTATCCACAATATCTGTGAACAACAACTTCCTGCACCCATGTATTCAGCTTCAGCAGTTGAGGTTGACACAGATGTTTGTTTTTTACAATACCATGAGACAAGTCTATCACCAAGAAACTGACAAGTTCCACTGGTGCTTTTCCTGTCTATTCTGCATCCAGCATAATCAGCATCTGAAAATCCAGTTAAGTCAAATGCTGAATCTTTTGGATACCAGAGTCCTAGATTTGGATAGCTTTTAACATACCTAAGAATCCTCTTTACTAAAGTTAAGTGTGACTCTCTAGGGCTGACTTGGAATCTAGCACATATACATGTAGCAAACATTATGTCAGGCCTACTGGCTGTAAGGTACAATAGAGAGCCAATCATTGCTCTATATGTTGTCTGATCAACTAGTTTCCCATATTCATCAGCATCCAATACAGCATTGTTAGGCATGGGTGTTTTCATACATGATGCATCAAACATCCAAAATTTCTTAACCAATTCTTTTGCATACTTGGTTTGAGAAATAAACATGCCTTCAGCATGTTGTTTGACTTGCAATCCTAAGAAGAAGGATAGCTCACCCATGCTACTCATTTCAAATTTAGAGTGCATAAGCTTGGAAAACTTTTTGCACAAATTTGAATCAGTAGACCTAAATATAATATCATCTACATAAATTTGTACTAGTAGGGTATGGGACTTATGGGTTCTAATAAAAAGAGTTTGGTCTACTCTCCCCCTAACAAAATCATTCTTCAGCAGAAAGCATGCTAGAGTCTCATACCATGCTCTAGGAGCTTGCTTGAGACCATATAATTCTTTGTATAGTTTAAAAACATAATCAGGATGGGTTAGAGAGATAAAACCTGGAGGTTGTCTGACATAGACTTCTTCTTTGATCTCCCCATTGAGAAAAGCACTCTTCACATTCATTTGATAGACTTTGAATCCCTTGTGAGCAGCATAAGCCAGGAAGATTCTTATGGCCTCTAACCTTGCAACAGGTGCAAAGGTCTGGTCATAGTCTATCCCCTCTTCTTGAGAATATCCTTGAGCAACTAGCCTTGCCTTGTTCCTTACAATATTTCCTTGATCATCCAGCTTATTTCTGAACACCCATTTTGTTCCAACAATTGAATGATCCTTTGGCTTAGGCACTAGTTCCCAAACTTTGTTTCTTTCAAATTGATGCAACTCCTCTTGCATTGCAATGATCCAGTGTGGATCTTGCTCTGCATCTTGAATGGTTTGAGGTTCAATTTGAGAGAGAAAGCAAGTGTGCATCAGGTTTTGATTGACCTAATTTCTGGTTTGCACACCAGCTAAGATGTCTCCAATCACTTGGTAGATTGGATGATCTCTTGGTGTTACTAGATCAATAGGGGGTGTTGATTGTTCACCAACCTGTGTTGTTATTTCCTCTTGTGGGACAACAACTGGCTCTTCAAGAAGATTTTCTTCCAGATGTGGAGCAGCTTCTTCATCTTCACTACTTTCATCCTTTTGAGTGACTTGTAATATGTCCAATTCTTCAGCTAGAGAATGCACCTGCAAATGTTCTATGGTAGAAGTATTCTTCTCCTTGAAAGACATATTAGTTTTATCAAAGGAAATGTGGACAGATTCTTCTATTTTTAGAGTAGTTTTATTATAAACCCTATAAGCTTTACTGATTATGGAGTATCCCAGAAACACTCCTTCATCAGCTTTTGCTTGAAATTTTGCTAAATATTTCTTGTCATTATTGTGAATATAACAAGTGCAACCAAAAACTTTAAAATAGTCTACTTTAGGTTTCTTCCCTTTGAGCAATTCATAGGGAGTCTTGCCCTTCAGTTTATGTATTAGACTTCTATTCAACACATAAATGGAGGTGTTCACTGCCTCAGCCCAAAAGGATAGAGGTAGGTGAGCATCTGTCAATAATGTAGTTGCAGATTCAATAAGGGTTCTATTTTTCCTTTCAGCTACCCCATTTTGTTGAGGAGTTCTAGGAGCTGAGAAAGTATGCCTGATCCCTTCACTTTGACAGAACTCTTGAATGAGAAGAGAATCAAACTCTGTCCCATGATCACTTCTGATCAGGGCAATGTGAGTGTTGAACTCAATCTGAATGCATTTGAGAAACTCTGTCAAACATTTAAAGTTATCAGACTTCTTCCTCGGAAAGAATACCCATGTGAATCTTGAGAAGTCATCTACAACCACTAAAGTATAGGATTTCCCTCCTAAGCTTTGTACTGTAATGGGTCCAAAGAGATCCATGTGTAATAGATACAAAATCCTAGGTGAATCACTCTTGTTAATTGATTTAAAGCTATTTTTAGTTTGCTTGCCTAATTGACAAGCCTTGTAGAGTCCTTCCTTCTTGTAGGGGCCAGAAGGCAGTCCTCTGACAAGGTTGTCCTTGGACAGCCTAGCAATGGTTCTAAGGTTAACATGTCCTAGTCTCTTATGCCATTGAATATTAGGTCTAGATATGGAATTAAACAGGCAAATATCTACCTTAGATGAATGAAAGTCTACTAAGTAAATATTACCTTTCCTATTACCTGTCAACACAGTTGTGTTGTCTTCTGACTTGATCTTGCATATTTCTTTGTTGAAAGTCACTTGATATCCTTCATCACACAGCTGACTAATGCTTATCAGGTTGTGCTTGAGTCCTTCAACATAGGCTACTTTCTTGAAGGTGACTGTCCCAATTTGGACTGCACCATATCCTTTTGTAGTTCCAAAGTTTGAATCACCAAAAATTACTTTGGGTCCAAGCTTGGCTTTAAAGGATGTGAAGTTGTCCTTATTCCCTGTCATGTGCTTTGAGCATCCACTATCAAGATACCATAGCTGGTTTGATGTTGGATAGGTCTTCACCTGCACATAAACAGCTTATATGTTTTTGACCCAGTTAACCTTGGTCCTAGGTTGATATCCCTTAAATTCAGAAATAAAAGACATCCCAGGTTGATTCTTATAACCTTCAGGATGGTATCTCCTAGGAGGTATTATCCATTCAGTATAAGGATTAAAGCATTGGGATGAAGCACTTCTAGGATTGAATTGAGATTTGCCTCTGAAAGAAGGTTCAAAGCTCTGAACTCCGTTCGACGATCGTCGATCTGAGTTCGACGATCTTGGGTAAAATCATCGAGCTCCGTTCGAAGATCGACTGTGAGAGAGTTCAGAGTTCAGGAATCGTTGAGCTGAGTTCGACATTCCAGCCTGAGATCGTCGATCTCTGTTCGACGATCGTCAACCTCTGCTCGACGTTTTCTGTTGAACTTTGCTTTTCTTAGGTAGATCTGAATTCTTCCTAGCTACCTCTACAACACCCTTCCCTTTATCAGAAATAAATTTGATTGGGGTGGTTAATACTATGGGTTGGCTAGATGAAGCACCCAAACCCAGTGTACTATTTAATCTTGAGTTCACTGTGCTTGTGATGTCCATTAACTTGATACTTCTCCCATTACGGGATTCTTCAAATTGCTTGGCCTTGGATAGTTCACTTTTCAGTGAGGCTATCTCCTCTCTATAGCATTCTAACTCTTCAGAGAGTTTGAGGTTCTCTGATTTTACAGTGCTATACTCAGATAGTTGTTTTCTGAGGGAAGTGATTTCCTTCTCAGACTCAAACAGATCTAGGCATAGTACTTTAAACTCATGTTAAAAGTCCTCAGAACTGAAATCAAATGAATTGATTACCTGATATTCTTCTAGTTGAGCTTCTGAATCTGATTCTGACTCTTCTGCTTCTGAATCTATTTGAGAGGCATTGATAGCCATCATGCAAAATTCCTTTTGATCAGCATCATCCTCATCATCACTGGAGCTGGATGAGGCTTCAGAGTCCTCTTCAGTTTCACTCCATGTCTCAGCAACAAATCCCTTCCTTGTATGTTTGTTCTTGCTGGAGGAGGGTTTGTCTGAGCTGTTCTTTCTGAAGTCTTTCTCCTTTCTTCTTTCTCTTCTATCTTTCTTGTCCTTGTTCTTATTTTCTGGACAGTCAGGCACAATATGGCCTGGTTTCCTGCAACCAAAACATATAATTTCTTTATTGTTATTTAATTTATTATACCTTGGCTTATCATGTCCCTTGTATGATCTTTTTCTGAAGTCTTTTCTGGCCATCTTGTAGAATCTTTTGGCCAGTAGACTTAGGAGCTCATCATTTCCTGTAACTTTATCTTCAGGCTCCTCTTCTGTAGCTTTGAAGGCTATGGTCTTCTCTTTCCTTGTGACTGGAGAAGTAGCCTTTTGTTCTTCTTCTCTATTTTTAATGAGCAACTCATAAGATTTGAGCTTGCCCAGGAGAGCTTCAGTGGTAATCTCATTTAGACTTCTGGCATCTTTGATTGGCCAGATTCTTGAATCCCAAGTGCTGGGGAAGCACATTAGGATTTTGTCATTCAGCTCAGTCAATGAGACTTCTTTATCCAGAGTCTTTAACTCATTGACAATCAGAATTAGTCTATTGTACATGTCAGCCACTGATTCAGCTTCTCCCTTTTTGAAATTCTCATATTGGCTTATAAGATGGGATCTCCTGTCTTTCCTTTCATCAACAGATCCTGAGACAATTTCAGAGAGCTTGTCCCAAATTCCTTTGGCTGAGTTGTATTCAGCTACCTTCTGAAATATCTCATCAGACATTGTCTGAGCTAAGATGTTTATGGCCTTGGCATCTGCAGTCTTCCACTTCTTTATTTCAGCATCTGTTCCTAAAGGAGGTGGAACAGCATTTGTACTTGAGCTTGCTGGTGGACTTGGGCACACTGTCAAAACAGAATTAAATATGTCTTCATCAATAGAGTTCATGTAAAGTCTAATCCTTGCTTTCCAAAGTGCAAACTTGGATAGATTGCACACTGGAGGCCTGGTGCTTGCATAATCTTTGTTCTGTGCCATGTCTTTATATAAAATTAAATATAATGAAAATAACCCTCTTAAAAGATTGATCTTATCAAGGATCTTTTGGTTCAGGTGTTAGCCTGTATGAACAACCAACCTGGCTCTGATACCAATTGAAAGTGGGAACAAGATCTATCTCAACTCTAGAGGGGGGGGTGAATAGAGTTTATTTAAAGTAAATTCACAATTTTAAACTAGCAAAACTTTTAAGATTTAACTTATATATAGGTGTACGGTGCCTGCTATAGAATTAACAAGACAGTAAAAAGAAGAGCACAACACACAGCAAAGAAAACACACAAGCAAACCAGAAAACACAAGGAGCTATAGTGGTTCCCCAAAAACCTGGGTACATCCACTCTTCTACCACCCTTGGTAGGAATCCACTGCAGGAAGGGTTGATCAGGTGTCCTGGCACCAATGAGCTTTTGATAAGGTGCTCAAAAACCAAACTAGATTTTTTTGATCAGGTGTCTTGCCACCACTGAGTTTTGACAAGGTTCTCATAACCAGATTCAAAACTTTTGAAGGGAGTTTTGAAAACCCTTTTACAAAGGGAAAGGGAAAAGAAAAAGAGTGAAGTTGTCTTCTCTGTCTCAATCAAAGAAAGAAGCACAAGTGGATTTGTGTTGTCAAAGCTCCCCCTGAGATGTTGACTAGATCAAGAGTGGAAGCTTTGCTTCAGGGTGATAGGTCTTCAAAAGCTTCAGATCTCCAGCAGAAGATGGTTTCAGCAGATGTTGAAAGATGAGTTGTCTGGAGTCCTTGAGATGAAGCTAAGATCACTTTTTCAGTATGCCAAAATGTTCAACTGATTCTCCAGGGTTGATTACTTGAGTTTTCTTGTGTTGATCAGACTTTCCTGAGAATCACTTGTTCTTTTTCTTTCTTATCTGTGTATATCACTATCTCTGTCTCTGTCTATGTATGTGTATCTAAATCTGTGTATTAGAGAAAACAAGAGAAGCAGCTTGTTGGGGCTGCGGTCCGGAATCGCCCCCGCGCTGCGGTGCTATGCGGTAATGGCTTAACTGGCTGCCCCGTGGATCCGCCCGAGGACCTTTGATATAAAGATTAGTGGCGCCGTCCTCCAACAGTCCGGGCTTTTGGTGCGAGTGGTTGCGCTAAGTCCTCTCAATTGGTATAAGAGGGGGTCGCGGGTTCGAAACCCCGGGGTCGTTTCCGGGGGGGGGGGGGGGGGGATTGTTGGGGCTGCGGTCCGGAATCGCCCCCGCGCTGCGGTGCTATGCGGTAATGGCTTAACTGGCTGCCCCGTGGATCCGCCCGAGGACCTATGATATAAAGATTAGTGGCGCCGTCCTCCAACAGTCCGGGCTTTTGGTGCGAGTGGTTGCGCTAAGTCCTCTCAATTGGTATCAGAGGGAGGTTGCGGGTTCGAAACCCCGGGGTCGTTTCCGGGGGGGGGGGGATTGTTGGGGCTGCGGTCCGGAATCGCCCCCGCGCTGCGGTGCTATGCGGTAATGGCTTAACTGGCTACCCCGTGGATCCGCCCGAGGACCTTTGATATACAGATTAGTGGCGCCGTCCTCCAATAGTCCGGGCTTTTGGTGCGAGTGGTTGCGCTAAGTCCTCTTTATTATTTGAAGATTCTATGTCCAATATAGCCGTTAACAGACATTAAATGCCTTCCATAAAGTTTTGTCTTCTAGAGGAAAGTCCAATAAAATATTCTAAAAAAGTATTCCTTGAAACTTGCTCCAGAATAAATGAAAACGGCTGGCAGATCTCTTGACATAAATGCTGAGAGAATTTGAAAAACATTCCAAAGTCTGACTGAATTTGAATCCTTAAAAACGTCGATCTCTCGGGAAAAACGTCGATCTGAGCTCTACGATCGTCGACCTGAGCTCAGAGATAGGAAAGAAGATCAGACAGAAAGCGTCGACCTGAGCTCGAAGATCGTCGACCGGAGCTCAGCGACCTGAAGAATAAGCTGAAGACAGATCGTCGATCTGAGCTAGACGATCGTTGACCGGAGCTCGACGATTCAGCAAAGTTGAGCTCAGAGAGCGTCAAACGGAGTTCGACGTTTCGTCGACCTAAGCTCGACGATAATTGTCTTTGCCTCAGCTTTAAGTCTGATTCCTTGAATGGTCCTGGGGGCAGCTTCAAACCTAAATTCTAAGCCCTAGACACATTCTAATGTTGACCTTTTTAACTATACATCTAGGTCAAACTAGATTCCTAAGACAAACATAGTGATCCTTACCCAAATTAGTAATAGGGTGTTCCAACAATTAAGAGTCGTTTTAGTTTCGATCTGATTCGATGTCGAGCATTAACCCTTCATCGAATTTTTCTTAGTCCCTTTCCTTTTACAACTCTCTTTTATAACCGCTTTAGTTAACTAACACCCGACAAGTTATTTTCGGTAAAATAATAGTCCCTCCGGAAAGAGTATAAATAGTCAACAGACCCCGAGAAATATACGAACTCGATATTCCCCACCAGAATATCATGTATTACTTGTGGCAGGTGCACTTGCCTCCTTATCGTGCCGCATGGGATCCGAGCCTCGTGCGCATCATTCACCATACCTGTCAATCAATTGATTAACATCTCCTTCAGATTCAGAATCATCTTCATCACTGGATGAAGAAGCTTCTGAACTGGGACTAGTCTCATACCCAGACTCAGAAGAAGAACTAGATAAAGGAAGTATCTTTTCTAGACCAGGCTGACCCTGGTTGGATTCTTCATCAGACATTTCCATCAGCCCATAGTAGTTGTAGGCATCTTCTTCATCTTCATCCTCCTCTGAATCACTGTCTGAATATGACAGAGGGGCCCTGATACCTATCCTGGCAGCATGATAGTCTTCAGTTTCTCCAGTAACAACTAGCCCTATTCAAGCTTCTTCATCTTCAGACTCCGAGGAAGATGAGTCTGTCCAGCTCTTCTCCTTCTTTGCAATGAATGACTTCTCCTTCTTACCCTTGTGTTGGTGAACCTTTTTCTCAACAACCTCTTTTCTCTTCACTAGGCAGTCAGCAATCACATGCCTTGGCTTATTACAATAATAGCAGATAACTTTAGATGAATTATATTTACTAATTTTAGAATCTTACCTTTCTCCCTTGGAGTGATTCTTATTGTAATGAGAAGAGGAGGAAGGTCAACTCCTCCACTTCTTCCTCCTTATCAATTTCTGAAGCTGCCTGGAGAAACCAGCAAAGTCTTCATCTGATAAGCTACTGTCAGATGAACTTGACCCTGCGCTATCTGAGTCAACATGCCTCCTTGGAGGAGAGGCAATCTTCTCCTTGATCCTCTTTGAGCTCTCAGCCTTGAAGGCCACAACCTTCTCCTTTATCAGGGATCTGCTACTTATCTTCTCCTCTTTCCTGTCAGTTAGTTGCATTTCATAAGACAGCTGCTTCCTAAATAATATATGGGGAGGAGTATCAACTAGCTTGGCCACCTCTCTGATGGCACATATCTTGGTGTCCCAGTCTCTAGTGAGAGACTTCAGTAACTTTTCATTATGCTCATAATGACTGAAGATCCTCCCATAGGTCCTCAGCTCATTTACAATCATGAAAAACCTTTCATAGTAAGCAGCTATGTTCTTTTTCTTGGACTGCCTAAAAGCCTCATACTCTTGGTTAAGCATGAACTTCCTGTTATCTCTGACCTCTTCAGTTCCCTCCATGTATACCACCAAAGTGTCCCACATCTCTTTGGAGGTCTGGCGGTGAACTAGATTCTGAATGGTTGAATCATCTATGGCACTAACAATAATATTCTTTGCCCTCTTGTCCAATGTAGCCAGTATGACCTCATCCTTGGTCATTTCAGAATATGTCTTTGGTGCCTGGACTATTACATCAAGAACTAAGACCTTCATAAGGATTAAAGGTACCTATTTGACTGTCACAAAGATCCTTGGGTCAGAGGCTTCTATAAACAGCCTGACCCTCTCTTTCCATATTCCAAAACTATCTTTTTTGCAGATAGGAAGTTTCATGGAACCCAACTCCTTATGGTTCTCTCTTGAACCCATAAGTATACTTGTTTTAGCTACCCTTTGAGATCTTCTCTAACTGTTAGGTCCTTCTTGAGCAACCTAACTCTGATACTACTTTAAAGTCTTTAATTCCAAGGTAGCTAAACACCTAGAGGGGGTGAATAGGTTTTCTAGTCTTTTTAAGTTTTCCCTCCACCTAGTGTGGTTTGATCTAGTTTCTTTAGCTTTCAAGACAATTACACAAAAGATATAGTAGATTTATAGTGGTTCCCTAGATTATGGGTATGCACACTGTCCCTCACCTTTCTAACAGCTTGTTATACAAGGTCCCTTCTACAAAACTCAGATCATTAGAGATTACAACCCAGATTACGTAGTATCTCTCAGTCTCTTCCAAGACTTATAACTCAGGCACAAGGCATACCTCAGAGCAAGCTTGATCCTACAACTCAGTGAGCAAAAGACCACCTACCTCAGACTTGAACACAAGTCCTACAGCTCAGGCTATGGAGGTTAGCCCTATAACTCAGAGAGTATCACTCTCCTACCTCAGGCACAAAGGCCCTACCTCAAGCACACATACCCTACACTCTGATCTATACAAGGATCCTACATCAGATCAATAACCGATCCTACACTCATCCTTTATATCACAGGCTTACACTCAGATCCAAAAGGATCCTACAGCTCAGATCCAAGATTGGATCCTACAAAAAGAAAGGAGTTTGTTGTTGTTGATTTGACACCAGAGAAAATTTCTCGGTGCCTGCCTTCCTAGACTGAGTTATCTCAGCCCTAACTTTCTTCACAGCAACCGAAATAAGATCTTCAGTAAGCAACTTCCTGTACTGGAAGAAACTCAAAATAAGTTCCTGAACTTGCTGAAGAAGACTTTTAAATCAACTAACCTAGAATACAAAAAACAGGTTGCTCTGCTCATTCTTTGTTATCAAAATCTTATCTGAACTTGCAGTAGCAGAAGAAATGAGCTACAACTAACTTGCTGGATCTTTTGGAATAACTTGTTGTACTTTTAGGTTTTAAGCTCGACAATAATGGCGAGGAAGATGAAGTTCAGCCGCCTCTTTTCACAATGAATAAAACCCTAAAAGTTGTTGTGCATCCGCTGAACTTATCCCTTTTATCTTCCGCCGATTAACAACTATTTGACCAGTGGGGACTACCTGAAGTTGTTGGTTGCAACTTGCTTTTACAAGAGTTGACTTATAATAGGCTCCCAGCCCCTTTTGTCATGTTCTTTAGCTTTCCCGCAATGAATTTGAACTCTGTTTACTTTTGTTGACGTTAACATCCGAGGACTTAGCCAAATTCTCAGATTCAATCCATGCATTGAGTGCATGGAGTGAACTGGCTTCACTCAACAAATCTAGACTTAGCCAAATTCTTTACATCATCAGGCATTGAGTGCATTGAGTGAACTGGCTTCACTCAATGCCTCTAGACTTGGACAATTTCATCTTCACTATCAGGCATTGAGTGCGTTGAGTGAATAGACTTCTCTCAAGGCTTTTGTCCTTAGATAATCTTTTTTCTAATTTAACATTGAGTGTGTTGAGTGAGCCTTCATCACTCAATGTCTTCTTTGATTTTTATAGTCTAACTGCTTAAGCGTCGAGTGAACCTTCATCACTAGACGCATTTGGACTTGACCAATCTTTCTCCCTCTGTTAGGCGTTGAGTGTGTTGAGTGAGCTATCCTCACTCAGTGCTTCTGGACTTAGATAGATTTTTCAGTCTATCTTCTTAAGCTTTGACTAGCCTCTACTCTATCGACGCTTTCCTCTTTGGCGTTGAGTGAGCTATCCTCACTCAATGATTCTGAACTTAGCAAGAATTCTTGACAGAATCTTCAAATGCTTGAGCTTGTCTCAACGCTTCTTTCCAGACGTTGAGTGAGCTGTCCTCACTCAACGATTCTGTACTTAGTCGATTTTTCAGATTCCCAATGCTGAGGCTTTGACAGACTCAGCAGAACTCGACTCCTCTTGTTATATGGCATTGAGTGAATTGCCTTCACTCAATGACTGTGGACTTAGCTGCATTTCTGTCTTGCAAACTGCTGGGCTTTGACTGTCCACACCTTACTCAGCACTTTTTGCCATCTGGAGTTGAGTGAATTGCCTTCACTTAACGCCTGCTGTCTCAGAAGATTTTTAGCCTTCTCCAGCATCCTTCTTAAACATCTGGCGTTGAGTTAATTGGCTTCACTCAATGCCTGTGAACTTAGATAGATTTCTTTCTCTCCACATCTCTACCTTGTGACCACTTGTCACAACCACTTGGAATACTTGTCCAATCAATGTGACAAGGACCAACCTGCATGCATGAACTTAAACATACATTATATACAACTATATGTATACCATTTACTTGTTTGACTTCTACAAATCTGGGACATTGTGAGCAATGGATCCAACAACATCAACTACCACTTCTCTCTCCTCACCCTTATCTCCTAATTGCACATCGTCTTCAACTTCCATCATTTAGCCTAGGTTCTTTGGTTGGTGTATTTTTATTAAAGTGTAGGTGAGGCGATTCTTTAACAACTAAGGTTCTTTTATTATAGACCCTATAAGCACGACTCGTACTAGAGTATCCTAAGAGGATTCCATGGTTTGTTTTTTCATCGAATTTTCCTAAATGATCCTTAGTATTTAGAATGAAACACGGGCAAACAAAGACTCTAAAATACGATATAGAGGGCTTCTTATCTAAATATAGCTCATATGGAGTCCGCTTAAGAATGGGGCAAAGCATGACTCGGTTCATCATAAAGCTCATATATAGATGCCATCTTTTTCATGTTCTTAGGGCTTGTTTTGGAGAATGGGGATAGCCTTTCAGAATTATTGATTTTACTTCGTGATTTTTCATAATTGATTTTAGGCTTAGCTTAAAAGTGATTACAGCTCGGTGGTAGCATTGGACTTAGGTACCCTAGTCATAACTTTCCAGGTCCATGATACTGTGCACCCAATAACATATTCAGAGATTTTTTTCCTATTCCAAATTTTTGGATAACATAGTTACGATCATGGATCTTCATCTTTAGGGTGGTGTTTTCCATGACAAGCATTACACACTGATTGGCGAATTATTTTTTACCTTCTTCTATTTTTGCAAGAGATATTTGAAGTATTTTCTCCAAGATATTCCTTTCATTAATAATATTGTTCATTTTCAATGATGCCTTGGAGAGACTTACTTTTTGCTCTTCGATCATTGCCATCGAGTGAGGACACTCTAGGCACTCGATCTTCTCTTTCCCGCATTTTATTAATTCAATCTTTATATTTTCTAAGTCCTTTTTAATTTTCTTATTTTCATTTCTAACGGCCTTTTTCTCAAGTATAACACTATATTTCTTATCACATAGATGTTCATAAATTTCAAGAAGTTCATTATAAGAGGGTGGGTTTATTTCAATGTCGCTCTAGTCACTGGACTCATCGTCTGACTCATCCTGATTCTTCCCCATGAGGCACAGATTCGCCTCGTCTTCACTACATGAGTCGAATACACTTGACTCATCATATCCATCCTCATCCCATGTTAAGGCCTTCAGTACTTTCTTCTTTCACTTGTGCCATCTTTGTTTCTCCTTTTCCTCCTTCTGAAGCCTTGGACACTTCCTCTTGATATGCATAAGCTTGTGGTAGTGGTAGTATCTTGGTGGAGACTTTTCATCATCACTCTCCATCTCCTTTGATGACTTGTTCAACCTCTTTGTTTCTTCAGCACCTCTCTTCAGGAACTTCTTAAAATTCCCTTGCCTCTTAGGATTTTTCATGAACCTTCTGACTTCCCGAACATAGAGGCTTTCTTCCTCATCGTCCTCAGACTCTTCAGCAGCCTTCCTGTCTCTTGCAGCCTTCAGTGCTAACCCCATCTTCTTTATCTCCCTAGGATATTCCTCAGCTTGTATCTTCAATTCAAGCTCATGTGTCTTTAGGTTTCCAATGAGGCTCTCCATCTCCAAGGTACTGTTATCATGTAATTCAGCAATAGCCATCACCTTTGTATTGAAATGTGGAGGCCAAGATTGCATGATATTCCTTACTAGATCTCCATTTGAGTAGCTCTTACCGAGAGATCTTGAGGCATTAACAATCTTGGTGAAGCGAGTATACATGCTGTCAACCTCCTCGTCGATCTCTATCCGGAATTGCTTGTATTTAGATTCAAGTCAGAAAAGTTTCTACTCCTTCACCTGCAAGGTACCTTCGTGAGTATGCTCAAGTAAACGCCATATGTCGTTCACAGTTTCACAATTGTAGATTCTATTAAATTCAGTTTTATCCAATGCACAAAATAAAGAGTTCATAGATTTTGCATTGTTCGTACATCTCAGCTTATTAGAGTCATCCTATTTATCTTGCGGTTTGATTAGTGCGGTATCACCTACAATGATAGTGGGTGCAGTGTATTTCATTTCGATCATGGCCCACACGTCCATGTTTTGTGTCATCAAAAAAATTTTCATTCACGTTCTCCAGTGATTGTAGTCACTCCCCATGAACAGTGGAGGTCTACTCACACCTTATCCCTTAGGGAAAGGGTGAACCGTATTGGCCATCCTACTTCAGGATTTTATGCCCCCTTTGAAGTAACCTAGCTCTGATACCATTTGTTGGATCTAGTGGAAAACCATAGAGGGGGTGGGGGAGGTGAATAAGGTTTGATGCGTTAATTAAAAATTTGAATTATTTTTGTCAAGAAAAACTTATTTTGAAAGCTATTGCGGGGCGCTAGCTCGCTAGTGCGCGATGGTAGGTCACAGACCTCGTTTTCGTGGGAAAATTTGTCCTTGGAGAAATACACCCCCTTTAGAGATCCACAGAAGAATAACTAAGACGTTATACGCAAAAATAAGAACACAAATACTTTTATTCAATCAAAATCAAAAAGTTTTTTACAATTACAAAAATTTGATCTCCGTAACACCGAAGATCGGAGGCGGTGAATGACGAAACTCTTCTAGTTTTTTATACTGACCCACAACCCGGACCGGTTGGCTCTCTCCCTTTCCCTCCAAGAAAGGCCTTCGAGCTGACTCTTCACCTTCACGTAAGGAAGTGTCTTAGATCCCCCGCTAGATCACCCGATCAAGACATCCCCGGGATGATTTCTCAAGAAATCCTCCCCGAATTCCGACGACCTTCACAGGTCGATTTTTCTCACCACAAATACGTAGAAAAAGAGAAAAGTACACAAAGGATTAAAGAAGAATTTAATATTGAATCTCACTCAAAAGAATTTCTCCATTGAGAGATCTGTGACCAGTACTAGCGATCTTCATTTGGTTGCAACCGATTAACTCCACGTAGTCATTGAAGTCCTTGGCTCACTGGAGATCTTCATGTGGGAATGGGAGGGCGGAAGTTTTCTCTTCCTTCGACGGAGACAGCAGAATGGTGCTCAAAGGAGGCTACCGAACCCTAGGAATGAATTCTCTGAGTCTCAATTCGTCTCTCTTAGGAAATCAGAAAACAAGAGGCCTTTTATACATCTTTTAAAACCGGGCTACTGCCGGCGGTAAGGCTAGCGCAAGACGGTTGGTCTTCATGTGTTGGCGTGACAACTGTCATGCATGTTTGGAAAAATATTCAAAAAGAATATATTCCACTTTTTTGTGCTAGCGCAGAGCGGTAGGTTGGCAGTACTCTAGTCTTCTCGACAAATCCATCTTGACGATCATTGAGTGAGCTAGCGCAGTAGGAAGCTAGCGTTACGTGGTAGGACCCCGAGCTCCTGGCCAAAATAAATCCTCAGGCTAGCGCTGGCGGTAGCGCTAGCGCCACGTGGTAGGATCTCAAGCGCCCTGTCCATTTATTTCAGGCTACCGCCATGCGATAATGCTTAGCGCACAGCAGTAGGTGCCAGAAGAGAGTTCCTTGGTTCGCTTGAACTTGTAAACCTGCACACTATACTGAACACAAGATGTGATCAAATACAACATGGGAGTTGATATTATCAAACTAAGGATATGTGAACCGTCTGCTCCAACAGTAAAAAACTTCCTATAAAAATGATTTTGTACAAATTTATAGATTGCAAACAATCTTCTTCAAATCTGAATGGATTCAATCTTCTTCCTTCTTAGAGATTAGATCTTGAAATAAGGTTGAGAGAGAAGACTTGAAAACTTGAAAACCTTGATATGAAAACTTTGAATCTGACTAGATCAAGAACACCCTCTATAGAGTCTAAAAACAATGATCTGTCAAATCTCGGCTTGTATGGAATCATCAATCATGAACTTCGAAGTCATCAGGTTGAGTGTTTCCTAGAATAGTAGATCGAGAAAGAAATTTCTCGACCGTTCACGATTTGAAAAATTAGGTCAAGAGCAATTTTTGATTCTCTTTGACTTAAAAGAAATCCTTGGTATTTATAGGATTCATCTACAACGGCTATAAATTTTCTTGTAAAAAGAGCTTCCACGGGTACTGTACATGGATGACATTTTGAAACAGATCCGGTCAAAAAAATGAATCAAAAAAATCGCTAAGTCCATTCATTTAGATTTCTCATGACATAACCAGAACACTCTATGAATCACCTAGTCACTCGACGAATTCCACGAGATCATTGGATGAATTACACGAGATCATTCGACGAATTATACTTAGTCGAAAATGGGACCAGAAGGAATTTTTTAGTCGACAGTCATTGGACCACTCAAGAATGCTCGACGAATTCCATGAGTGTTCACATGACATCTCGACGAATGACACAAAACCTCACGTGAATATTCGACGAATTTTACTTAGCCGTTCTAGAAGAAGTTTTATGAAACCATCAAAATTTCCCGAGTAAACTCGATGAATTCCACGAGTGTTTACGTGATGTCTCGAAAAATTACATGAGACTTCATGTGGATACTCGACAAATTTTACTTAGAAAAATTTCTTATTCTTCCTAAACTCAGCAACCATTCTTTTCTTTGAATCACCTATGTACTTGAAAATAAAGTACACCCCAATAGAGAGATTACATATGAGTCAACACCTTGTCCTACACCATAAGGGATTACATTGCATAGTCCTGTGTTTTATGATCCATTATAATCTGACATTAATGTGTACTTAACAATTGAATCATGCAAACACATAACTTGAAAGCTTTGTCAAATACAAACTCAATTCAACTTAGTTCAAGGGAAACTTCTTCAAATCAGGGTTATTGTGGGAACAATACCCAACAGCTTTCTTGCCTAAATGTGCCTCGTGAACATTATCACATTGGATCGATGGAATGTGCAATACCTAGAGTATTTGTGCAAATGCTTGGGTCAATTAGCATAGTAAGGGAGGTAGAATGTGAAATACCATGTAGAGAAACCAAATGATGCTTGTGTAGAAGGATTCAAAGCTTCATTCCTTTTATAAATATTAAGTTGTGTTGCACCTATAAAAAAACACAACTTCAATACATTGATTTAATCAGTAAAATGCAACATGAAAAAACTACCTAGTAGAGAAAAATGAATGATAATGATATGTAAATAAAGAAATTAAGATGATAATTAGTAAAAGAAATGAACCTTGTAGAATCCTAAACACCGTCATAGCTGATAAATAGATGAGAAAATATTAGCATACTCATTATTGAGAAACTCAAGAGCCTCTTGATGATTACATTCTCATCACATAGTAAATGAGATATGATTGCAAATTCTATAAATGATATACTCTGTGTATAAAGACCTCCAACATTTTAATTTTATAAAATCATCTTTTCATAAATAGAAAAACATCCAATAATATGAAATGGATATGTTCATTGAGATGACAGTGAGAAACCCGACTCTTTAACAGGAATAACCACTGATATAACTCATCGCCCTAAAATTTATTTTCTTGCCTTTTGATTGGACCGTGTGTCCCTACGTGAGGCCCAATTTTGACTTGTAGGATGATTGGATATAAGGCTGACACTCATTTATGATTATAGGCTTATGAATGAACTTCATATAAACATCGACTCTTAAAAAACTTGATTTTTGAACTGGTTATTAAAACTAAAATTGCATTATGCAAGAAACTTAATTTTTTTTTGCTCGAGTTGTAGTTCAACTTGTTATGTATGCTGCATAATAATATGACAATAATTTAGGAGAATTCAATTGTAATAATTTCCTTATTCATGTATCTTTTTCTCTCCATTGTGATATACAGGTTTGTATAGTCGGATCTTTGACAAATCAACCAATTACCTGTGAGTAAACTTTTAGCAGAATAACATTTGCATCATATGGCCGGCTAACTTTGCCAATAAGTAGGAAGTCCAGTTTCTTAAACATTCTTAATGATGTAGTTATCAAGATTAAGAAAT